>CM052299.1:3636450-3750103 GCA_028455765.1 Lasioglossum oenotherae | reverse complement strand
AAAAAAGGTAGTTACTTCAATAACACGCGTGTTATTGTAATTTTTTACTTCGATGAATATCAATGTATTCTTTCCAATAGTATGAAATTTAGAAGCAAATCGTGATGTATCTGAATTGTCTATCATGAAATGATTGAAAATAGTATTTGATTCAATACCGTATATCATTATTCGTAATATTTCTTTTTTTCCTTCAATCAGGTATGTTGTTAAAAAAATTTGAGGAATGTATCGATTTATACTGGAATTGGTTTGAGGCCATATCTTATCTTTTGGAAGACATTGATGGTCAAGCTATTGGCTTATATGATTGGCGAAAATGAGTTTTGCTGTTGAAATTCAATAGTATTAAATATTAAAATAAGTTCATATGATATTGGCACTATTCAATAGTACATCTTATTGAATCAACATATATTTTGTTTGTTTCGGCCGGGTTTTTTTTTTCAGTGTATTAGTTATAGTTATGCGCACGGTATTGGTCTGTTTTTCCGTAAACTTTCGGAGCTGTTCCGGAAGACAGAGAACAATAAGCGAGATCTAAAGTAAAACCAACGATGAGAATTCACGCACGCCATTCGAACGGCGCACGCAACAGAATCATTCCTGCGGAGAAAAATGACCCCTCGGCTATGCACAGGTCAAGCAGGCAGGAGCCATTCGAAGTCAGCGATGATAGTCTATCCCAGATTACTGTATCACGCGATCTACGCCGTGATGAGGGTATGTAGGTGGCCAAGACCGCTCGCAGGTTGGAATAGGTTGACCAACGTTGGGGTCAGGCCTCGGCGAGGGTGAAGTAACGCTAATGACGCTGCCCCGATAATATACACGCGGCCCGCCATTTGTCCGGCCCAATGATCAGCATAAATAGCAGGGAAACGTTTCACCGTGAAAAATAGCTCGCGTTCTACCTGATCCTTATCTGTCCCAAGCGAATGAACATTATCGACTTTGCGTGTGCTACGCGCATTTCTACCCCTGCGAAACGAAAATGGCGAAGATGTTTATAGAAGATCGAGAATCAACCGGAGATTCACGAGCCAAGGCCAATGACAATCAACTCTCTTATTTGTAGCACGACGGTACCCTCGCGCGTCAAGGAACATACACTTTTTCTCAGCTGGCCAGCGAGAAAAATAGATATTTCAACCCGCTTTCGTGGTTCGCGGAGAGTACGGAGAACGTTAAGATCACAAAGCGTACGTTTACAAAGAGGATACTTTATGAAATATGGAAATTAATCCCCAAGCAATTAAACCCGAAAAGGTAGACTGTGTAACTATACCAACTGCACGGCGACCACAGGCTTCATCGGAGTCCGTAATACGTACCCATCTCATATTTATCGTGCATAAATATTGCGTCTCGTAAAATTTTATTTCGCTTTTATCGGGATTCCCGATACGAGTTTAATAGAACAATGAATATTAATGTGAAACGGTGGATTTGTTATGCGAACGTTTACATGGAAAATGTGCATGCTGCTAAAATGTCCCGACGTCAAAGTCTTTATTAATATCTCGCCTGAAAGCGGAAAATGGATCTGCGGTTTCACTTGCTGTCTGTCAGCGTCTAAATAATATAAAGCGATATACAATTGATTGTATGGCGGTTATGACAGAGAGAAGGTAACAGTATTCCCCTCAATTTCTCCAACACCAGAGTCGCCATATTACAACTTGTTTCCCCACACTACTTTCCCCTTCTACTCCGCTATTCCCCCACGTTTCCTCCAGAGCCTGGTCACGTGACGCTGTTCGTCTCTGTCGTGCATGTGTCGCAGTGTCACGTGACTAATCCGGTACTGGTAGAGAGGGGATAAATGTATTCCCCACAATTTCTCAATCAACACCGGTGTCGCCAGATTAAGACTTGTTTCCCCACTCTAACTTCCCCTTCTACGACGCTATTCCCCACCCTAGCGCAGTGGCACGTGACTAAAACGGTACCGTCAAAGAAGGGGTAACTTTTTCCCCTCGATTCGAGTCAATACGCTGCCTACCTTCTATCGCAGCCATATTACAGAACAAGTGAATGCAAATGTGGAAGTGCAACACTCGTCGATGCGATCATGTGGACCTGGCCTAGAGGTCCCAGGCAATCTGGCTACCCTATTGAGCAGCAATGCGGCGGTTTTGCTGAACTGAATCCACGGGAACTGCTCGTTTCCACCTTGAATAAGCACCGTGCGTCCATAACTCGAATAGGCGAGCAGGTCGAGCGATTTCGCAAAAAAATTGCCGAGCGACAAAGCGGATCGGTCGATATAGTAATGGGCCATCGCGGCGAAGCGGAGAGAGTTGTCGGTGGATTGGCGAAACGGGCGCGAGTGCGGAGCTACTGTGCTTGCGAATAAATCGCGCGTCCAGTGTGCCAACACGAAACCGCGTGGACTGGCTTGTAACGTGACCATATCGATCCGTCGTCTCCGGCGAAGGGTCTCGAACGGAATAATACAATTCCAGAAACACTACAACAGCCCTCCTCGCACGACGAAAATGGCCGTGTCGCCGGAGGAACGAGACATTCCGCCGCGGGATCCGCGCGAGCCGCCACCATCGATTCATCTATAAGTCGGAACGACGCGAATTTATGGGACGCCCGGTATCGCGGGAAACCATCGTCGGCCGTTAATCGCGCGATGCCGTAATTCACCTTCACCAGGCGGGGTCAGATGCCACCGGTGTGTCGCGTTCATCGACGCACACTTTTGCGTATACAGGGTGGTTCGCCAGGTATCGGCAAACCGATTGACGTGTCACCGTGATTTCTCGCGACGACTGTTCCCGTAGGCTTGAACAGCAGGGTTTGATGTTAAGGATGTTCTGGAGGTACAATGGGAGACAAAAGTACAAGAAATTCGAAATCCATCAATATATTAGCAATGAAAGTCATTCATGAGTATATTTTGCATTAAACTTTTGCGAATACTGTACCCTCTGTAGCTATATTCAGTGGTCTACACTTGTCGCGTTTCCATGCTAGTGAGAGACAACACGATAAATTTGACGTTTCGTAACAGTTTATAATTTTTTTGCTCTGTAACTGTTTAGTGAATCCTTATAAATTTTGAACATAATTAATTACGTAATTTTTACTACATATAAAATAAACTGGAGTTTCTAGTTGCGTTTTTTCAAGGTTTAAATAGGGTTTGAAGTGGAATTTTATGAATTCTCCATAAGAAGACATGTTAAAATGTGCAAACTTTAAGTTGCTATAATTCTTAAACGGTGCAGTGAATCGAACCCAAACTTTGGTAATTGCATTAATTTAGTAAGGATTATATCTTGTCAAATTTTCAAAAATTTTGTTGCGTTCTTATATACATCCAGAAAATCCTTAACAGTTTTTTTGTGAATTGATGCGTAGACGACACGTGAACTGTACCACCCTTAGCATCGAGCGAACGGGACACTTGCCCCAGCGAAATGTGTAACGATGAAAGGATCGCTAATATTGAGAGCTGAAACGAACCCTTTGCGCGCGAAGATTTTTTTAAATATTAAAGAGTACATTACTCAGAGAAGTAGATCGAAGTCTTGAGTGCTGGGAAAGTGGAAGATATATACTAATATTTGATCGTGTACGCGATTATATTATTTGTTTGCTACTTTAGGAATTAAATCATAGAAAAATAACAGTCACGATACCTTCAATGTGACGACATTCGTCCGCAATGGGTCAATGGAGAGAGATGTTTGTACCTCAAGAGGTGTAAACGAATTTATAGGAAACGATAAAAGAAACGACTTACTCCCACAAGAAGTTGTGGGAGCAAAATGAGAGACCACACGATCGCGTCGGGATTTCGCCCCCTATAAACTCAGGGGATGAGTTCGGTCGTAGACGCGTTATTATCTTCTTTCCCTCTTTCTGAAGCGTAGGCGTGTAACCCCATAATATTAACGACTTAATAAACTATTAAGTGGAAACGGGATCTGCAGGCTGTTTACCTTACGGACCCATTGAGCGAAGCCAGACTTTTAATAAAACGTGTAAAATGTTCAAGTAACAATTGCAAAAATGTGAACACACCGGACGAAACACGATAAAAATCAAATTGTCTGAACGTTTTTAACGCGAAGGAATATAACTACGGTCTCGGGTTTCAAAACCGTTTTGTTTTCCAAACAATCTGAAGGCAATAGCCTAGCGCCTTTGTAAGTTATGCTTCACATTGGTGGCAACAGATTGAGTAAGACACGTACACACGTCGCTTAAATGTTTCCACTCTCGACAGTTGAAACTTAAATGCAGGCACGTGCATCATCGTGCTATTATCCTAGGAACAAGAACTTCCGGCGTCGACGAGCGAGCATAATCCACTAGTCACGCCGATGAAAGAAATATGTTTCGCGTAAAACACTAACACCAGTCTGCCTGCATTATCGACTCCCACTATTCCAGTCTGAAAGAGGATTAGATTGTTTTCGGATGCTTCGGAAGACGTCGCTTGTCTCTCTTCGGCGAAGTACTTCGCGTGGCAACTCAAGGCGAATCTTATAGACGCATCAACACTTCCGAACCACTTTGGAATCTGCCGACGCGATTAAATTACGCACAAAGTAATTTAGTTTCGATTTAAAGTGTAAATACTGCCACGCATATTTCGTTTACAAGAGCCAGTTTCCCGAAGATTTCCTTGGAGTTTTCGAAACAATAACATCTACGAGGTAGATACAGAAGAACAGGAGGAAAACGAACAAAACTGTTTCAAGTGCGATTCCCTTATGGCTCGGGTACGGTTCAAGAATCTCGAAACAGTCCTGAGATTTCTAGTTTGGAACCAAGCGAGAGTTGATACCCAAAACAAACTCTTAGATTTGAGTAGATCACTGCTGTTGTATTTTACTCCTCCGGACATAAACAAATCGGCGGGCAACAAACAACGCCTTTTCGGACAACGTTGCATGTGTCCAGCACACAACTGAGGACAGTGACAGTGGCAAGCAGCTGATTGTGTACATCGAGATTGAATGAGATAGATCGATTGGCCGATTGGCATGGGACCGAAACCGAAATGCGACAATACCGGTTTATCTACACCGGACGATCTACGAGAAACAGAACACCTAACTAGCTTTGTTAGGCTCGAGAACAGAATAAAATGTTAGAGAAAAAAGTTGTACCGTTACAGGAGGCAAATATGGTGATTTTCAAAGTCTTTTGAAGGTAATCGATGATTTTTAACTGGCACCATATATTTTCATCTTCATAGTTTTTATAGAAAACTTCATATAAAAAGATGTTAGAAAAGTTGTACCGTGTTAAAGGGGGGCAAATACGATGACATAAGAAAATGTTCTGACCATTCTCGTTTTCAAATTCTTTTGAAGGTAATCGCTGATTTTTAAGCGGCACCATATATTTTCAACACCATAGTGCTGTAGCTGATGTCGAGACGAGTTCCATGATATGGCACACTACGACCTTCAAACGACCTTGAACTAGAAAATTTAAGATAAATCAATGATAAACTAAGCCTGTGAAACGTGCAATCATTTTATTCGAATTAAATTAAATATTTAACATTTAAGGATGTACTGGAGATATATAAAAATGCAACAAAATTTTGGAAAATTTAACAAGATATAATTCTTACTAAATTAATGCAATTACCAAAGTTTGGGTTCGATTCACTGCACCGTTTAAGAATTATAAGAACTTAAAGTTTGCACATTTTACCACGTCTTCTTATGGAGAATTCATAAAATTCCACTTCAAACCCTATTTAAACCTTGAAAAAACGCAACTAGAAACTCCAGTTTTTTTTATATGTAGTAAAAATTATGTAATTAATTATGTTCAAAATTTATTAGGATTCACTAAACAGTTACAGAGCAAAAAAATTATAAACTGTTACGAAACGTCAAATTTATCGTGTTGTCTCTCACTAGCATGGAAACGCGACAAGTGTAGATCACTGAATATAGCTACAGAGGGTACAGTATTCGCAAAAGTTTAATGCAAAATATACTCATGAACGGCTTTCATTGCCATGTATTGATGGACTTCGAATTTCTTGTACTTTTGTCTCCCATTGTACCTCCAGAACATCCTTAACTATTTTGCAAGGCAATCAAAATTGTGGCTATGAAGAAGAAGGATCCAGAAGCAATTAGTTGGTAGCAGGATACACAGCGAGTGTACTGACAAGCATAAAAATGTTCACAGCATTGTTCTAGAAGCTGTCGCAAATTGTAGTAGCAAATGACAGAGCTAACCATAGGGCGGCAGTGTGGGGCATAGGGTAATTTACGCGTGACGCGGATCCGTTCAGGAAGCGCGCGCGATATCTCGAGATGAAGAACGATGAAAAGCCTGTGATCCGGCGTCGACGACGATTGCCGAGGTATAGGCGACTGACGATGCTCGTCGGTGCTCGTCGGTGTCCGAGAGGCCCTCATTTGCCAGTCAAAGCAAGAGAGAATCTTTAAAACACTGACAAGGTCGCGTCGTTAGAGGCAGAACGGTTCAACGTGGCGACCAGAGACACAGTGGGAAACATCGTTCGTGTCCCGTGGAGATGCTGTCTCGGCGTGTACCGAGACGAGAACGAGAACGAGAGTAAAAAAGAGTGACACAGATTCAAGTGCAAGGTTGGGTACAGGCTTGAAGGGGACGTTTGAGACTGCCAAGGTATTTCCGTCTCGCTTGCTCGCCGATAGGTTCAGGACAGGGGAACAGAGGCGGTCGCAAAGGATCGATCCGTATGAATGAATCAGATATTCTATCATTGCACCCATTAAATAACCTCTCCGGATACCGTTCACCGACTGAAATCAATCGACCTGTCCCCTGTTACGCCATTATCCCCATTATTATCGTTCGCTCTGCGACTGCGAAAAACTAGGCTGCGGATTCCACACATTCGTGGTGTCTACGACTATGCACGGCGTTAACGCATGGAATTGGTTCAATGGAACTTTAATAAGATCCGTCGTGAGCAGTTCTCAGCGTTTCTGTGAAACCGCACGAAAATCTATCCGCACTGTCCGCAGTCCGAACATTCTACGCGTAGAACGTTTAACCTCAAAATGTGCTAAACCGTCACCCCTAACAGGTTTCAAGATCAGATAATCCGAATGAATTCCCAAGAGTCCTCTCCGTTTGCGATCGCTCTGTTTTCCAAGAATGTAAAAGCGAAATTCGAACGGGACGAAACTTCAGCCTGGATGGCCTTGACGGTTAACCATACCTGCGCACGTAAAGAGTCTCTCGCAATTCCATTGGAGAGAACAAATCAAATGCCACGTACTATACGCGGATTTGTAAATAATCTTCTATCATCCAGTTTCGTTTAATTCAATCGTCGAACGTTGCGAGTCACGAACGTGGTCGTCCGACGAGCTCATTCAGCAAATCGAACGTAATATTTTTGTTAAGTAGACCATACTCCGGTAAATGGTCGAGGAGTTGAAAATTGTAGAGGCGGACTTACATTTTGCCTTCCAGGAATGTAAAAGCGAAATTCGAACGGGACGATACTCCAGCCTGGATGGCCTTGAAGGTTAGCTATATGCGCACATAGCGAGTCTCGCAATTCCATTGGAGAGAAAAAATCAAATGCTACCGTTACCGTGTACTGTACGCTGATTTGTAAATATTGTTCTTTTTGATCCAGTTTCGTTCGATTCACTCGTCGAACGTTGTCAGGGAAAAGAGAATATGTGGTCGTTCGACGGGCTCATTCAGCGAATCAAACGTAATATTTTTGTATACTCCGCTAGAAGATGGAGGGGTTGAGAATTGTAGAAGCACTTACATTTTGCCGTGATCTGCCATCGGGAGGGTTGGTCTCGCGGCGCAAACACGTCGTCGCCCTCTCGAAACCACTCGATCAGGCCGTTGCAGCTGGTGTACGCTGGCTGCTCGACGGTGGGGACTACTTTCGTTACCGTAACGCCGGATTCGGTCGGCGTGGAGCACGAGTAAACGCCACGACGATCACGGAGACGGATAAAACCGTGTATCACACGGCGGCATAGAGCAGCCGGCTTCACGCTAGTCCGAAAACGAAACAGATCCGGGGGAGGGTTGGGAGGGGATGGAGGAATAAGTGACAGGGACGTACCGCGTGCGCGACGTTGATTGTTTCACGCCGTGCCACCCGTAACCCGTAACTGTGGCTGTCTCGCTCCGACTCGTTGACCACGGAGGTCCCGTACGAACGAATACAACAAGGAGTCGATTTGCTACAACGCGGACGAAGAATACACGCGTTCAACCGTACGAAACACGCGGGGACCACCGCCGCGTAACGATGCCGCGATACACACCGCAGAAAGCCCGTTTTTCCAGCGAAAATGCGATTACATACACACCAGTACTCCCGGCCCAGACTGTCATCGATTGTTGACGACTGTCGCGGAACATCGGGGACCCTCACAACGGCATCCTGCTGCCATCTTGCGCGAACCAGCCGATCTTTCTAACGCGGCAAACTTCAAAACCGCTCCGTCGGTTAAAACGGAATCCACCGTATCTTCCTTTTTTGGAAAAAGGCGCAAAATTGAATTATGAAACCATTTCTTTTTTAACGATCACATAGTCTGTGTACTTGTGTTAACTCTTTGCACTCCGAATTATTTTTCAATTTTGGTGCCAACAATTCCCTACTATTTTACGCGTTTCATTTACATCAAAGGACAGTTCCTTGACTGCTACTTATTTTAAGCAATTTTGTTTACTAATTATATTAAATAGCTTTGAAACGTTGTTGTAATTTATATTTGTTTTTAACTAAAAAATAAGATAATTATATAAATAGATAAAGGAAGAGTCAGAAAATTGTCAAGTCACACTTGACAAAGAAGCGCAAAGGGTTAAGACAGAGTTTCGTAGATTTGGGGTGAAAAATATACCAGAGGGACAAGTCACAACAATAAAAACAAATAAATAAAAATGTTACCCAATTTGGAAATAAAAATAACATATTTGAATGACGTTGGACGAAATCACAAGAATTACAAGAAATTGAAGTGTATGTATAAAGAAATTAATTAATATTTTTGTTTTTCAATCGAATTCTTTCCGACAGTTTTGCTGATTGCTGATAGGGCTATGTCTAACAGACTGCAGATCTTTATGCAAAATTGAAATATTTTGCAACAATTCTGGACAGCAAAAGTTGAATAAAAAGCCACTTCATCCCTTAATAGATTGTTTACATTGAATACATTTCTTATTATTTTTCTTCATAAATGCATAAAGATCTGCAGTCTGCTAACGAATAACATTCTAGATGCATGCCAAGTTTGTTTCTTATGTTGAAATAAACAATGTTATATGTCGATCTGGTTTTTAATTGATCCCAACCCGCTGTTAAATAAAATTAGTGTAGTACTGATGATTTTGTGCTTTCGATAAACCTATGTGGAGAAATTGTAAAAGGGAGTGTTGGCTGTTTCAGGATTGGAGAGGAGTGTACAGGTAGCCCCTAGGCTACATAGACTTCTGACAATACGAGTAATGTTCTTATTCATAGTTTTGTGAGATAGCTAATAAAAATCATAATTTTACAAGTTAAAATACAACCGTGATTTTATTCAGCAGAATTTCTAGACCACCTCGTATCTCCAGCTTCTTACGACACTGATACCTTGGTTGCCTCATTGATACGAGGTATATCTGGTTTTACGAGGTACAAATTGCTCCAGTATTTATCTATAATAACACGCTCTCGATAGACATTGTAACGAGACGAAGGACGTGGACTTATTTTCATCGGGAACATGTAATTGAATGTTACGAGGAGATTGAAAGACGCATGAAAGGTCAATCTTTTTGCTCTTCCCGCGGACAGAGGGGTACTGTTTACAAGAAACGGATAAAAATTCAACGTATCATCGATTAAACGCGTTTAGCGAGGAGATCGAAGCGAGGCCAATAACGTCAACGCGTTTTTAAGCAAACCTCTTTATCTCACAATCCGGATTAGAAAAATAGAAATCACAATTGTAACATGTGATAAACCGCTACTTATCGCGTGGCATTTAAGCGTCGGTATCTCGTAGGACTGCGCGCACACAAAGACTGCGAGCCTACCGGAGCATTTCCTGCACGTCTAAATCTTACTCATTCCTGATAGTGATATGACTAATTGCGACGATAATCATAACATATAATACGACTTGGCCTCCTTTTAAACGATTAATATGACAGCCGAGCGTGTCTTGCATTTCAGACGTGACACACTGGCACTGACTTTTGTATCTTTTACTAATCACACGAAAAAGTGCATAACGACTAACGCACAGATACGAATCTTTGCTAGCGACACGTTAGTTGATATCCAAGCGCCTGTCGGTTGCAAAACAACATCCTCGCGTATGTGTCATTGTGATTCGCGCTGCTTAATTGCAAATGCATTTCGTTGTTTACCTTGATGGAAAGTTTTCGGCGCAAACAATGCGCTGTAAAGATGAGAATAACTTCGCTAAGAAGTCCGCTGTTTTACATACAATAGTTTGTTCGGCTATAGATAACATAGAACCGCGCGCATCGTTTCCATAGTCTCGTGTCGTGTATGAATAACAAAAGAGGTTAACAAAGTTTACAGTTGCCAGCTTAAAATTTATAATTTCGTGATGGCGCCTACGCAGCGTTGCCCACGACGCCAAACGGATGCGAGCGGGACAGGTTCTTCGGGCGAGCAAACCATTGTGCGTGACCGTGCAAACTGTTTCGTTTAAACGATCACCGTTTTGTTTGATAATTAACGTCGGCGGTTAATTGCGGATAAAATACTTTATTGGTACTTATGATCCTCGTACCGTTTCGTCTCGGTCGAGCGTGCACACTTTCCACAGAATTAATGCAATCGTAACGACCTCGCCAGTTTACATTCCCGTCGACGCTTCCAAAGAAATCATTTTCTCAGGCAGCAACAATGCCTTTGTTCCGTTTTTCCATCAGGTGTGTTGCATCGCCTTCTTCCTAGCCGATAACCTTGGCTGCTGCGAAACAAGATAAATGCTACTAAACTCTGCCAGTCGAACACACTCAACATCTATTTCCTGTTCGGCTGAACCGTGCTAAAGATTGTCTTTGTAAACGTTGTCGTGACCCCTAACTAGATTACGGACTTTATGTATTTGTAACAAAATTGGGTTAGTGCAATTTAATACAAGAGGAAAACTAAAATAACTGAAGAATAATGTATTAATATTTCCAACATGTTAAAATTATCAACCCTTTGCATTTCTATTTTATATGATTACCTTATTTCAATCAATATAAGACTGATATAATACCTCACATGATACTTTTAGTAATATGAATGTAAAAATTATGCGTAATGCTGAAAACGTTCATATCGCACAAAAATCTACTCGTAACGTTTAAGAAACCAGCATTTTCGAGTTAAGTTATTTAGTCTCGTCGACGCCCGAGTCGGTATGGTTATTGGTATGAAAATCGAATCGATTGACATTGTGTACGCGTATGTGGCACGAATGCCGCATATAATCGTGCTCTTTCCACGGCGACCGTACCGAATCTAACAACAACGTGTGTCCACGGACCCACGACATCTATCCTCTCGGTCGAGCACGTTTTATCTCCCGCGTTCGCGAAACTGCACGCCGGACCGGACCGAAACGCACGTGCGTTTTGCAAGAGTTAACGGGAGCGGGTGTTGACTCATTTCGCGCTAGTTCCACGGCTGCGTCGTTAAACTTGCTCTTGTCCGTCGCAGCTGCGTCGTTCGACAGATAAAGACGGAGACAAAAGGAGCGAGCAAGAGAGGGCAAGAGAGAACAGAGTCCACCATCGATTCCATTTTCACTCGGTATGTATTGTTCGCGATTCGTTTCGTGACATTTCACGTCCGAGCATTTCCTTCTTTGTTTTAGAAAATTCCACGATGTCAGCGGTCACACGACGTTATCTCGCGTTCCCAGCCGGCAGAGGAAGGACACGAGCCGTCGGCTAGGCGTATCGTAAGTATCCAAGAAGGCAATACTCCACGCGACTACTCGATTTCCAGTTTCGGCATATCGCATTGCAAAACATCTTTGAAACGACATTGCGTTCGATAGATAGCTTATCGAGCGAGTCCGCGAGCGTGCCCCTTTCGCAGGGTGCACACAAAAGGCGACTTTTGAAAATCACGCTTTCAGAATTCTAGTAATTCTCGAAACCGGTTTTCGAATTTTTCAAATCTGCCCAAACAGAACCGGTTTCGAAAAAGCTGGCAAATCCTATCGCCCATGTTGACTGAATTCGGCCACGAGCACCCAGTGGCCTGAATGGGTCAGAGTCTGGCTCAATTTGGCCACAGGTGGCCCGAATCTAATCGCGAGCACCCACGTGGCCCGAGTTCGCCCGAGACTGACTCAATGTAGCGTATACATAGATGGTCCGAATCGATCCGAATCTGCTACAGGCACTTGTGTTGCGCACTTGCGAGCGTTATTGTGATCGAGTGAAAACTAAAACAACTGTCCTTTTTATTCGTGTTACGCGTAGATAAGATAATGAAGGAAGCTACAGAACCACAGTACAGTTGCGTCAGGAAGACGTGGCGATTTCAATTTCTAAATGCGCACATGACGATATACGTGTACGCTTGCGTTGGGGAGTGCGTCGCTTCAATGCCTCGCGCTACGGATGCACTACACTCGGCATTTTTTTACTAGGAAGATCGAGACGCGCGCGATTCGATAGCCTCGAAAATCACGGCGAACAAGGCTTAACCTACATTTCCCTTGAGGATCGAGCGCGCGAAACAAGCGAAACAACGGTCGGCGTGTATTCCTCGAGCTCATGCGAGCCACATCGCGTCGGCACCGATTTACGGAACGGCAATGACATTCCATGGCGTCGTAATTTTTTCCAATCGGGTAGCGTTCAAATGTGGCCGCTAACGCTAAGCGCTCTACGGCCTTGGCTATAGGCAGAAGTTAGCTCAAGGACGACGACCGGCCGTCTATTCGAATTTCATCATGGTGTGAGGCTAAGCAGGTGAATGTCAGCCCCTTGCGCTTCATGCCCGTAATGAGACCGATCTTTGCGGCATAATGGCGTGCTCGTCGGATAGATCCAGCTAAAAATAACGTCCGAAGAAGAAAATTAACATCGAACTCTATCCTAATTACCGCGGCTCCACTTGCACTCGTGAAGGATGATAAAAGAGCGATCCGATACGAATCTTCGAACCGATCGTTCGAATCCTCACATACTAGCCACTGAATATTGACGGCTTAGTTTAGGCAGATTTAGCACTAAAACTACCGGGAAATCTTTTCTTTTAGAATTCGTGAATTTACAAAATATATTTCTCTATTCAAGTACATATAACCATAAAAAAAATATATACATATACTACGAAATCTGAATAAATTCAATCCTGTTATTATTACAAAAAAAAAATCCATCAGTTTCTATATTTAACTGGTAGTTAAATGTAGAAAATTCTACCTCCAAGTTGGCATAATATCTTGCAATATTTCGTCACTCGTTTCCATTTTGAATCGGTGGTACCACGGTACTACAATTGCTATTTAGTCAAACAATAACGTCAGGCGTATCGATAAGACTCGCCACTGGCTGTGATAAGACATGGAACTTTGAAATTCCAAAAGCACCGAATGTAAATACGAGACCTTTCATGGTTGATCATTTTTTACAATCATTTCCATTATATGTAGATACGTATAATAAAAAATCTGCATTTTATATATATATTAAATTATTCGTTGTTTACCGAAGAACAACTATTTTCGAGTTCAAGGGCAAGAGGACTTAACTTCGAGTTCGTAGCAGCAAAAATAAAAAATTTGGAGAATGCTCACGGATTACTGGAACGAGTTGAAAAATAATTGCTTGGCATTCTTTAAGCGTTATCTCATCAAAATAATCGCGTCCTGCGAGATTGCTATCTGTCGACGTAGATGTCTCGATTCCGGCGAAAATTATCGTGATCCGAATCTTGTTCGCACGAATGTCGCGTACTCTATCAAATAATAAATTTTATATTAAAACATACTCTATAACACGTGTAATATAGATTATTTTTCTTACCCAAAAAAATCGCACGCGCCCTTCAAATAACAATAAATACGTGTGTAAAATTCCAACGCAAAAAGATCGGACAGTTTTTCTGAAAAAAATTCGAAATCCAGAATATTTAATGGCGGGATAGCATAATGAGCAGGTACAGCGTGACTAGTAACCCAGCTTCCTTGGGTATCGTGGCCGGTACGGTTACACGAGCACCTGTACGTTGAAAAGCAGCGGAAACGGCAGGTCGAGGAACGTCTAGCCATCCGGAGGGAGCAGGTTAAGGCGCGAATATCCGACATATCAGATTGGTGAGTCACGCGTCTTGTCCGATATGTTCCGGCTACCCCGTTCACCGCCCACTAGACCTGCTGCATGACTCACCGACGATTCTTGGAAACGGAGCGCGGCGCTCGTTCGAAATTTTCGTCGCCGAGTGACGCCACTGTGCCCTTCCCTCGGAAACAGCAACCGCGAGCATGCTGCGCTGTTCCCGCGGATTCTGGCACCCGGCGTTGCCGCTCGACCAGTTCCGCTTCAATGACACCGCTGCCGTTACGCAACGAACGGTCGTACATATCGCCAGCAAAAAGCGATATAGTCGAGCGACTTTGTAGCAGACTCACCAGCCAATCACCGTCCTAATAGTCTGCAAAACAATCATCGTCACTGACCCCCTGCAAGAAACGGCCGATTGAGGCATTTGGGGCGTGCACGCCGCACAGTGTTCGACACTGTTACGGGCAGCAATGTAATAACTATTTAGAATGCGGACCTTTATGCATTTATAGTACAATTGAGTAGATGAAATTCAAAATTGTTGGAAAATTTGAAAAAATGGAAGATGTCAATATATGATTTCTCCTCTATTCAAATCATTTGGGGAAGAAATAACATCGAATTTAGTTTCTATTTCTTGCAATCAATGTAAAATAAAAAATGTTCGCATTGGTTGCAGGACACAGGAGCCAAATAAAAATTGTACTCTTCTTTTAATTATCCTATTAAGCTGAGACCAATACATTGACGTCCTTAAATATTTTTGACACATCCACTGTGTTCATTTGTACGTACCCATTTGTGTCATATCGCGCCCCCGCAAGAAAAGTGACACAACTCAACATGCAACATTTGAGAAAAATCACTTAAAGGATACTGTAAAACTTGTATTGAAATAGTTCAAGCTTCTTTTAAATTTCCCCTCAGATAGAGATGTGACGCTTTCCGTGAATGTTGGGGCACTTGCATATTTTTCAATGACATAACCTCAAAATTGCCATTTTTTGACTTGTGTCACTTTTATTGCGGGCGTGCGATATGTAAATGCATCAAATCCGCAGTCTAGTAATAACTTTCAAACCAATCCGTTTTCAACCTGAGACCCCCAATACCTTTTTAAGAAGAGCATGAGAAAAAAATTTATTTACTTTTTGAATAGGTTAAAAATTTTTAATTCTGTGTCCCGAACACTGTGCGCCACTTCGACGCCGAAAGGAGGACTTCTGGGATGCACGTGGGCGCGCGCGAACAACGTTATGAAGATAATGGGCACCACCATGCCACGGACTAACAAGATCTTACGATCTTGCAGAATCTTCTAACGATGCATATTACGAACGATTAGAAACATTACCGCTCCATGTAGGGTGTGACTGCTTTTATAATATGAATATGGCCATTCCCTTACAGGTGATGGTTTATTGGTACAGCGGTAATCGAGAATTTTTTAAATATGTATATACTTGTAAAGATTTTCAGAAAGATCGTCATTAACAGACTGCAGATCTTTATGCAATTATGGCAAAAATGGGTAAGTACAATTTAAAATAGAATCACGAATCACGAATAGAAACATGAAATCACTAATGAAACGATGAAAAAATTTTTTACGTGGCCCCTTCTTAAAATTAACACGCAATATTTTTATTTTGCATAAAGATCCGGAGTCTACTCATTAATAGACACCGGATCTGTAAAATAAAAATGTTTTACCTGAATTGTAACGAACTGGAGTGAGATCATTCATTTCTATAACATGTAACGGTCACATTTTGTGTTCGGTACGGCTAGTGCCCGTGTTTCATTCGCGTATTTCGATAACCCCGGAGTTGAAGTGATAAGATCCGCATCCGCATCGTATTTGACAGCACCCCCGAGGTGCAGCGCCCATTGATATCGTGTGCCGCGTCGTCCCTGGCACGAGCTTCGCGAGCGTGGTGCAGCGAGTCGCGCGATTGGTCGGCCGGGAATAGCCCGTGACGTCATACGCGTTCGTCGAGTCTCGAGTCGACAAGCACAGAGTGAGTCGGAGCAGATCGTTGAGCCGAGGACCGAACGTGCGCGAACCTCGAGGTATTCCCCCAAGGTATGAGTCATCGGGCAAAGGAACATGCGATCCGTGTGTGCTGCCTTCGTGTTCCCGGTAAAACAGCATCGCCTGTCGTTTTCTCAACCGTCACCGGGTAGACTCTTCGAGACAGAGGTTATAAAACGTTACGGGGGAAACGAGGCGTTCGACTTTTCCTTTCGCGCGAGAGAACAGAAGCCGGACGATCCCGACACGATCCGTCGAACTACGTAAACATGAAGCTGGACGTGTCTGACGTGCTTTACGACAGCTCGAGCGTGTCCAGCAACAGCGGCACGTCACAGAGCTCCCGCGTCAGCCATGATTTTCTCTCCAGCATTGCGAACTCGTCCATACTGCACAGCAACGTAAGTACCCACCGAGCTGCACCCTATATTTTCCATAGAAAACGCTCGTAACCAAATGATAGGCTTGTAACGCTTCAAATATGGACGCTTATGCAACGATGACGTGTATATGTATATATAAAAATATATATGTATATGTATATACGTACAGGTCGGGTAAACAACGCTCACGTGACATGATGTCGTAGGTGAATTTCGCTAAAATATTCGTGCAGCGGTATATAAGATCACCGAATAAAAAAAACAATAACGTACGCTGCGCAGACCAGTTACGTAATCAGGTTTCCTCGAATGATCAAGCGTTATTCAAATAGGTAACGTTGATGATGAGGAGATTGCGAGTTATGGTGAAATGAATACATATCGATGTACCCGTTCCGGAGAGGATTAAAACTTTCTTCGCAATCCGTTGGAATTCAACGGAGAGTCGCACGACTATGCGAACGGTGAACGCCCCGTTTATTCGAAGAAATCTCTGGAAAGGTGGGAAACATGCGACCACTTTTTCTTTCGTTCGCACGCGCGACAGCTCGGATTTGATTTAAGCCAGGATTCTTAGCGTATCTTTGTTCTGCGATTATTCGCAATCAACGGCGAGAGCAGTTGACAACCAAGTCAGGACTGCTATCGTTCCGTCATTCGCGAATGGTACACGCGCCCAGATCTAAATTTATAAATCGCATCGCGTCATCGCTATAAACTATTCGTCGTGAAAACATGATTTCTGATATTTATTATTCGCAGCGGTTGCTCGAGATAATGATAAAATAAATATCAGGTTAGGTACGGAATCTTAATGTAATGTTGGATGCTTTTAATAAATGCAATGATGCTTCAAGAGTTGACGTTTACGTTGGGAAACAATGACGAAAGAAGAATGTAATAATTAGGCTGCGGATCTTTATGCAAAATATGTTTTGTGTTGATTGTGAGAAGCAGGAATAACATAAAAATTTGTTATTCATTACAACATTTTTGAATTTTTGAAATCTTTTACTATTTTATATTTCGCACAACCAATTTCTTTATAAATGCATAAAGATCCGCAGTCTAGTAATAATCGATGATGCGAGAATTGCATGCTATTCTACAGGAGGGGATTTTAGGGCCTTCAAGTTGGCACTATAAGATCGCTCGACAAATACCAATTCGATCGATGTGTATAAAATATAAATAAATAGATAAGTATGTGTTGTGAATATCCATAAACTGTTTATACTTAGATAAACAGCTTTCAGTATGCTACCAGCTTGCTAGGCCTCCATTTAAGGCGCACACTATGCGCGTAAGTATCGCCAATAAACTCCCGACTTACTACGGAGTTGAACCAATGAAACGCGGTCTTACATGTTTAACGTCCATTCACTGATCTCCGCTGATCAATGGTCGTTGGCGACTACAAAGAACTATTACTATATAAATACGATTGTAGTATTGTTTTCATTCGATTAAGCCCACGGGGAAAACATCTCTCCAATAAACTTCGAGAACGCGATCACAAATATGAAATACTTGCAGGTTGTCATGACGCAGGCTATATGGAAATCGATGTCCGTGTTTTTATAGATACCACCGATTGCATTAACTACCATTTCTTTTCTCGATTCTTGGTATCTATAAAAATGTCCCGGAAATATTTACACCGATAAAAAATCGATGATTTATGAATAGGTCAATGAATAGGAGGAAGCTATAAACGATAAGTATAAATACGGATGATTCATTATGATAAAACTAATCTCGTCGGACGAAGCGGATTTTTATCACTTGCTTTCTCAAGATTTTTCTTTTCAAATCAGTTTCCGAGGCATTAAACGCTGTGAATATTTGAATTTGAGTTTAAAATTTACTTGACGTTTGCTCAAAAAAATAATCACTCGTTAACACTGTGGCTTATTTAGGATGAAGTCGATAAGAAAATTCTAAAATCATTTTGTTTTAATTTTATCTCATTTTATCTTGTGTTCTCTCAATGAATTTTTTGCTTTGCTTGTAATATTTTAAAACCAATAAACTTTGGTTTTCAGAAGACATGTAAACGAAAATTCGGTTACTTGTAGATACACTGGAGGGTTAATTAGAAAAATTTAAATGGCTTCATCGGCAATCTACGTCTATGAAAGAACGTATGCGAGAAAAGAGACGATTACATGAAATAATCGGACTATTATAATAATTTTTGATAAGACCAGTTTACATGCATAAAAATATGTGAAATGCAGAAATATTATTGCTGAGTTCGGCGAGATAAAATTCTTAAACACAGTAGGCAGCGTGCCATGGGAGGGTTTCACCGGCACCCCCATCGACTAGTTTCCCCTTGCGCCCCAGGTAGATATTCAGTGGCTGGCGATGGTATTGATCTAGCAATTCGACTGGCATGGCTTCTGCTGTCCCCAACAGCTGTTTTATAAAGAACCCGTACACGGCCGCCTCGTGACAGCGTGGTCATTTAAAACACGCGCGGATACATAGACACGCACACGAACGGACCACGTGTGAACGTTCCTCGCTCACAGACGTGTCACACGGACGCGATACGAAAGCAAGCACACGTGCCTGTCGCGCGCGGAACCATAGATCGCAGTGTACTGCGCAGCATTAAATGTTATGGCAGATAGCCGGTCGAGGCAGCTGTTGTCACCTAATTATCTCCGTCGCCATTAGCGGTAGGGTTCAAACGCAGAAATCGACCGATAAAATGCTAATATGAAGGACAAAGACCGTCCAGTCACGGAAGATGGAGAACCTCTCGCAGTCGACGAACGTGGAAAATATTCGCGTGAAAACAGCTCTGAGAAAGTAGTCGTCGGTCTTTGTTCTTGGATCGCGAGGCGGTGGGCGGTGGCCATATTTGAATATTGGGCACAGGAAGATGAAGGAGGGTCTTTCTTCTCGCAAAGCCTCTGCGGTCCTCGGTGTATAATGTTATATCTACCCATCGAACGAAATTCGCAGAACCTCCTCCTGAAATTTAGTATACCTTATTTATGCACTGCACAATTAACAAAAAATGTTCAACATATATATATATATATATATATATATATATATATATATATATATAAAATGATGAGAGTTCTCAGGCAATGAATTTGCGGTACAACCATAATATCCATTGGAAGTGATATTACTGTACTCAGGATATAAAAACTTTTTCCAACACCTAAAGAAATATTTGGAAAGACCAGACGTCCCAGATGCGTCGTGAGTATTTTTTTTACTCGTTCGAACATCTGTGTCTGTATCTCGCTTGTAGCATTAGCTTACGCTTAAAAACAAATGAGTGACAAATATTTGGGAGAAGCTTCTATCCCTCGGCTCGACCATGACCACCACAGGGTTAATCAAGCCTGACGAAAACACCCTGCTTTGTATGCAGGATGACCCAGAAAAGATTTACCTTTCAGAACTGGGCGTCTTTGTTCGAAGACACGTCGAGCGACAAAAGCATCCTTCCATTCACACGATTAATTCCTGGATCTGTTCAATTTTCCAACACAAAACCGTGGTCGGCGCTGAAAAATATAAAAACGTTTCTGACCCGCTGCTAGTGCACCATGGGAATCGTAAACTCCCGATCGACGGCAAAGTCACGGAGGTATAATCTCGTTCCTCCCCCTGCCGTGTCATTGTGTCTCCTTCATTCTCGATATTGTGGCCGCGATCGTGTTTTATCCGCGGCGAGAGTAAAAGTACGTCGATCCTTCACCGCATAAAAAGCGAACCGACTGATGATTCACGCCGACTCATCTTATCGTTTGTTACTCCGTCTCTCGTTCCCCGTGCATCTTGAATATTCAACGTATGTACACCACGTTTCTGCGGTTTACCGAAGTTTCTCCATCGAAGGATCGGTCAAGGCTTCCGCCTTTCTTCGTCGCACGATTTTCGGCGTCCAAATTGTTATTCGTAGCGCGCAATCCGCGGTCCTTTTGGTTTACCCAGAAACATTCGATTGACCCCGCTAACTCATTCGGGAACCCGTTAAATCGACACCTCTTTGTCCTTGCCGGGGAACAAAGCTCGACGATCCTTTCCTGTCGCAGCTACGATCCTCGATTTCCTGCCCCTTTGTGTTCCTCGGTAGTCTCACGACTTTTCCTCGCTACGTGACCAACGGTGCATCATCTGTTTCCCTCTACCTGTGTTTTCGAGTGGTTTTCTTTAGAAGTCATCTTAGCGCGAGTCTGTAAAATATGATAGCTGAAATGCATCTGTCGCTTTTTTTACCAAACAATTTTATTTAAAACTGTAAGTCTTGGTTTTGACCATAAGATTCTCCTGACCAATATAAAGTATTATCCTAGCTGTTCACTATTTCGGTGCTTACACCATAGCCTTCGAAGGGTAATTAAGAAGTAACCCAAGAGAGTTAACGTTTCTACCTGAAATTATCCTCGAGTTCATGTCCGAAGAATGTGTGGTGCTAAATAAAAAGCACTGTTTTCTTCGGCACGCATGAACCCGGATCAGTTCAACGGAGATAGAGGGTTTTATTATGGGTTAGCGGAGGAGCATGAGTCACTCTTTGTTGACATTCTGCTTCTCTCTCTTTCTCGTCCACGATACTTTCCACCAAAACAAGCTCGTAAATCTGTCGAGTCTTTACTTTTCGGAAGCTTGAGGAAGCTTATTATATTTCCTAACACTATGCCCTGCGAAGGGTTTCCTTCGATTCTGCTCAGTTCCTTTGTGGTATAATTTTCTAGTCGAGCAAAACAAGGTCGTAAATCGTAGTTTTCCTTCGAGTAGTTGTGCTATACCTGTGGCAACGCTGACAATAGGTTTATCAGGGGCAGCGGGCCGGAACGAGGGGCAAGTGATTTGATGTATGCGATTAGAGGAGCGTAAAAGTAATAGCAATGCTGAAAAAATCGGCTCGACCGTCCCGTGGGTTCGGTAATAATTCCGAGCGTTGTTTGCTAACATTGAAAATACGTAATTTCGAAACGGTTACGCGAGGCTCGCGAGAGCGGTCTGATGGTTTTTTTTTTATTTCTGATTGGTCGACTGTTAATGCCCGCCTCCGTGGCCCGACAATAACGACCGTGTAAGCTGTTTCATTTTTTATACCTTGTGCAAAGTGCATTCACACGTACGTTGCTCCGACTGCCGGAAATCGTTGCACGTGCACGAACATGTATCGAAACAAGAACAAAGAAGCCAGGCGTGCACGGAGGAATTCCCCGCACCAAAATAGTAAGTTTTCGCACGGGGACGCACCGCAGATCCCGCGCGACAGATGATTTTCCAGAACGGCAGCCACTCAAAGTCGCAATAAATTCTTTTCTCTATTTTCGTGCCCGTTCCACCAGCCATCTGAAACAAGTTGTACATTAACCAGAACTTAAACACATTCGCCAGCATCGTTTGCTTCGTTATCATTCATTAACATTAAACCTATCACTACCCGTTACAGGTTTTTTATTTTACAATTATTGAAATAATAAAAATGATTTCTTAAGAAATTATTGTATGTACAGATATCTTCAATAGAGCATGTATTACAATAGGAGAAAATATGTATTTTATATTATTATAAAATAATTATATTAAATATATATTAATAATTATATTAAATATGTATACATATATCTACACTGTATGTGTAATATATTGTATAATTCTTATGTTCCGAATCCGTCAACGAATGCCTTTTTTAAAGCGCGAAACAATACAATAAAATTGTAAATAATATTTAAAAATAACATTAATGTGATTTTCTTTGTGCAAAGTACGAGGTTACGGGCGGTAGTAGCAAACGTGTTAACGCTATATCACGCGGTAGTAGGAATCGAAGAATTTCGTGACATTTGGTCATAAAAGTGGTTCTCTTATATCAACATCTAATTACGAGATAAGATAAAGCGGAGAAAAATGGCGAACGAGAGAGGCGAGCCTTGAGCTTCTGCCGGGCCAATTCTCCCCTGAGTAATTCCTTGACATATTTCCAGCGCTACAACATTGCATTCGCCAGACACTCTTTACAACAATAGTCTTTGTCTTTCGTTGTTCTGTAACATTCGAAAGACGAAACTATTTCTCTAAAAAGACTGTCAAGGTCACATTTATTTTGATCGCGGTGCGTTCTTATTTCCAAACGAGGAACACACCCAAATGATAATCATTATTTTTTTATCTGTTGGCATTTATATCGAAGACGTAAAAAAAACGGTGAAGTTCCGAGTAAAAATAAACTTATCTGAATAGTACTTCTCTATTACTTGCAGCACTTTACCGACCAAGTGTAATTTTTCCAAAAATTTTTCACGCGAACTAATTGTTCTAACCTCAAAAAAATCCAAGTGGACTGTCTCCAGCATTAAAAAAGTCCGTTCAAAAGTGTCCTATGATTCACTGCAGGTGCATGATGTAACGCTACAATCGAGTTACAGATTATATGTAGAAAAATTTCCTTTAACGCGTTGACTGCCATAGTGGTCACCGGTGCTATTGATTTTCTGAAAAATAATGTAATAAATATACTGCGGATTTTTATGAATTTTTGAAGAAATTTACTAAGTGAAATATAAAGCAATGAAACAGATTAGAAAAGTAATTCACACAAAATGCTGACAATTCCTCGAGTACCGTCTCGAACGTTAAGTATTATAGAGGGTTCGAATACAACGCTAATGGTTCATTAGTCCTTGCCGAGTGAAAAGTTGAGACGCTACAGTGAGCCCTTCGAAATGATTTCCCATTTAGGAACCGTAATTAGAGGACGACTCCAGCTATTACCTATTCATTAGCAAAATTATGCAAGTTAACGACCGAGTGTAATTTACCTGGAAAAGGGGATCTGGTTTTCCGCGGGCCGATCCTTGATTCCGTAGAAGTGATCGTCGCGGTACGAACAGTGTCGAGGCACGTTGATTGGCCGGGTGCTATCGCGCGAATCAGCAATCAAGATGGCGGTGACGTCACGCGGCGGTCGCTCGACTCTGATTGGTGGGGGGTCGAGCAGCCGTCTTTCTATATAGTTTCACAGTCACATTGGCGGGCTCAGTTGGGATACGTAAGCACGCGCGGCAGTAGTCGTTCACGTTGTTCAACGCAGTCTCGTACGTGACAGTGGTCTACAGTCTACGGAAGAAGATCTCCGAGCGAGTTGTTCTTTTCTTTTTCGTTTCTTCGTCGTTCAATTTCATTTTGGACATTTTGTGCAAACGTGATATGAGTGAACGATAGAAGGTGACACGCCGTGTTCCCGACGCGAGTGTTTACGACTCGCGTGTAAAATCCGCAACTTGTCAGTCGAACGATTCACGTCCCCGCGAAATACCAGTCACTTTTCCCAGTGAAGTTTTGAGAGCGAAACTCGCTTACAGATGTCGCAGCGTGTACCAAGCGCAGGCATTTACGACTACGACATTGGCGAAGATCACAGCTACACGATGTTTGCCATGTATTCGCCGGCTCCGACGCCGGCCGAGCCGTGGCTGTTGACGAAGGAGGAAAATTCGGTGGTAAGTGTGTACAATTTGAATAACGTTTTACGTAGCTGGCGATGGAAATTGCTAAATCAATACGCTCTCAATGTTTCTCGCGGTATACCGGCGTTGTCGAACCAATGCAAACGAAACGTCAATCGTGCGATCGTTCAGGTGTCACGGTTGAAGGTCGGTCGATATTGTTCGCAGGAAAGCTAACCGTGAACGCGGTTGAACGCCGCGTGGGACTATCACGACCGTTACAGTTAGAATTGATACATGAATAATTAATTTGAAAGTCTTATTCCATTGATCATGTTACCAGTAACTTCTCTGAATCGTTCTGAACGTAATTGACGAATGAAAAACTGGAAAACCGATTCTGATTGGATAAATGTCGCGACATTGTTTCTGTATCCAACAATACGGCAGATAAAAATGGAGAGAATTCTTAGAAGGCGATAGTGTATACCGGAGAAATACAGTAATTGAACCGACGATGACGTCTTTGCTAGAACTTTTCCAAGAAGCACACCCTTATCTCGTTAGATCTTCGATCCTCTTACCTGTCTCTTGCCTTTTACCTACGCTGCCAGTTTTCCGTCCGCTCGTAAAGTTAATTGTCTTTTGAGAAAATTAACTATTCCAATCAGGCTTGCGACAGTCCAACAACTGAGGATATAAATTTTTTATGTAAACAAGTTTCGAGTCAAATGCCATTTTCTTATCATCACGCAGTAATGCATACTGCAATCGTGTTTTCCTTTCTGGGAATCGGCGAGGGTTTTAAAAGGCCGTGATTATTATAGGCTCTTACATAAGCGGATTTATGTGCTTTTGAAGGTAGTCCTTGCGTTTTGGCGACCGGCGTCGCCATTAACCTTCCTTCCTAACAAACCTTGTCTTGCGTCCTGGGTATATGACCTCGAATTCAAGTCGAAATTGGTCAATCGTTTTTAAGTAATTTATTTTACATTCGGTCTTGTGTCAAATTCTGAAAACAGTTTAAAGTAACGTTTACGAACGGAAGATTTTAAAAATGTATTTCATTACTTTGTGTATCAGGTTCGCATTAATTTTTTATTCGAACGAACATTTTCTCGCATTCCCTTGCGAATCGTTCGAGACGTTCTTACCGATGAACTTGTCGACATATCAAAACAAACTCGAGCAACACAACGAAGCACGCGTATTGAGAACACGAAACTACGGATGTATTTTTCTAATTCACGATGTTTGCCCTTCGTGTCGTCCGAACACTAATTTCCCAATTGTTTTGAGCGACGTGGCCGAGTCGTTGAACCCCGAAGACGGAGAAAAACATTCACCCACGAAATTTAAGAATGCATACTTTGTGTGTCTGACACCGAAGGAAAACAGTTAAATCTGACAGGAAGCCCGGAGTTAACGCTCGTTAACCCACCAATTAGAGGGTTTAGTTAAACGAAGGCAGGGTTAAGTTTAGCGGGAGCAATATGAACGGGTCATAAGGCAAGAGGTGTCATCCTGCCTCTTAGCCTCGCGAGATGACGGTCGGTTTCTTTCTCGCGTGGTCTCGTAGAAAACGCAATGGAGGCGCTTGTTCTATTAGGCTGTGCATTCTCGAGCGGCAGTGTCCGGGTCTCTTCTGACCCTATGCGTAAAATTCAATTTCTGACGGTTAATTTAAGAAAAAAATGTGTTTAACATTGTAATCTCAGACCTTCTCATTTTTAACCGACTTCGAAAAAGGAGGAGGTTACTCAATTCGATCTGTATGTGCCTTTTTTCGCTTTTTTTCTATGTATGTTAACCGATTACGCCGAGATGGATGGACCAATCGGAACGAAACCTTTTACATCTTGTAGAGTATGTTCCCAGGATGGTCCTGTGCAAGAAAAATTTTACATTTCTTTATTAATTACGATTTTATTTGCGAAAATGATAGGGTGGTGATACCGTTATCGTTACCGTTATCGATTGCGGCTTTCAGATATTTATAAATTACGATTTGGAATGTGACGGCTGACAGAGATAAGAAAAAGTGTGAAATAAAAAAAAGCTTCAAAAAAAAAAATTAAACCGACTTCAAAAAACGCACTAAAAAGTATAAAATAATTTCCATTCAATATATGTGAATACACACGAACTTAACTACAATACAATCTTTTCGGAGGCGGCGCAGAATTGAAAATTTTCGACACTGGAAATTACGAAAATCCTTAAATTGTTCTAAATACTAATATATTTATATTTAAATAATATATTTGTGCGCCGCCTCCGAAAAGATTGTATTGTATTCAAGTTCGTGTGTATTCACGTATATTAAATGGAAATTATTTTATACTTTTTAGTGTGTTTTTCGAAGTCGGTTTAATTTTCATTTTACTGGATACGTTTTCTGTCAAAACATTAGAAATGTTCGTCTAAGATTTGAGATCGCGTTATCATAAAAATATGAATATGAAAAATGAGTCGTTGATGGTTCTCTCTCTCTCGGGAAAGAAATCCCGAAACGGTTTACTGCGTTTTAACGAGTTAGCGGCAGGATTTCTGAAACTCGATGCAGCGCACTGGACACATTCTTGGTATGAATCACCAGATACCGGTTACCGTTGTCGTCGACGAAGATCGCTCGGAGCGTTCTCTCCGAAAGCTGCGTCAAATTAGCTGCTTCCGGTATCGAGAAAAAATTTCCGTCGTCGCCGATGCGGTCACCGGTGACGGACCAACACCTAATTCGATTTGCATAACTCACGGCGACGCTGCGCCGATTCCTATTTCTCGCAAAACTTACCTGTTTCGTGCGCAATGTCGCGCGCGATCACATGCGGACGCTCTCCGCCCCCCCCTCTCTCTCTTCTCTCTCTTTCTCTCTCTCTCTCTCTCTCTCTCTCTCTCTCTTACAAGTAGGATGAGTCATGGAGCGTAGTTTTACCAGCGATTTATGAATGAAAATCCACGCACGTGTCGCGTGCGCGCAGGCTGCCGTCGCGACACGCGAGATCGCTCGACATTATTATTCGCGACGCCGCGTAAACACGTCGATTATGTAGTGCTCCGTGAGACATCGGTACCGGGAAAAAGCTGACACGGTTTGCGTGCACCGGGTCTCGCTGTCAGATTTACCAATGATATTTTTCTTCTCGACTTCGTACGCGGAATCGCGGTTATTCCATCTCTCAACGTAGAACACCGGATTCGGAATTCGACGATCTAGCATTCGTTTAGCACCTTCGTTATCTCTATTTATATCTGTACCAGTTTGTACGGGGATTATATGCCTTGTACTTCTTATAGTCAGTCTTGTTATGTGAATGTTTACCGCCGCATCACTCCTCAATCCAACTAACAACGAAATTGTCTCCCGAGGCTCGTACTCGAGTTTATTTCTGTTTTAAGAAGACCTATATGTTTTTCGTAGCCCATAGTACTCGTCAAAACTGCAAAACCTTTGTTGAGATTGTGGAACTCCAGTTAACTCCTTGCGCTGCGATTTGTTTCATTATTCTTCGTCGTTTGACTGTATATAGCAAAACTATTGTGTATACATATAGTAAATAGAATGTCACTTCGTATTAAAGGAAATTAATGTATACATACTTTGTGTAGATTCTTTTCGAAATCTTTATCACGAGTCTGACTCGATGTTATAGTATGTACAAGGGGATAAACTATTTTCTACGCAATGCCCAGCTCCTCGTTTTCAGATTTCATGTAAATGCACAAATGTGTCTCTAATAAAATCTTTATGCAATTCGCCATGCAGACCGCAAACCATGAAACGTTACAAAAGTGGTAGTTCATGTAACAGCTGTGTAACAGATAGCTAATCGCTCTCGAGTCGAATCTAAAATCGGAGTCGCTAACACGGCGTATATTTTGAGGAGTGAAAGTTTACCGTTAGCAAATTTGCGTCGGTCCGTTCAATTATCGTCCCGGATCAATATTTATCCAGTTCGGATCGTCGGGTCCTTTGCGAAATCCTCGGTGTAAAAAAAGTCCTCCATCCAAGTAAAGCACATGTTCGTTGTAAAACAATCGGCAACAGGGAAACGAAGTGGAAAATATATTTCTCGGAGGATAATCGATGCAAGGAAAAATCCACAAGATCGGACTATAAAAGCATCGTATAAATTTCCTGCTAGGTTGCAGATCGAAAGAGTCACAAAGAACTCTGTCGCGCGTTGCGAAACCGCCTTTAGCCTGCTGCGCAAAAACAGTTTCACAAAGGAGATTCAGTCTCTCCCGGCAAAGAAATTATTGCGATTGGCCTGCTCTAATGCCTGCTAAAATACGAACTTCGAGAGCGTTATAGACGCGAGGTATATTCCTTCTTCATCTTTTTCTTACCTATACGGCTAGCTGGTAATCCGGTGTAGTCGACCTCGAAAGGAGGTCGATTCCACGGAAAGATATCTCGTGTAGGAATGACGTCAACGCGTTAACACTTTCCCCTTGAGAATGCCTCGAACCATCGTGGACCTCTTCAGGTTTACGCTTTCGTGGGATTCTACTTTTCCTTGTGACTGCCTTGCGATCGATCGGCCGGGGGGGTTTCCCGAGATCGATTGCGACACTCGAAAGTTCGATTTCGTAATCTTTGGAAACCTCTTGGCGAGGAATTTTCGGTAACCGACAATCCGAATTGATGGGCAATTCTATGGGATTGAAAATCATTTGATTGAAAGTAATCGGAGAATTTTCATAGACTAGAATAAACGTCTTCCAAAAATTAAATTAAATTCTAAAACGTTTGAATTTTTAAGGTTGTGATTTTTTCTTGAAAGAGCTCTAGAGATTATATTTTATTTATTAGTTTTAGTAGCATGTCAATTTTTTCTTCGACAGTTTAATAGCAGAGCTAACAAGTTCGACGATTAGTAAATTTTGCTATTTTAAGGAATCGTGTATATAGAAATCAAGTATCGTCAGAGGGAATATATATTTTTTAACGTGTAAATAATAATCTTTATCACGGGTCGGAAATAACCGAGCGTTGCCTTTTATCTGTCGGGCGTTCCGTCATTCGATGTTTAATCTCTGCTGTGCAGCGGTTGACGTATATCGCATGCACACATTCGATGATCATCGACTATCTGTGTATAGCAAAGAGAGACGAAAAATTTCTCTAAATTGAGAAACAGTAAACATTTTTCTTCGACGATTCCATCAACGTCTTGGTGGAAGAAGCACGCTACTTAAACAGACGTGTTTCTGGCGCTTATGAAACATTTTATTCTGCCGGACTTAATTAGCATCGTTCGCACGAAGATAATAGTTTATCTACCTTATCGAGCGCGTGCTTCCTCCACGGGGAATCCCCGAGCGCGAGTACGCAGCTGCCGTTTGTTCTTCGTGGACGGAACTCGATCAATTTCGCCATAATAGAACCGCCCGCGTCCAAACATCGTAGCGAATGTATCTACCTGCGTCGATTCGATCGTTGATGATCGAGCGGTCGTCTTAATAACAAGATGGATCGACGTTGATCGTCCGTGGAGACCGTAGACCCATTCATTCGAGCAAATATTTTCATTTCACCTTCCACCTGGGACATATTTAACATTCCTCAAGCGACAGTTTGGGAGAAAATATTTCTGAAAAACACACAATCGGTTCGCCTCCGGAGAACCTCCCGCGACAGCTCGAGATTGATTTCCGGGTATCAAGGGACGTCTCTTTATTCACGTTTAGCTCACCCACTGCATTCTTCAAAGTATCCGTGAAGAATCAAATCCGGGACGTGTCTAAGCCGGTGGTTATAATTCAAAAGAGGATCCTCCGTCCCTTCTTCTGATGGCGTGATAAAGTGCTTCATCTATTCAGGATGACGCGCTGCCCTCTATAAGAAGGGACTTCGCGTCGAAGGGGTCATGGAACCCAGCGGACCCTTTTGGGGACCGCTCTTACGTGGGATCAACGTGTCCAATTTCGTGAAACTATTATTCCCGGGGCGGGGGCCCGAAGTCCTCGGTCTTTTGTGAGCACAAGGGACACAAAGAGACCCCTTGCTCTCTACAATCCTCGTCACAGTATCAAGTAATTCATTATAGTCTAATGCATTCGAAAGCATCGTCTAAGCCACCCGATTGATGTTGCTCCTTGTATTTTAAGAAGCGGAAGCTGGCTGCGCGAGGTTGATACCGCTCTTTGAATTTTGATAGTCGTATAACCACAGGGGTTGAATGAACCTTATTATTATACATTTTACAAATTAGTTTTCTCTGATTACAAGGCTGAGAAGGTGTGAGCAAATTACAAGAATATTCGTCGGTCTACTAAAGACAGTTTCATTAAAGATGAAGATAAAGTTCTTCTTCTTTCGAAAAATAATCGCGAACTTATTAGTTTTCTCTAAACACACAGCTGAGTAGATGTGAGCAAGTTGCAAGAATATTCGTCGATCTACTAAAGACAGTTTCATTAAAGATGAAGATGAAGTTCTTCTTCTTTCGCAAAATAATCGCGAACTTATTAGTTTTCACTAAACACACAGCCGACACAGCTGAGTAGATGTGAGCAAACTACAAGAATATTTGTCTACTACAGACAGTTTCACTAAAGATGAAGATGAAGTTTTTCTGCTTTCATATCATTTCATGTCGTTCTTCTTTCTAATCATTTCCTTTGGAACGAGAGCGTTCTTCAGCTTTCCACTGAAGAGATAATAGTCGCGTATTAGGAGACGGGGAAATATCCGTCGGCCATGGATCGAAATGGAGAAAGAACGGAATGAGAAGCTCGCGGAGTCTACGTAGCTGCTTTATGTCCGCGATTATGTAGGTATTCTCATCCGAGTGGCTGCCGAAGTGCAACCAGTCGGAAATGCCTGCGCGATTACATCACTGGTCAGGAATTCACGGACCGTTCTTCCCCCCGGAGCGTTTTCTTTTATGCCCTTGTTTCTTTTCCCCCGTCCGTTCCAACCTTCGTCCTTAACTTACAATTAGTGTTCCAAGAGTTAATCATGAGGTATACTAGGTGTCAGGACTCGGTAGTGCAATTCGATTCCACCAAGTTCTCTGAACGAATTGAATTGCGCTATTCGTATGTGAGGTCAATGAAGAGATTAAGGAATTCCTGAATGTCTTGCAAAAGTCTAGTTCCACTTTCCGAGAACTGAATTGGTAAACATGCACCAAGGTATCCGAGACTGTTCAAGGGTAGTATGTTACGAAAACAATTTCGTACCGCGACCGCTGCAAGGGTTTAGTAGGCTGCTCGGAATTCAAATGAGCCGTATTAAGTCGTTCGAATCACTTTATCCTTGTTTACTCGACTTTCCGAGCGCATAGATTCGCAACGAATCCGCGCGGCAAACGGAGCAGATTACGATCAGAGAACCTTGCACAGTTATCGAGCGATATCTCGCGTGATCGCGTGTCGTTTTTCTGCTAAATCATAGAAAATACATCGTTGCGATCCAACGATTTGCGGACCGCAGAGCCTAATAACAGCGTCGCGGAGCTGACGATCAACGGCTCCTGAAATTATGCGGGGAAGCAAAGTTGAAACGCTGGAAGATTGATTCCACGCGACGGTATTTCGCGAAAAATCAAGGTATAACATTCTTGAACAGCCGTGGATAATTTGTGAACACCAAGGAGCCTCTCGCTACCGGAGGTTGGATCTCTCCGTCATTGCTCTGTTTGCGCACTTCCCGAAGACGATTAATATAATTGCCGTGCTTTGTGCTCAAAGTAGCAATTACGTATCTCGGCGAGCGCGCCCGGACGACTCGATGAATCCGAGCTAATCGATCGTACTCGGCGAAAAATGGACGATTAAACACTCTGCAGCGAGCGTTTCGTAAGACCTATGATTCTACGTCGTGAAGGATCGATCACAGGTTGAAGAAAAAGTCGAGGCTCGCCAGTTCTTTGGACGTCTGAGCCGGTTATCTTAATTCAAGACTTATTCGACACAAACTTCCATCTTGGTATACTACGTTGCTCTACTAATCACGTTGAGATCTTCAATTTTCAAGGTGTGCCCTAATCTAATCTTGGGGATTCATTTGATATTTAATGTTCTTTTATCTGAACTGTTTACTAATAAAACAAGCACTACGGTTTAATTACGAAAAAAAATACCAGTCGAAATGTGAACCATGTTTGCCTTCGGCGATCAATCTAAAAAGTGACAACAAACACTTGCGTCAAGATACGAGTCTCGATCTCAAAGATGTCCCATACAACGAGGAACAAGTTCTTTCAATATTCTGGTAAATGTGTTTTGTAAATATTCTGGTAACACTGTCCAACAGCCAAAAAGTATTTCGATTCCCACTATGCGATTCTTATAGAGTTTTCCGCGCTGATTCCGAATCTGTTTTTCATTTTTTTCCTGTACGTCCAGTTTTTGAGAAAATGGAGTTTAAAGAAAAGACATATTTTTCAACTTTAAACAAATATTGTGATGTTATTATAAAAGATATTGAATTGTTCTTTACAGCAAAAGATTCTGTAGACTTTCCCGAATACAGTGATATTCAATATTAATACATTATGATTGTTTAAACATGTTTAAACAATGATTAAAGACGGAGAGACACCACTTTTGCAGCAATTTTTGCGGATATTTTCGAATTTATCTCAAAAAATAAGGGTCCAGCGGAAGATTTAACTATGCCACGCGGTAGAGTAGACTTTTATCTTGAAAAACCCCCGTTTGAAGTTTGCGTAATCGACGTTTTTTTCGAACCAGAAAGCAAAATATCTTCGCCCGACACGAGTTTCCGCCAATGGGAATCGAAATACTTTTAAAAAGTTGAAATTTGTTGGACAATGTAATTAATACATTGCAACGGCGGTCGAGAAGCGGCCGCTTGGTCGGCATTTTGATGTTCGATGTAGTATTTTCAAGAATTACATCCCATTACGCAAATTAAGTCGGATCGTGGGGGAACGATAAAAAGACAGGCGTCGAGGAGACCGCGACGACCACACCGGGTAATCTTTTCTTAGCGACTGGTGATAGAACTGACCCAGAACTTTCGAAACCGGAGTAGCCTTGGCGCGGAGATGTACGTACGTCGCGCACAAACGGGGACAGGGCCGTGACGTGGTTGGAATTTCCGAAATTACACGGGGAAGCCCATTCTCGGTCGGTGTCGTTCACCTCGTTGATCATGAACCGCAGCTGATGCCGACTTCAACCCCTGGTTTTGTGTTCCGGCGACGACGCGGTGCTAAAAACGCCGAGGCAAAGCTACTCTGTCGTTATCCGCGTGTTTATCGGGTACTGACAGTCCAGTCCAAGTACTTTAGTCCGCGTTATAAGGCTGATGTACGGTGTCTGTACGGGCCTCCATAAGAAACGCGTTATACGCGCCGTCTCAGTGCTTGTTTGCTTACGTTTTTCCACTCGGCACGCTGAATATGGTCCAGCAGATCGCGAAGTAGAATAATTAGGCTCTAGAGAGATGTACAGCGAGTCCTAATCGATCGCCTTCGGGGATCGAGCTACGTTCGTGTCAAGGTCCCATGAAATTGTATCGCTTCTCAAAAATACAGATTCCCAAACGGTTGTCACAGCTGTCTTCAAATTCTAAACAGTGATGCACGAAATTTATTGCGAGAACTTTCGAGGCACATTTTAGGGCAACTAGGGTCTGAAAAGATTTTCGTGGTAGCGGAGTGAGGATCGATCGGTTATCTGTCAATCTAGGGGATTCTATTGATCGAATGAACAGTAAGTGCAAGCGGTAAGAGTATAGTGGAGCGGGTTGAACGCTTTGATCCGTGAAACCTCTGCCGACCAGAGAAAAGACGGCGTGCGACCAACAACGGGATACTGTTCTCAATGGTAATCATTAATCGAGTCTCGGGAAAGGCCAGACTTCGATTAAGAGCCCTAGACGCGGTCTGAAGAGGCTGCTGCGTCGGGACGGTTTAAATGGGGTCTGAAAGAGGACTAACAGAACGAAGAGGCGCGGGAGTTCGCGTTTCTCCCTTCGGGCTAGAGGAATCTCGTGTGGGCAGAGGAGACGAGGAACAAACCGAGTTGCAATCAACTAAATCAACGTTGTATTTCCCTTTATCCTTGAAAAATTTCTCTATGTTTTATATGTCTTCGTCAAGAAACTGGAACACCGTTTCTATTTAATTTAATGTGTGTGCGTGTTGGGGCATTGTTTAGCGGCAAGGACAAGTGCGATTCGATGAAAGAGAGTACTCGGAAAAAAGCGTACCGGAAGCCGGTGTATGTCCAGGAAATCGGTGGCACGTGCATGTCTTCGGTATTTGGAATCTTTCTCAAGAAAATTTCGAGAATCGTAGTATCCGAGTAACGGTGTACGGATAATGAAATTGTGGCGAACCGTAATGTTCGTGGAAGCAAAGTGTACGCCGCGTTTCCGACAGAAAACTGGCCAGGAATGTTTATGACGCAACAACACGTGCTCGATTTCGACTTTCCTGGTACGATGATTCCATGACTCCTGCTATCGAACTCTGTTGACTCATTCTCTTCTGGCGCCTAGCAATAGGATGCTGCTATTAGCAGCGAGCGCGCGACACTACATATGCAGGTTCTTTAAAAATAAGTATTTATGTTTCGCAATTACGAATTGTTTGCTCGGTCGTCGAAACTACAGTTGAATAACATCGGCCGACGTTATCTCCGTTTGAGAAACGTCCACAAATTTCTTCCGAAACATCTTGTACACGGGAAGACCTTGATCATAGCGTTTTTTAGCGGTCGCATATGTGCCAGAGATTAAGAACAGCTGGAACTCTACCGATAAGCGAACCATTGATACATGCTGCACGGTTTATGTTGAATTTTCTTTCATTTCTTTTCCTCCTTTCTTTATCATTGTGCCTGGTAGAATAGAACGAGATAAGAGGCGACAACAAAGCGACACGAGGTTCCCTTTGTCTCGAAAACGGTAAACGTCGCGCTGTGGTGGTCAATACTTCCGTACTCGATAACGCGGGCAGATTAACTTCTTATTTACGCTGCTGCATATAATTTAAAAACGATAAAAACGTTCGTAATTTCAAGTGCCACGTAATACACTATTCTGATTTGCAAGTGTGCGAGCGCAAGAGTTGTACATAAAATTTCAATAACATGTTGACCACCGCGAAAATTTTGCGAGTTTCACGCAAGTTTCAACTTCTACCTTGCACTATCGTAAAGTTAATTTCAGTATATTAATGAATTGATATTCAGTGGCATATATTAATTTTATGACGATCATTCTTGAGCAACTCGGTCCCAGACTAAAGAACAAAATATTTCTGTAGACCCAGACGCGTTCGAAAAAAAAAGAGAAAAGTATCCAACTGACAGAAGAGGTAAATGAGATTCGTGGGTACCACGCGGAATGTCAGTTGCACTCTCGGAGCAGAGCTAAGTGGACCGCTCGGGAATACCGAAAATGCCACTCATGGTTTTGTTTCCGCGAACCTCTAAAAACGAGAAGTGCTCGAACTCTGTTCCGAGACATGGACCATCGACGAGAGAAAGAGAGGCTTGAAGAGAAGAGGAAGGACAGGGGGGACGAAGCTGAAGAGACTCGAAACAGTCCCCCGCTCTCTCGGAAAGTGGCTCGAGAAGGTTTCGATGCCCGAATGAAGTCATCTCTTATCCCGGCTAATGCAACCTTCCCGCGTGTGCCTGATCTTTTTCCGTTACCACTCTTGATGATCCCCCATGGCGGAGGATCCTCCCCGTCGTCTCGCCCGTCTTCCCGCGCGACTCGTCCGCAGCTCGACGCGAGTCCTCTCGAGAAAGGAGTAGTCGAGCGTTGCCGAAGATGGCCGAGCCGTTGTGCCCGACTCTCCGGGACAGGCAGACCATGTGGTGATAGCGCGTTGACAGAAGCACTGTCAGTGTCACTACGACTGCCGTAGAGCGCGGGTCGGTCCGTCGGGATCGCCTTTTCCTCCCTCGCCACACGCTGTTTTCAGTGGCCGTCGTTATCTACCGGCGTTCGCATAATCGCAAGTGACTTTTCCTCGGGGATAAGGATTATAGAATCGTGCCGAGGTGAGTCCAGCCTAAAAGTCATCTCCATCTTTAGGTTCGCGTAGCTGGATCGGTCAAAGACACAGAAGTACGACGCGACCCGCGGCACGTTGCTGCCGGGACGATGTGTGGGGTGAATTAGCATGCTCGAAACGTTAGCACGTTCCGTCGATAAACGTCGGCGGGTAAACACCGAGAGGATGGAAAACAAAGTCCCGGATCTTTCCATCTTTCTCTCTCTCTCTCTTTGTCTGTTCAGAAGCGTCTGTTACGACCACTCTCTCGCTTCAGCGTTTCTCGTTATACATTCGAAGCTGGACTAGCGCAAACATCCTGATTGTCTACCTACGATAACAGTCTAGCATTAGACCTTCATTGAACATCATTGAAGCGTACAATTTTCATCTGACGCGGCCACGCTTAGGAGTGGTTTGCACCCTCCGTGCATACTCCGACGTCGGCCACCGCTTACCGTTTTCAATTATTCGTGGACAACGTATTTCTCATAGTTACTCTCCAATTTCATCATAACCTCCACGGGTCTCGTCACTCTCTAACTTCGTGTAGACTACCCCTAAGCGCTGAAGATCTATCCATCATCAGCTGCTCCAAGGATTCGTTTTTCTCAGCTCTTTGGCAGACACTACGTCTTCCCTAGGCTACACAATTTTTTGTGGCATCCGGGTCTAACACGCCTATTGCGTCAGGCAGCCTAAGTTCGAGGTGCAGGCGAAAGGCCCGAGGTGTTCGCTCAGTTGGAAGCGACTCTAAATGCAAGTCGATGCTGCGCGGACGGAACAGTGGCCCATTTTCGTTCCTAATAGCGTTCTTATCTTGTTCCTCCGGCCGATAGCCGATGCCCGTGCATTTTGTTTTCCTGCGATCTGTCTGTGCACTTTAGACTCGTCACAGTTGGTCTCGTACACGTGCTTCTTCCCACGTCTCTCCCTCTCTCGCTCTCTCTCTCTCTCTCTCTCTCTCCCCGCGGCACACGTAGACGTTGCGCGCTTATATACGTCAAGCAGCTTATATACATCAAGCAAAACCTTGACGTCCGAGCCGATAACGTTCTTGGAAACACACCCGTGCATGCTTTTTCACTTCGATTCAATTAAACATCGTTGCGCTTTGACGAACTTGAATTATTATGTTTCCGCGGTCAGTTTCATCCTTTGGCTCTCTATTTTCGCGTCGCCAATTTGCACCGCGTTGGCGGTCTACGAAGTAACATTGTCACGGCCTCAGCACGGTGGCAGGCTGATAGCTCGCCGCGCAAAATTACGCAATTGAAGACGCTGGTATCTGTTGCAACTGGACTGCTACATTGCCAGTCGCGACTCGTTTCTTTCCTTTTCTTTCATTTTGGGAGATGCAGGTGTTTCGCTCGACATTTTTCTTTGTAGACGGTACAGCAAATTTCACTCTGCAGTATTACATGTTTTTCGATGCAGCGACATTTATTCCCGAGTCGCCAGTAATCGCGCTGGGACGATTGCGTTTTTAAAAAAGGATCAGTGACACCGTTCGATAAGCTCGAGCTTATAGAAAGTAGTGGAAGCGTAATCTATAAACTATCAATTGTACGTTTATCTTATCGACGTTTTGTAGCGCCGCCTTGCCGCAATGTTGACATTTTTGTTTTGGAGTACATTTATGGAAGCGGTTCGTAGTAATAAAATAAAGAAATATTTTTCTGGCCTTTGTGTTCGAGATTTGTGTACACTAAAAGTTTCCCCGACTCGTCGAACAACAGTAACAATATCAGCTGCAACTTCTCCGAGATAAAGTCGCTTTACGATTGCAACGATGTCGATTCAAAATTTTTCGAACAAACATCCCGCGTTACCCGTATCGCGTATAAACATTTTTACGAGGTAAGGACAATTTGTCATTCCAAATTCGCCGGCGGTTATCGCGCAAAACGCTGCTCGCGATAGGAGGTTGAAACAATCAACTGTCGCGTCGTCCCACATATATATATATATAGGTTTATCTTTTCGATAGGAACTAAGCTGGCTGGCTCTGTCGCGTGGAAGACGGACTGGCCAGGTTACGCAATTGGTGCATGCTCGCATAACCCATTCGCGTGCTTTCGTGAAAACAGTAGCAAACGGGGGAAAGTTGTGTGCAGTGGATCGCGCGCGGTCTGCGTATTTATCGTGTTTAGATTCTTTGTTCTTTGTCCGCCGCGGCTGGTGGATCGCACTGTTTGCGCCGGATCGTGATTTCCACTTTGTTTCGAGATACACTGCTTGGAACGCGTTCTGCGGCTGACCAACAACGCGAACTTTTTAACCGGTTTCCGCGTTGCTCGACCTTCTCTATCGAAACCACTGCCACTCGTGTTGGTCGATCGATTAACCCTGTTCCACCCTTACGCAGTACGTAATTCGTTTGGGTACAATTAAGGTGGTTAACCCTTGTGTGTCTACCCAGGTACCCACTTATTACATTTCTTTCAACAATTTGTTAATGTTACTATAAAAACACATTACAAAGTTTCTCTGAATGTCCATTCTTTGCTCGCTAATATATTAACACTATAGAACTACCGCGCGTTATTTAGATTTCGTGCCTGTTTTGTTTAAATTAATATGTACTGCAATAGAGAAGTTCGCTAAAAATATTTCTCAGAAAAAAACAGTTAGCAGCAAAACTGATCAGACACACTTTAAATCAGAATAACCTTTTTATGAATGGACCAAACGACTCCGTAATTCGTTTGGGTACAATGAAGGTGGTTAACCCTTGTGTATCTACCCAGGTACCCACTTATTACATTTCCTTCAACAATTTGTTAATGTTTCTCTAAGAACACATTACAAAATTTTTCTGAATGTCCATTCTTTGCTCGCTAATATATTAACACTATAGAACTACCGAGCGTTATTTAGATTTCGTGCCAGTTTTGTTTAAATAAATATGTACTCCAATAGAGAAGTTCGCTAAAAATATTTCTCAGAAAAAACAGTTAGCAGCAAAACTGATCAGACACACTTTAAATCAGAATAACCTTTTTATGAATGGACCGAACGACTCCAATTTCTCTGTAAGGCTAGATGAATTAGTTTAGTAAATGGTGCGTCTAAAAAGTATGTTGTACAAATGCATTTGGTTGGAATTGCGAAAAACAATAGTAAAAATTGATTTTTACGACTTTTTTAACTGGGCCAATAACGAAAATTTAAAAGATGTATTAGGTCAACTTGTATAGATACGCTCTGAAAATTTCATTGAAATTGATTAATTCGTTTACGAGTTATAAACGATAAAAAGTGGTAAAAATTGCAATTTTTCATGATTTCCGGCCTGTTTACCAGTTTTGATCGTTTGTAACTCGTAAACCAATTAAACAATTTCAATGAATTTTTCGGAGCGTATATAATTTATCCAAATTGACCAAACACATCTGTCAAATTTTCGTTATTGGCCCTGCTAAAAAAAGTCCTAAAAATCAATTTTTGCTATAGTTTCTCACAATTCCGACCAAATGCATTTTCTCAACATATTTTTTGGACGTCATTTACTAAACTAATTCAGCTAGCCTTACAGAGAAATTGAAGTCGTTTGGTCCATTCATAAAAAAACTATTCTGATTTAAAGTGTGTGTGATCGGTTTTGCTCCTAACTGTATTTATAATTTTAATATTTCTAAAAGAACAAATCAGGAGCAAGTCATTCGGACTTATCCAGTTGTTCTAATATGTACTTGAATAAAGAAGTTCACTGAAAAAGTTTCTCAGAAAATCATATTTATAATTTTAACATTTCTAAATGAACAAATCAGGAACAAGTCATTTTGGCCCATCCGGTAATTCTATTATTACTTTATGGTCTTAGAATGAGAGTTTGTGCAAATATGTAAAATACAAAATAAGGGTTAACTTAGTGATTATAAAATGTTGGTACTCGTGAACTGCGCTCAATGAAGGGCACTCCAAATCAGATTACTATTAAAATGAAATGTGCATACTTTTTCCACGGTTTCTTATATGAAAAAGTGTACCGATAAATCTCGCATGAATAATTCATGTACGTTGCAACCAAAATAGAAAGTTAACACGTTTTCGTGATTTAATTTCAATTTTGATTCGAGAGCTGCTCCATGAATATGTAACGGTCGCTTGAACAGTACACAAAGGTGATCCTTCATCAGCCGAATTATTTCGCAATCGCACAACAATCGTGATACTAATGGCGAGCGCGTCTTCGCGCTGATCTACCCGATTCGTCGGCTGGAACCTGTGTGACGCAATCAAAAATTCTAATTATGCTTACCGTTTCTCTCCCTTTTCCGTATATCGCGAACGCGGCAAGAAGCCACACGATAACAACTTTTTCTAGCCGAGAGAAGCTCCTCAGGCAGCGCGCGCGCATAGTATTGCTATTGTTTTCCTATCGAGACTGCGGATGAAAAACAGCGAAGCGAGCAGAATAAATGATTACGAAATTGCGCCGGCTATTAAGTTTTCCGCTTCCAAGAGGATCGGACAAAGGAGATTATAATTCGAGGCGAGTATCGAACGGAGTTTCCTAACCTCTTTGCGGAATTAATTCCCGCTCAATATTCTCGTGCCGTTTCCTCGGTCTTTCATATTTTCTTCTTATTCATTTGTCACCTATCCGAGGAAAAAATCAAGCTTCGGTGTCCCATCGGTTCTCAGCACAGAGCTGGGTAAAATTTTATATAATTATTATTTTACAATTCAAACGAGATACTATTTTAATAAAATATTTTTATTAGAAGAGCCGCTTTTAACCTACGAACGAAGATATGTTTGCTCACAAGTTGGGGAACCGTCCGCGAAGAAGGGGAAGGTCTATTGGCCGAGATTACTATACTTACATCGTCGTAATGAATATGCATACATTATTCATATGTGGTAAAACTATAACAGCGAGTGTTTTTACCTTCCATCAGGGTATCTGCAGTTATTGCCAGCGATTTTGACGGTCGGCGAAACGGCCTCCACGTTTTCGTCCTTCTGGCGAGGAGCGCGAGCGAAATATAGACGCGTTTCCTTTGTTATCCAAGGCTGTGCGGCTCATGTCGCCGCACGGTGGTTTACCGCACGCGTATACATACCTCTCTCTTTTCTTTTCCTTCTTTTTCGTTGGTTAGCACGATAGTGCTCTGGGACCGCGGATTTGACGACGTAATTGCGTTATTATTTACCGCGTAACAGCGAACGGCGACGCCTGCTCGCTCGTTCCGAGGGAAAACACGTCCGCAAGTCGTAAAACACCGAGATGAAGCGTGTGCCAAGCGCGATCTCAAGGCACACACGGTCCATCGACGAGGGATTAATACGAGATTAGGAATTGGAACGCGTTCTTCGATTTATTCGCGTGTGCGGGCCGCATTCCCGACCGCAATACGCCATAATCCGCGTCCTCGCTCGATCCTCCGAGCGAGCTCTGCCATCTGCTTCCAACGACTACCGTGTACTTCGACACAAACTGCTTGGCGAACCTTTACGACCAGCAGTCATTAGCACTTTCGTTGTAACAGGCGCAACATGGTCACTACAAAACATTCGGAGAGACACAATGTTCGCTGAATCTCTCGCGCGGTTCACACTGCGTCCTCATACTATCAACAAAATGAATTTGATCCTGACGAATTAAGCTCGTTTTGTGTGGAATCTTGGAACTTCACAGAATATGCAAGTTGCCCATTTGCCAGATCGATTAACTCCGCAAAAAACGAGTGAAAACAGATGAAACAGCGCATGTTCAACCCTTCAGCTGTAAAGGGAGGTTATTCGTGTCCGCACTTCTTCAAATAATTTGTAAAATTCACGTATTGTACTTCATACGTTTAAAAGAACTTTCTCTAATTCTTTTTTTAAAATCTTGTTAGCGTTCGAGGCTGTATTTTAAGGGATTATAGGGATAATTGAGGAATCTAGGTTGAGAGAGATCTAAAACCAGAATGCTAAGCTGTAACTCGAAACTTCGGTCTCCCGTTTTGCGCGTCCGTTATCCGCACGTGACGACAAGATTGAAAAAGCCATTCTCGAGCAACTAATTGCGCCCGAAGCCGCAACTGTCTCGTGGAAAGCCCTAATCGCTATGGAAAATAACGATAACCGTGACGATGGCTGACCGTCGCAGTTTGTTCGCGACCCGACCTTGAAGTCGCCCACCGTACCGAGTTGAGTGCTCCGCTGATCTTGGCCTGACATTTCAATGGCCTCTGCAGGAACGATTTTCGTGGAAAACTCGTGGATCGTGGGTTTTTCGAATCCACATATATCTACGCGATGCTCTTCAATTCAATTAGGTCGCTGCATATATCCGATATTAGAGTGCATATATGTATTACGAAGTGTTTTACATACTAACATTTATTTATTATTTTTGTAGTGGAGACGATTTTACTACACTTCTTCCAACAATTTATTAATGTTCCTCTAAGAATATTACAAGATTTCTCTGAATGTCCATTCTTTGCTCGCTAATATACTAACTCATAATTGATGACGATGCAGTAATTTTTAAAAATAAAATAATTTATTTGAGGCAGTAACATTTGAAAATACTATTTTATTTGAAGAATATCGAAAATATTTGTATTTTGTCTTTATTTTCAATTTCAAATTTCAATTTATGAGTGCAAATCGTTTCTTAACGATGAGATGGACTGTATGTTTATGCGGTTCTTCAGAGTATTATAACAATGCAAAAAGTAAAATATTGCATTTCGTGTTTCTTGTTGTTAAAATAGAAATATTTTATTTTGTGGATCAAATCGTTGAAATATAAAATATTTTACTTTGAGGTTCAGATTGTTAAAATAGAAATATCTTATTTTCGAAATTGTATATCTTATTTAAAATACTATTTTCTTTAAGCAAAATAAAATCTAAAATATTAAATAGTATATTGAAATATTCGTTTCGCCAAATAATGCCCACCTCTGGTTGACGCTAAACTTACCGAGCACAAAAAGCGATTAAAATGTTTCAGCTTATAAAATTAACAAGGCTCTATTTACATTTCGCGCAACTTGTATTACAATATGTGCTTGGACAAATTAATTTATCGAATCAATTTCCATGTAAGCAGCTTCATAATTGCGATAATTGCAAAATGAAAAATCTAAAATCGGTCATTTGACCGGCAGTGGTAGGTTTAGTGTTAAATACAAAAGGTTTCAGAGTGAACTCTTCCAAGGTTTCTCAGACGCAATTGCAAGAAAACCGTTGATTCCGATTTCGCAAAAACTCGATGATTTGATTGAAGCCGCGAGATAGTTGTGCAAAGTGGGATGCTTGTCGGCATAATTATCCGATTCAGTGGTAGCGACGCCTAATGCGTCCGCTCGTGGACCAAGAAACTGCGAAAGACGCACGAGAGTTGAATTTAGAACGGATTCCAGAGATCGGGCTCGATCCCATCGGCGCTTACCTTGTACCGGTTTCGCGGTCGATCTTTGGCTCGTTACGTAAGCCGAAATTAACCACGCGTGAGTCGATATCGTTGGTCGATAATCGCAGATGCAAATTAGCTCGCCGGCGGATCGACACCGCCTATCGCATAGGGACCAATTGTTTCCTCCACGTGTACTTTCCGCGGAATATCCAGGTGACTCATACGTATGCTCACCTTGCGTGTAATGTTTAACCCTTTCGTGGCTGTCACGAAGGTCGTAGGGATTACACGATGTACGAAAATATCGGAACCCCGACCAGGCTCACGTCTCGAAAAAAATCTTCGATTCATCTTTGGATCGTGTCGATTTTCTTATCGGAGCTAATTCAATCATTGAATCAACATTTTGTATAACGAGAGCGTTCTCGGTAACTGTACTGTATCAAAATGAAGTTTAATTTATCTATTACCTGATAACTTCGAGGAAGAAATTGTGTTACTCGAGATGTTGTTTCGCGATTAGGAAGAATTTAATCCGAGCTATTAATCGTTGATCTTTTCGAAGACGATTAAGTAACTGCAGGTTGATAAAGTGTTGCTAAAGTTTGATGGAGGACAATGTCCGAATCAAAGTGAATCTACGCGAAAATTTGGTGGCATCTTTAATTACGTCTTCTATGAAAGATTTAACACGTTCGCTACCAGCATTTCTTTCGTTACTTACCTTCCTTGTTCGAAAGTTTTATTAAACGCAGCGCACCCAATTTTGAATGATTAAAACAGTTTAGCAGAAGAAAGTCACAGATTCTCTGAAAATTATGCATTCTACTATGACCTTAAACAACGAAGTGCATAAAATTAATTTGACTGTTTTTAAGTGAACTGTCAGCTTATGGATGTCTCATATATTTGTGACGGTGGTAGCGAACAGGTTAATATTTTCCTGAAAACTATATCAGAGTCGCTTCCTTTTCCATCGTAGGTCCTTTCCTTCGTCTGCCAATTCAATAAAATTTATCAATCAGAATTGTCTCACTGAACATAAAACGTTTACCCGAACAGCGTTTCGCCTCAGAGCGTGACGGATCAGACTCGTTCACTGCCCAGCAATTGCGTACGCGGCGCGCCTAAGGAAGTTTCCACTTTAAAAAAATATCTACACTGAGAAAAAATTCTGTCGAAACAAAAAAAGTATATGTTGATTCAATAAGATGTACTATCGAATAGTGCCAATATCATATGAACTTATTTTAATATTTAATACTATTGAATTTCAATAGCAAAACTCACTTCCGCCAATCATATAATAGCTTGGCCATCAATGTTTTCAAAAAAATAAGATATGGCCTCGAACCAATTCCAGTATAAATCAATACATTTCTCAAATTTTTTTAACAACATATCTGATTGAAGGAAAAAAAGAAATATTACGAATAATAATATACGGTATTGAATCAAATACTATTTTCAGTCATCTCATGATAGACAATTCAAATACATCACGATTTGCATCTAAATGTCATACTATTGAAAAGAATACATTGATATTCATCGAAGTAAAAAATTACAATAACACGCGTGTTATTGAAGTAACTACTTTTTTTCTCAGTATACATACGTAGTTCTATTAACCCTTTGCACTCGGTTGTCCCCTCTGAGGCACCACTAAAAATTGCTGTACCATTATTCAAAATATTGTTTACACTATTAAATATATCGGTATCTAATCAATTATTAAACATTTAGTTATTGTATGAGGTACTATACCAATTTCATATCTACAAAATGTTAAAAATCACAAGGAATGGAAATATTCTAGATCGGAAAGAAAGTTTATAATTTTGCAGTGAAAATAGTTCCGAGTGCAAAGGGTTAATATTTTCCTGAAAACTACTTAATCTTGTGACTGTTACCGAAATAAGACAAGTGGAGGGAACGTCGAGAAAAAAGGATTTGTGGTATGTTTGTAGAATTAAGTTTGAAAAGGCGCAATTGCTTTTACGTTCGAGGATTTATGGTGTATGGCTTCTAAGCAGTCGGCGCGAAGCGTTGGTTGAGAGCCGCTGCCCCAGAGAAACAGTAGAGCAAGTTTAGGTATCAATTACCGAACTGGAAACTGTTCGGTATACCGGTAACAAAACGAGTCGCTCGATGGCTCGGATTCGAGTGCGCATGCACCTTGCATAATTCTTCGTATAATTAGTCGAGCATCGGTAGAAGCGGCTCTGAGAATCGCGTTGGACGCGGATCCGACGTTCCGGCGAACCGTCGGGAACTATTCACGGGAGCGTCGCGTGTTTGTTGAATCCGCTGGTTTCCTGTTAATCGTACGCCCCTCGCTCGTTCTTATCACGGTTCGAGAAGTATGCTGCCAGTTCCCGGAATTCGAAATTGCCGCGCGGAAAACAGGCGGGAGGGGACGCGCGCAGATATCCGGAGAGGGTTGCCACAGCTAAATTAATACGGATAATAGCCGGCTATACTGGGAGCCAAGACCTCCGCGAATTTCGACGAAATGTTTATGCCACCGCTGATAACCGGTGTCTCTCATATACACGACCTTGCCGTCGGATCGTATTCTCTACCCCTGATATCAGGTGCAGCGAGAATACCTTATCTTCCTCTCTGCGCAACACTAACGGTCTGCCGTGTCATCCATACATAGTCGACGGAATTGTTCGTCGAAACTAAACTAAATCATCTTTGTACCAAATTTGATTGGGCTCTTCATCCTAACCTCCCAATCTTTATTTCATCAAATAAATCACTTTGATTTCATGCATTTTCTGATGCTGTTGAAATGACAGGCAGTGTTGAATAACATAACGACATAGTAGCGGAGTTATTTGTCGGAATTAAAAAATGATCATTGCAGTCGGTGCGTTCAGTGTACCAAACTTGATTAAACGTTGGTGTCATGCATTTTTTAAGTCTTCTGTGCAAAGCGTTGAAGAACAAATCAGCAGTAGCGGAACTGGAAGTCGCTAGAAAATATTAGGTTGTCCCAAAAGTTTCTTCGGAAATGTATTCTTTTAATATTGCTAAATAAATATTAGCTTGTCCCAAAAGTTGGTTTTCGATTCATGCACATAATGCAAAAATTCATGTTAGGAAGTACTAAAACATCAACATAAAGATTATACCGCATTGTTTGTATTTATTTAGCAACATTAAAGGAACACATTCCGGAAGGAACTTTTGCGACGACCTAATATTTTCAGATCTTGTTTTTCGAAAGGAGGAGTTATGATAGCGATGGTAGCCATCCACCCCTTTCCTTGTAACCCGTAATTGCGATTAATCGGAATGACCGTGGGGTTTTTCTTCGAGCCGTAGGCTGTAAACATAAAGAGCCCAAAAAGAGGTTACAGTATGACTAAATCGTTGCTGATATTACATAGTGTAGGATCTATAAAAAAATAATGACGATGGAGAAGCATCGGTATCTTTCCCCGGAGAAGAATCACCTTTTGTATTACATTTTTTCGGCGCTCTTTTATGATGGAAGAGCCCACGTAAATCTGTTTCTTTTTATGGCAGAGGAGGTTTATTCATGAGTAACATAATAAGGACAGGAGGGATACGCCTCCCGGCCACTGTTGTTTGGTGTTTAAAAATTCCGCGGACACCGTAGACTGGTAAAGCACCGGCGATTGTTTATTGTAATCTGGCAGCCACATGTTTCCGTATCGCGACGCACAGATAAGGTGGTTTTGAATGTCCATCTCGTGTTGAGCGAGCGCGCGCGCTACCACCTCTGCTGTTTTGTTCTCGAGTGACGTAAACGAGAACAGGTTTTCCGTCGGCATTCCAATTACTACCGATGTTTTCCAACGTGCCACGAAACTTACGTCAAAATACTCCCTCTTCAATCATGAATCGGCTCGAGCACACGCGGACGATTCGTCCGCAATAGCAATTGAAGTTACCAAGAGGAACAAGATACGTACATATAAATTTAGATAAAATCATGACACTAGTGACTATTAAAAATAAAAGCGTGTACCGCCCACGGAGATTACGTCAATATAGTTTAGCGCTTCACGCTTTTGTTTTTATAGTCACTAGTGTGTCTTGATTTTACTTAAATTTATGTTAAATTTTTGTGTCTATTCCGACACTAATTTTATAACAGAAAACATTTTGAACTAATTGCTTAAAATTTTGGGGAGAAATATTAGTAAACATTTAACTGGATTCGGTATTTTATGGAGAACCAGATAAAAATTATTTTCTCATTTTTAGTGCATTTTGTGATATAAGCGTGCTTTTAAAAAGTTTTTTTTTTATATATTTCATTTTCTACTTTTATTGTCATCGGAGGCAAGTGTGTATACAAAATTTCAGCAAGATTGGAATATGGGAAGAGGTTTAAAATTCGATTACAAGATTTGACGCATATACAACAACAACACAGCAAGTTAATATAATATAAATTCTATTGATTTCCATGGCGGTTATAGGTACGAGAAGATTAAAGAATTTAATTGAATATATAAAATTTCTCTATAAATCAAAATAATATATTTAATAATTTCCATTTTCTTAATCGTGGGTGAAATATATATGTCACAGATAGCATTTCTAAGAGAACTTTGGACATTTTCCATGTCCGTTTTTATTAGTCTGGAATGAGTTTACACCCCTATACGCAGAGCGAAGGTTAATGCGACGGCTCCAGTTTATATGGGACAGTCGGCAACTCGGAAAGCTCGTAAAAATTCGGGACATCGGCGACGGGAGTAACGAAGGAAGGCCACATCCTGGAAACGTTGAGATAAACAACAAAGCCATCGAGCGTCCGTCGAGCGACGAGATTATTCAACGGGACGGTTATCGCAGATCGTGTGCGACGATGACTGAACGAACGCAATGGTTCTTCGAGTTTTATTTTTCACTTTTCATCGAAACACGCGAAATTTTTCAAGATTCAGACGCCATCCCTGTTGGTCGACTTCTGCGAAGCTAGAAGAGCTCCAACTCTTGGAGAGTTGTTGGCCAAACTGTTGGCCAGTCTCCAAAAGCGACGAATCGCGGGGAAACCGGTGTCGACGACAAACGACGCTCCACAGGTGTTTAAACTTAGAACGCGGGCTAATTAAGATCCTCCAGGCGGCCGCGCAATTGGGAATTTCACGGATGCCGGGAAAAACCACTGCTCGCGAATAAACTCGGCCGACTAAGTGTGGATTTACAGTGGAGCTGCGAGCATCGATGATAGCGGCGCAGTGAAAAGAAACCAACATTTGTGACAACATTTCGACACATACTAATGAAAAAGTACATATATATTTTCTTTGTTTTTCTTTTTTTTTCACCGCACAGCTCACCTCGCTGCTCCACTATAAATCCACCCTAAGGTTCCAGTTGTTCGAACTTCGGTTTGTCGCGTTCAACGCGGTCCCCAAATAGCTGTGACTTTTGTTATTTTATTTTGTGCTGCGCACGCAGTCTGCGACTGTCTTCTGGGCAATCGATGATAAATTTCATTATGCAAAATAAAAATTGTTTGCTCCAATTGCAAGCAACAGGAGCTAAGTAGACATATCTTTCTTTACTCAATTACTCGAATCAGCTGACTTGAATTAACTTACTGAACATGTACTCATTTTTGCCTTGCTGCATAAAATCCGCAGTGTAATAATAACGTAAGGTAAAAGTCCACTGAGCTCCGTTAGGTTCAACATCCAACACAGTGGATATTAATAAAGGAGGGGTTTTTTTTATCGATCGTAATTAATGTTTAATTAATAGTAATATTTTCCTCGGCGCTACGTTTCGATCAAATCTTTACACTTTCGAATAGCTATGTTTGTAGGGCATAGAATGTTTGCTTCGGATTTGAAACTTTGATAAAACGTTCCCGACTCGGGTTTGAATCATTGCAAGTGGATATATCACAGTGGATATATAGTATTCTATTAAAAACTGTTTTGATTATTCATACTGAATCAGGATACACACCTTGTCGAACAGTGATAAAGTAGTGATGCAATAATGAATGCAGAAAGAGGATCATTATAACATACGAATGTCGCAATATTTTTCAGTCGTTGAGTAAATCATCTGGTATGTTCCACGATGCTCTACGCCGAAAATATTTATTTCTCTTCGTCGAAGTTTATGCGTGCACGAGCGGAGGACATTAATCGAATTAAATTGGACCGGACTCGGGATTCCGCGTGAATCCGTGACATCCGTTAGGCGAACAATTTCTTCTTGCGCAGACAGCGTCCGCCGGTTCGTGTTTTCGCAGTTAGTAAAGACATCGGCGCGTTAGTATAAATCTCCGTCGCGGTTAAATCGGCGGGCCAGCGTCGAGCCGTGTAACTTCTCGGACCGTTACGCGATTCCAAAAGAATGTTGCTCTCGTCGAGCTGGAACAATGGAGAAAGTTGTAAAGACAACACCCCCTTTCTTATCTGCTCGCCTGTAAACCTCATGGGTGACCCGTCGTCGGGCCCGTTAAATATCCGAACCCGCACCGAACGTTTCCCCTGGAGCGTAAAACGCTTGGCTAGAAAAGTTTCAATTGGCACCGGAATCTGAACTCCAATTTTTCGCTTCGCGTATATCTGCCTTACCGATCGAGCCAACGACGGACATAAATGAAAAAACAGGTTTTTCAATTAACACGGGCAGCATGCGATTTTAAGATTGCTTTAAACTCGTGCATTCTAATTTTAATTTTAATTCGTCGACGTGATTCATGAAGTAATTTCAGTTTCATTGAACCGATCTGAAATTGGCATGCGTTTTCGCAGCCCATCATAATCCTCGCGCTCATTTCGCTTCGCTAAGAGTATCGAGTCACAATATTACTAATATTGCCAAGTTTATGTAAACCTGTGAATTTGTGAACACATTTATGTTGTAGTTAGTTTCCCCGATCATCTTGCAAACGGTGCGGCTAAATCTTCAACTCTATGTTCACACGTAGCATCTCGACGATGCTAAACATCATTTAATGTGAAATTATTCAGTATCAAGACGGTTTAACAATTACTTCTGTTAAGGGGGGTATTTTCGTGTACGAAAAGGTACTTGTTAACGAAGCTTACATTACTGAATAAATTGACTGTTCCGACGAAAACGAAATAGTTAATTGTTGGAGCGATTGCTTGAAAGAAGTGGACTTTTAAAAAATGGCGAAAAGGTCAATGTGCCACGCGAGCAATTGAACAGGGGCGCGGAAATCTCTCCCACCTTTTTCTACTCGGACTGTTTCTCTCTATCGGCCTCCCGTTTCGCGGTCCTCTCTCTCGCTCTCTGTTGAGCGCACATACTCGAAATTCGAAGGTTATTTTTAGATTAAGTTTCCTCGTCGCGTATGGCCACGAAGAGCGGCGCAGCGGCGTCGAGAGAGGCTCAGTGTAAGAGAGGCGTCGGTGGAGGACGCAGTGGTGACGAACTCTTTCGAAAAGTGAGAAGACGAAGAAGAAGACAAGACCGCGCGCGCGAGACGGTGAAGAATCGAGAGAGGGAGAGAGAAGAGAGAAAGGGAGAACGAGACGACAGATAACGGAGGGGAGGCGCACACCGACGTCCTAAACGATCTCTCACGAACGAACGATCGACTGAAATTACTGTTTTCATACTTCAACCCCCCCGAACCAACCCTCCTACATCCCCGCGAAACCGCCAGAGTCTTCCCCCTCTTGTTCCATTTATTTCCCCCGAGTCCCATACGAGATCCTCATCCGCGAGTTCCTTTCCACTTTCCCTTCATTGTTTACTTTCAATCGACGACGAAACGAACACTGAACGAATAACCGACACCTCGAACTATGGCAACCACCGTCATGGATCCAGTCGACATCGCGAATATCCTCGCGCAGGAACTGCTTTATCAGCAGGTAAATCGTATCTCACGTTAGCGATTTCCGGTTATTAACCCCTTGGAAACCCAGACGCTCCTGACAATTGCAACAATCGACCTGGTGCGATGGTCACCACCGTTTCGATCATTATCTATTCGTTTCTTCATGCGTATTTTCGGAGGAACCTCTAGTTACGTTGCTCTTGTGCTGCCCTAATTGAACAGCTACCAATTTCAATTAATTAGCCAAAATGGACTCGAGAGTCGTTCATCCAAGGGTTAATCTCTTTGTTTGCGTTTTGTAAAAAAAAATCGACTCGTGCGAGAATCCTGATGGAAAAGTAAATTGAGAATGCTCTGTTTTTGTTTACCGGCGGGCGAACGGTTCTGTTATTGGGCAGAAGTTAGAACAGCTGCGCGATTTATTTGGAAAGCAATATGCAGTCTGCCGACTCGCGCAGTATTTTCTACTTTCCAGCAACAAATAAATCCAAGCATATCAATTTCACCGAGGGCCGCGCGACCTGCGCGCAAGCGTGAAACGCAATCTCTAATGATTAATAGTGACAGGATTCGAAGTTGAACGCGACAACGAGAACGGAAGTTGTTGAAACGATTCCGCGTGATGGAGAATCCCCACCGATCGTGATTTAATTAATGGCGGGTCGTACGGAACGCGAAAAAACTAGCGTGGTCCGTTTAAATTTAGAAGGTCGACTTAGAATATCGTCGGACATGCTTCTAAATTCGATTTACTCTTGGGGAGGTGATGTGGCCGAACTTGACTGATCGCGTTTAATCGTATTGTGCCTCTCACAATGTAGCCTTCTGTCCGAAGAAAACAGTACAAAGGACTCCGAGGAGGATCGAAAGCGATCGTCGAAAATAAACACACCACTTGGCAGCCATTCGACGCGCTGTTCCATTCAATGGGCCATTAGTCGAATCGGCAAATTAACGCGCCGGCCTCGTCGATTCGATGGTGGTTCGCTCTTTACACGATTTCTCATTGAACTCGCGCACACGTGCACCTTTTGCTCCGGGACGTTGCATGTTTCCGTCATCCTCCTATGCAGCCTTACTTTAGTTGACATTCCAATGGTTTTATTAACATTTTAACACTTACAATAAAATGTGGGATAAATTGTTAATATTACAAGAGAATTATTCTGCAACTTTGAAGACCGTATAATACTAAACATGATTTATAAAAATCAAATTAATCTGATAAACCTTCGACAAATGACACGTGTTTAACTCTTATGTAGCCACAATCAAACTGAATAGATTATTTAAAATCGTCTTTATTTAACATATCTGCGAAAATTCTCATTTTAAGACTAGGAACTTTTTCAGAGAAATTTTGTAATATTTTTAAAGGGTTAAATGAATGCGCTGAAAATTCGGAAAAAATTTCAAACACTATTTTTTACGACAAATTGGGAAATTCCGTGAAAATTGTGAGTGGTACATACATATTAACATCTACGTTTCTTTATTAGTATCTTGTAGTACCACAATGAATGAGTTTTAGTCTAAACCTTTTTTTTACTTTTGTCCATTGCTCGTCACACTGAGCGCCGTCAAAGCTCGAAAGCGAAACATAGAATAGGGCGGACACGGTGATCGTATACACGCCGATGAACTTAATGGAGAAAGTCTATCCGACGCAAGAATCCTCGTTATTGAGCCCTGTTAAACACATGCGGGAGCATTATTGCGACGCAGACCAGCGAGAATTGTGCAACACTGTGCAATGACGTTGGTTCCACCCGGTTTGGCTGAAACAAACAGATTGTAAACCAGCGCTGCCCGAAAATGCCTGCCGGCAGGAAAACACGCCCTGCCTGTTTACTTTCTCCGTTGCCATTTCCACGGAAATTCTGGTTGATGAAAAAATCAACGAGAATAGAAGCACATCGTAAGACTAATATTAAATATAGATACGTAACACAACTTCAAAATGTGGTTGAAAAATCGATGTTTATTTTACGAATATATTTATGTTTGTTATACAATGGTCGATCTGTATCCTAATCTCTTTAAAGAGATTTTTTTAAAGATATAACGACAATGTGTTATGTTCATTCTTGTTTAACTTGTAAGACTAATATAAAATATAGATATGTAACACAACATCAAAATGTGGTTGAAAAATCGATGTATATTTTACCAATATATTTATGTTTGTAATGGTCGATTTGTATCCTAATCTCTTTAAAGAGATTTTTTTTTAAGATATAACGACAATGTGTTACGTTCGTTCTTGTTTAGCTTGCGCAACCGAAGCGAATTAGAGTCTAAAACCTGCAGGAGGTAAACGATTAAAAAACACGACGTTAAAAGAGATGTCACTGGTAAACAGGAAACGAGACGTGCCGCGATGCTCGTGGCGAGCATAAAGAGTTGACTTGCGACCAATTAAGTGTACGATTACAATTATTTGATCGTCTTCGCTTTCGAGGCGAAGACTCTCTTTCTCTGTCTGCGTCTAGCGAGAAATCTATTTTTCGCGGTATAGGGTTACGTGCACGTGCGGTCGAGGGAGGTCTCTGTCTGCCTACGGTTAGGCTCGTTTCGCAGTGTACGTATCACGAACGCTTTTTTCCCGCGAACAGTTTTTTCGCGATCGTCGATAAAAACGCGTTTCGCTCGTTTATCCGGCTGGACATTTCGCAACGATTTTCTGGTTGTCGATATCGCCCTTTGTCCGCGCTATACTCGGGCCCAAGGCAGATTAAAACAGCAAACGCATTTATTTATAGCCGCGGAGAGGTTGTGTTCGTGCGCTCGTTCGAATGTCGCGAACAGCGTGACGAAAAGAGCGAGCCGACTGCATCGCGAAACGGAAAATGATGCGAGCCAACGGCGGCGGGGTTTAGGGGGAAAAAACCGCGTCCCGCGTCTGCGCGAAATTCGGGGTCTACAGCCGTGCGAACGGGGACTGCGACGGCCGCAGCCTGGAAATTAATGATGCGGCGGAAAAATGAAATGAAAGGAGATAAGGGAAAGTTTAATGCACCGGTGATCGAGAACGCGCTTAGTCCTGCCGTATCACGCGCTATTTTTGTCGAGCGTTGCACGGGCACAAACTGTTTTACGTTTGCTAAACTCTGGCGGTAAAACGTGCTTGTATTATTAGGTTGTTGCATATAAATGTCCGATTCTAGAATGCAAATATTATGAAGCGCTTAGACCAAGATGTGCTACTATAGCCTGCGGGTTTATTATTAGACGCAACAAACGGTAGAGAAGTAGAAATTTATTTTTGAATACGTTCAATAGATCGAAAATAACATAACAGTATTTTTAAAGGCTTGTCCTGTTTTTTTTTTTACTGTTTTAAATTTCATCTTGAACGTGACTGTAATTATTGGGTTGGCAAGAAAGTAATTTCGGTATTTTAAGGTGAAATAGAGCCGACAATTTTTGTATTCAAGTAATGAACTTTAATAAATAAGATATTTTCCGTCTTGTTCGATGATCTTTTGCCAAAAGGAATAAATAAGAAAATATTTTATTCATTAAAGTTCATCGTTTGAATAAAGAAATCCGGTGTTTATTTCACCTTAAAATACCGAAATTACTTTCTTGCCAACCCAATGTTACTATGGCGATAGTCATTTTATTGTGAAGATCTCTTACATGCGGTCCCGCAAATTTTCCAATCGGTTTCTCGTTGTCCTAAGTCGATCCGATTATAAGAATAAATTACTGTTCGATACACCTGACAGTAGCTTATCGCAGCGCCTGAAGTGTGCGATTGTGCCACTCTACATTTTCTTCCATTCTCTTCATTATCTTCGATTTCTTCTATCGCGCGCTCCGATCGACCTTGCCGCCGCTCGATCGCTTGCACAGATCTTTAGATTCCCAACGATTAAACGGAATACAATCCTCGCAGCGTCGACGATCGTCGGCCGTTGATCAACGCGACGACACCCCGCTGCCGTAACCACCGTAGAATTTCGCTTATTCGCCCGAGAAAATGAAGAATTCTTGATTTATTAACGCGCCTCCCGCGATTCGAAAAATTGCTTCATACCCCAGCATTATGGAATGCTGCGCATACCATGCATCCTGTAGAGATTAATGATACCGGCGTGCTACGGGCGCAAGAAATGAGACGCGCGTATCGTACGGCTACTTGCAGAAACCGCATGCACGCAGGCAAAGCCGTTTTTTTCGTCGTCGGTCGGGGTCAATATGTGCCGGCGACTGCGGCAGTCCCTCGTTACATGTTGCTAGACTCGAACCATGTTCGCTCGATCGGCTCCAGAACTATTCTACACGACACAAACGCAAAAATCCGGAGCGAAGCAATGTGTACGTTGCGTGAAATGTTCGTTGCATCATCCGTAAATTTACGAATATGCGCAAGTTTTCGAACATTCGATAACGTAACGCGTATCCAACTTATCTTAACCGAGATAGCAAACTGCAGATTTTTTCAGCAAGTGTTTCTGTCGATTAATTCTTCAACTTTGTTGGTTTCACATATGAACTTCCAGCGGTTCCACGATTAGCCTCACTGTTATTCTTTCGGAGGAGAATTATGAACATTGAAACGGCCAAGGTCGATAAGTAGCCGTAAACCTTTTGGAATGTATACGATATATTCCAGGAATTTAAAGTTTCGCAGGAAGCGTTTAACAAAGTCGGTTTGGCGGCTCAAGGACTCCGCACTCTTGGCTTTCACTTCGGAATAGAAAACGAATCTCCGAGACTTTTAATAGTAGTGAAGAAGGTCGCGGGTAACTAGATAGCTTATGTGTTTTTCAAGCGAACGTCCATTGTAGACTGGGACGGATGGAACAAATAAATCAAACAGGCAGGATTTAAATGCTCCGCTACCGAAACGATCGATTTCGAACGTTTATCTCACGCGTGGGGCTTCGAAGTAGAAACTGAAAGCCATAGTCAGACACGTCAGCTTCGTTCCATTTGCTTCTGGGTTTTCTGCATTTATAGGTGAAACTTAAAACTATAGAAAGATTGAAGAACGCCAACATATTATTTTCTACATAGTAAAAAATTATTAATGAAAGATACAAATGTTTACCGAACTCCTGTATCGTTCAATTGATCCATGAATTCATTTTGCTAATAATTACAGACCGAGTTTCGAGCAAAATTCGAAAATGTCTGTACCTAGGCGAAACAGAATTTCATCTGAGAAAGTTTTCGTGTAAAAGATTCCGTCGGTGTCCACCGTTCCGTTGATTAAAAACTGTTCCCTGCGGAAAGGAAGCTTTCAGAGGTTTAATTGATCAGGACTGCGCGCGCGGAAGTTGCATTTGCGAGGACGGATCCCCCAAGCCATTGTTATGCAAAATTCAGGTGGCTACGCGTAAAATGAGCGAGCTCGTCTCCGGACATACCGTGACGCATTCCTCGGAAAGGCATCGACTTGTCGGAACCTGCGCAGACACGTCCGGACAAAAATGTTCGAGTTCAGCGCGTCGCAGTATCGTATCTCCGACGTCCTCAGCCGACGCGACGATGCGCCGTAAGGTGAACGGCCCGACCCGTCGGTCAACGAATCTGTATAATAATCGCTGTCTCGTGACTGCTACCGAAAAAAAAGAACAGAGTGTGCTGATGCTTCCTTTTTCTTAATCATCCACAACGCCTACGAGACTTAAACTTCGTGAACTCGGGACGTGTCCTTTTACTCTTTACCAATGGCGACCGTCCTCGGTCTTGTTACACGTCACGATCAATCTTCTCGATGTCTGTTGTCTCAATCTTCCCGATATTGAAGCTTCGAAAAAAGAAAGAAAACTGACGACCTCGGTCAACTTCCAACCCAATTGTATTCGCGAGATATTAACCCTTGGACGGAGCTGTTCTAACTCGAAAATTAAACATTTCTTCCGACCTAGAATAATTGCATTGTATATCAGCTGGATTGCGGATTTGTATGCATTTAGGGTAACTGCATCAGTGAATGAACATTTAAGAAATTGTTCAGGAAGATAGTTTATTTTTAAAAAAATATGTGAATTAAAGGAATCTCATATATGCCAAATGGCTCCCTATACTTCATTTGTCAAAAATAAATGAACACAAATAAAATGAAATTATTATTATTTTTCTTTATTAAACGTTAAATAAAAAATACCAGTCAATGAACACTATATCCTAGTACCAATATATTCTTACTATATTCTTTCTTTTGTACCAATAGGAATACAGCTATGAAAAAGAGTCATATATTCAATTGGCCCAAGAGTCATCATCGCTAGTATGCCGTGCGGCTTAAAATTTGTTGAAATATACAAAAGTGTTCATTTACTGGTGCCCGTTTAATCACTGGCGCAGTTACCCTATGAAGAAATTGGCTAAGTAAGTGAAATATAAAAATAGTGTTATGTTGTTTTCAGGTGTAAAGAACTATTAGGGGGTGAAATGTATTTGTACTGAACTCCTACTGCTCACAATCGCGACATATGATCTTTAGATTTGATGATATATTTTATATAATTGATTAGATACCAGCCTATTCAATAATGTAACCAATTGGGGTGACTCGGAATCAAAGGGTCATACGTTGACATCGGAGCGAAGGTCTTCGGCGAAGAACGCTTTGATCAACTTCCTCTTTCGCAAGACCAATTTAACATAATTTCGCATCGACGTCCGCGGTCTGTTTATCTCTGAACGCCAACCTTTGACACTTCCCGAGCTTGTAAACCGTTATCTAAAAACATTGAACAATCGAGACAAAGAGCTACGCACACAATCGCTCCGTCCAATTTCTACTACACAAACAGAGGGCGGTACTTTTTATCTGACAAGAGTCGTGTGCGATTCGAAACACCGGAAAGCAGGGCCAAGAACTCGAACGCGATCGGATCTCGCTATTTCCGCGGCTGATTAAAAATATAGGCCGAGTTCCGTTGTCGACAATCTTCGAGCGCAAACAGAGACCGACATCGAGACCCCGACGTACAAACAAAATCCATTTCTTTCTTCGGAAAGGGTAACTGTCGACGGCCACGCCTTTGTCGGTCGACGAGCTTCCTTGGCCTGATACCAGACCGCATAGGAAGTAAATACAAGCCGATAGAGATCCCGCGAGCCCGTCGTCGGCAAACATCGCGCCCCCGCGCCTACCCAAAATTTAATATCCGTGGCCCCGGTGTAATCGGCGCAATAACGGAATTGCTTTCTCGCTATTGGCGCGGCTATAAATTTCGGGCCGTGCCAAATCGAGACACCGCGCAGGGCAAAAGACAGCTTCCAAGTACCATATTACCTGATTTATAAGCGCGAGCGCTGCCGCATCATTCGAGGCTGCAATAAATTCCGGTTAACTCGCCTCGAAGGTCGGGTAGATAGATTAACCCCTTTGGGGCACCGGCATCTCCGCCCGCGAAAAAATTTTGGCTTTCGAAAGACATTAATTGTCGAGATAGAGAGTAAATGATTTGAACTTCGACGTTTCGCACTCTGCTAAATTATAGACAGCGGATTTGATGCATTCATGAAATTGGTAGGTGTAATTTAAAACATTGAAAATATTAGACGAATCCCGAAACACTTTTATATTATTCTCAACCTATCGAACATATTAAGAGAGAAAATGAATGTCTGTGTCGCTCCGGTTTGTTGCAATGCAGTTGGAAAATTTTTAGTTTGCATATGTATCCGCTGTCTAATTATCATAACTAGCCTGCGGATATTTATGAAAATTAAAAATGGTGTGCATGAATTACAATAAACATCGGCGAAATAGACATGTGTTTCTTCTTTTAGTCAGTCTACTAGTTTAAATTGCACCTGCTAATTTTTCTCATAAATGCGTAAAATTCGCAGTCTAATAATAATACGGAAGGCTCCAATTATAATTTTTTTGGTCATTTCGACGAGTTTCAGTATACAATTTTTAACAAGCATTTTCAAAGTCCTGCCTTTGAATCATTAAACGAGGATGCTCCCTTAAAGGGATGGTTAAAAAAAAGTGTATTTCTATGAATTAGGGTCACACGATGACAGAACGACGCGTTGTTTTGAAAGCCGAGGTATTCGTCGGGACCAGAATTCCAGAAACCGGTGTCCGCCGGTAACGATTCGGTAACGCCTAAGTTTATCGCTCTGGACATTCTTGAACTTGTAGCGAGCACAGCAAACGGCAAATATCGGTTGGGCGAGCCGCGAACTTTGTGGGTGGGTGATTACTCTCCCGTTGTGAAGCCGTGAACGCCGTTCGGTGGTGTACCGAGTAATTTTAGCGATGACACTCGGCCAGATGCGGGGTCCCTCGATTATGCACCGTAATTCCGCGTTAAAAATATCCCGACAATAAATTTTCGTCCAAAAGCGGGAATGAGTACCACCTGGGGGTCACCGAAGATTCCATTTGCAAGAGTCATCGCCGAGCAACCACTATAGAAGAACGCGCGTGGTCGTCACCGAAAAGCGAATAATATAAATAACAATATCTCATTCCGAAAAATGGTACAAGTCTTAAAACCTCTTAAAATTCTTTCGAAGAAGATTATTAATGTTTTCACCTTTCCAAAAATAGTTTCGAAAGATACAATCTTTCTCGAGCTGATCGTTTTACGTACCTGACGAACCGTCTGGTCTGTAATAAAATTTTGAGAGGTTATTTCACACCGATACAAGTCTCTTCCAACACAAACGTTTATCAACCCTTAAACAGGGTTAATTCTTCGATCAGCGAGATTGTAGAAGTAAAAATCATTCCGTGGGATTCATAAAATGTTTACGACAACGCACAGCGCTTACCAAATTTTAATTACCGCGAAATGGCTTAAGAAAATTATATAATTTGCATAAAGATCCGCCGGCCGGAGATCTATCCTCGGATCGTGATTTTCGAAACGATGTCGCAGCACTTGCTTGCATCTCTATGCCGTAGTCTCTGCTCGTTATGAGAGCGAAGGACGCCTGTTCTCTCCTTCCTGCGTCTTTTTGTGCTTTCTGGGAAACGTGTGGTGTTGGCTTGTGTGTAATACGTCGCGCTTGTCCCCGTCCGGCGATTGGTCGCCGCGATAATGGCGAACGCGAGGCTCCGTCGCTACGTGAGCTGCGACTCGAGCCGAGTCATTAATATCGTCGTACCTCTCCGGACGTGTGCGCACACTTTCGTTCCTCCGGCGACATCTGTCCGGTGACTGACAATCGGTTTTCTATCGTACCCCGACGCGGACTGACATCGAGCAGGCACCCGCCCCTCGAACGCGCCGACCGTTTACATCCCTGATACGCTTTCGCTCGCAAGACCACTGTGATCTCCAGTTATTAACAACAAACATGTGCAACATAAAACACGAATTGATGCTACACAGGATTTCAAATACGGAGTAAACGTTACCAAATGCTCCAACGATCCGACGATGTTTTGTAAAGAAGGAATCGTTGTTTATTTACTAGACTGTGGATTTGATGACATAAATGGGCACGAACCATTTCAAGCAGTGGACATCAATGTCCTCTATGACATCCTCAATGACCTCTGAATCTAATAAGATTCGGCTTAACAAGATACAATAGAATTTTGATTTTGCTCCTGTGTAATGCAATCAATACTAACACATTTTATTTTGCAATATAGTTTATGTTCTCGGCGCACTGGTTCGATCAATAGAAACAATAAGCAAATTTGCAAAAATATAACTTGAAATCTAATTCGACGTTTCGGTCTCAATCTAGACCATTTTCAAGAATTGAAAATTCCAGCATCGCGTCTGTAAGAATCAACCCAAGACGTGTTTTATAATAGAAAAGTAAATGGTTATGTAAACGTGTTTTCACACTAGCAGAAATTGAATTTAAACTCGAAAAATGTGTAAATACTCACATGCTTATTTAGAAAATTTAACTCCAAAAATTTAAACGAATGTTTTTCTGAGAATAATATAAAATTTAACTCCAAAAATTTAAACGAATGTTTTTCTGAGAATAATATAAAATTTAACTCCAAAAATTTAAACGAATGTTTTTCTATTCTAATCGAAAATTTCAGCATTGCGTCTGTAAGAATCAACCCAAGACGTGTTTTATAATAAAGTAAATGGTTATGTAAACGTGTTTTCACACTAGCAGAAATTGCATTTAAACTCGAAAAATGTGTAAATACTCACATGCTTATATAGAAAATTTAACTCCAAAAATTTAAACGAATGTTTTTCTGAGAATAATATAAAATTTAACTCCAAAAATTTAAACGAATGTTTTTCTGAGAATAATATAAAATTTAACTCGAAAAATTTAAACGAATGTTTTTCTATTCTAATCGAAAATTTCAGCATTGCGTCTGTAAGAATCAACCCAAGACGTGTTTTATAATAGAAAAGTAAATGGTAATGTAAATGTGTTTTCACACTAGCAGAAATTGAATTTAAACTCGAAAAATGTGTAAATACTCACATGCTTATATAGAAAATTTAACTCCAAAAATTTAAACGAATGTTTTCTGAGTATAATATAAAATTTAACTCCAAAAATTTAAACGAATGTTTTTCTATATAAGCATGCGAGTATTTACACATTTTTCGAGTTTAAATTCAATTTCTGCTAGTGTGAAAACACGTTAACATAACCATTTACTTTTCTATTATAAAACACGTCGTCTTAGGTTGATTCTTACAGACGCGATGCTGAAATTTTCAATTCTTGAAAATGGTCTAGATCGAGACCGAAACGTCGAATTAGATTTCAAGTTATATTTTTGCAAATTTGCTTATTGTTTCTATTGATCGAACCAGTGCGCCGATAACATAAACTATATTGCTAAACAATTTGTCGATCGAGATCCAGAGAACTGTTACTTTTTATTTTGCATAAGGATCCGCAGTCTATTTATTACAGAGACTGTTACTTTCTGCTTGCATACTCCTTGCGAATCCTTCGCATAGTGGCCAAACATCTTTCGCTGAATATCGTAGCGCGAGAAACGATTTTTGCATTCAGGTGAAAAATTGTGCTACATATGCGTAGATGTCAGTCGAAATGCCATCGGCATTGCTCATATAACTGTGGTAAACCCCAGTAGATTTATTTCTTCGAACTGCTGATAACTGTATAGCGTCATAGTTGAATTAATTGTGAAACGCTACCAGAAGTGTTGTCGATACGCAGAGATGTTTAAATAAACGTGTTCTTTCTCAACGAAAAACATGAACAAAAATTGCCATTACACGGAACAAGGAAAATTTACCTGTCCCAAAGAGACATCAATCTATTCCGGTACCAAAATGGCGCCCCTAGATTCTTCAAGCGTTTCGGAACCCGTTACCCGCCGGACCGCTAAATCGTCCGAGGAAGTATCAATTTCAATTAGCCATTTACAAACGCTTTCGATTCCCAGCAAAGAAATGAAAGGCGGTCGACCTGTTGAAGCCACTCGACCGCTATTTTCGTACATCGAAGTAGCCGAGATTGGACGGAACGTGTAAACAGAATTCGACGATGTTCGATTACGGGGAAGGGGATAATCGTTAGGAGCGTCGCGATAATTCGTAGTAATTTTAGCGATGATGATGCCGGGCGATAATGATGCGCGTACCTTGAAACGTAACCGCGCGAGAACGATCTATATGTATGGCTCGCGCGATAGCTTATCGGCTATTGAATCACGGATATTTTTATCGGAAGATCTGGTCGGATTAAGCTACCCGCGGTATCGCGAGTAACCGATAACGCGTGTCCTGGATCGCGCGTGCCTTTCCATCGGTTCTTTGTTCCTTTCTTTCTATAGGTTTCGCACTCCAAATTCACTTTCATTTCATCCTTCTTTTTTGCAAATCAATTTCACCCTTTCGCAAATCAAATTCAACCATTTGCAAATAAAGTATTTTTAAGTGTTACACGTTGAACCTCCGACCGCGTGTACAATAAGTTTATAACAAGTTTAAGACTGCAGAATATGTTCCCGCCAAAGGAATGAGGCATTCTAAAAAATGCAGCATGGAACAAAACAAATGGTGTGAATAAAAAATCGAGCAGAAACGGCTCGGTACTTGTCAATTGTTAAGAAATTCAACATTTTATTTATTGAAAAGATGTACATCGAATACTTATTTAAGTGTAATTACTAGACCGCGGATTGTTATGCAAAATAAAAATTTTCTTCATCAATTACGAAACACAGAAACCATATAAAAATTCTTTTCTATTTTTAACATCGTTAACAATTTGGAAATAACATATGGATGTTCTTAAATTGTCCTGATGTGTTTACTGTTTTAAATTACATCTACCCAATTTCATTATAAATGCATAAAATCCGCAGTCCGGTAATTACCAATTTATTAAATTTGTGATGTACGAGAACTGTGTGAAAGATAGTAGGTATATTCATTATAGCTATTTTCTGATTAATCAATTTTTAAAGTGAAGGTACATATTACGTTTCCCTCGCAATAATGACACTGATCCACGTGTGTCTAACATCACACATACACTGTACCCGCCTGTACATGGTGACTTCTTCTGAACCCGACGAAGATGCTTTCAAGTGTAATTAACTTCAAATATTCTTAATGGGTGAAGTATTTAAATCTTCTTCATACTTTTCTTTCCACTTCATTCTCTTCCCGCCCCCTCTCTCGCTCTGGTCGCCTCATTTCTTCCCTGATTCAATCGTTGCGCAACTTCTCTCCATCGAACGAAATCGTTCATTGGAATCGACTCTCCGACGTTGCTCAACGCCGATAATACGACTAACTTTTTTTTATCCGGGCAACACCGAACGAACGGGTGGCCATCTAATGCGCAGTCCGACTCTCGAGGGTGGTCGACTCGTACCACAGCTGCCAGCGACAAACCATTTGTTTCCCAACCGCTTCATGATCTCGTCGCACCTGGCCGAGCCGCGTTTACACTGTTGCGCACTCGTCGAGTCGCGTGTACACCCGTTTCTCGCGCTCCCTGTGCCACTAGTACAGATAGACAGATAGCTAGATAGTTGTAGATTATTAATGACCGGACTTCAGCGGATGTCGAGTTCACTTACTTTCCGTGAGTCACTCCGATGCTCCTGGGATCGTACACTCGCGGTTCCTTTTTCTTTCTGTTTTTCCATCGACCAATTCGGTCGAGCAATCGAATTTTTGCTGCGACATATGTATCTACAGGGTGTCCCAAAATTCGTGAAAATCCCGAAAGGGGGTGGTTCCTGAGACCATTTCAAGTGACATTTTCCTTTGCAAAAGTGTTATCCGCGGCTTTGTTTAGGAGTTATTAACGAAAAACCACATCGGCCCGGTGCGCCAACTGTCTATTGGCCACTTGTGGCAACTCGCGTCTAGGTCGCGCTCTGATTGGTCAGTGTTTTTCGCTAATAACTCCTAAACAAAGCCGCGGATAACATTTTTGCAAAGGAAAATGTCGCTTGAAATGGTCTCAGGAACCGGCCCCTTTCGGGATTTTCACGAATTTTGAGACACCCTGTATACATACACTACCGCTCATAAGTCTTAGTGCGGATTTATAGTGGAGCTGCGAGCATCGATGATAGCGGCGCGGTGAAAAGAAACCAACATTCGTGACAACATTTCGACACATACCAAAGAAAAAATACATATGTATTTTCTTTGTTTTTCTTTTTTTTCGCCGCACAGCTCACCTCGCTGCTCCACTATAAATCCACCCTTAGGACAGTGATCATATTTGTATTGAACTCTGTAAAAACGAAATAATCGTTGAAGCATGCGAACAAATGCTTCCTTATTTAAAGGTTTACGTGCCAAGGAAAGGATGCTGCATTCATATATCATAAATCTGACCAATAAGTAAAAAAAAATACTTATGTTTTCTTTTCATCGAAGACTCCGCCACGTGTCTTTATTATAGTTTCCACTGAATGGTGGAATTGGCCTCCGCGTGATCAATTTTTTCGTACTTTCTGTCATTAATATGACAGAATAATGAATACGAATAATTTCCATTCTCGTTCCAAAATATTCCATAAATGTGTTTTCGAAGTACGGCAAAAGTTTCGTGCCTGTCTATCCAGTTTATCCCATACTTTTTCTATGGGGTTCAAATCTAGTGGCCATTTCATAATTTCTAATGAATTATTACGTTGAAGTTGATCCAAATAGTTTTTACATATTTTTGATGTGTGTTTTGGATCATTATCACTATATTTATATTAATGCAGTTAAAGGCACATTATCTATACGAAATACCAGAGTTTTACTAAGAACCAGAGGTGTCATAAGACTTTTATGAGCGGTAGTGTACATACACATACGTATACATACTGCTGTGAACAGCACAGGTGTCGCGGTATCTTACAAACACTTGGATCGGTATCACAATCGTGTTTGCAAGAAAAGGACAACGCTTTACAGAAGAAATCAATTCATCCGAACAGAAATACTCCTTTATAACGGATTGTGTGTCGTAAGATTAGCCAAAGGAACTTTGTCGTTAATAATTTCCTACAATAAAAAGAAAATTGATATTCGTTGTATCTCCATATTTAGTTAAATGACAGATTCGATAACAGAAAAGTAGAATTTGATTTCGCTCGCAGCGCTCCAGGAGCTTATCTAATCGGATGATCCTATTTAGCCAATTACCGGATCACCAAAACTTCAAATCGCACTTCTCGCAACGGTTCGTCGAACCTCCATTACGAACTCTCCGCTAATTCTCGCGGCCTCTATCGTCATTGTGTCCGTTTCACCGCGTAACCATTGTAAGTTGCGATCTGTCCATTAAACGCTTGTTTTTATGCAAGTGTTCGCCTGGGGACCTTTTCATTTCAACTGCGCTCACAGCACTGTGCTTTTGAACCGCTGAGAATGTACAAGTTACTTCGAGAAGAAGTCGATTGTTACTAGAAAATGTAAACGCGAATTAATACTAGCAACGAAGTAAGAATAGCAGGTCCCACACGCGTGTATAGACATACAGCTTATCGTTATATTCAACACTAAACCTATACCGACCATCAAAAGTGACTGATGTATTATAAAAATAACAAGATTAAATTTATTTATATTTTGTGCGATTTTTACTGTAATATACAGGCTATTTCACCTAACTTGACCATCTTGAACATCTTTGTTGTTTCTAAAGATACGTCAAATGTCCGAAGGACAAAGTTGAATGGTAAAATGAGGCTCATACTGGAGTCAAAAAATGTATTCAATCGATTCCCATGAAAACACCTTTGCAATCTCAATAATTGTCAAATAAAAAATCTGAAATGGGTCATTAGACTCTTGGTGGTAGGTTTAGTGTTAAGTACAAGTTCCACTTATACGTGGAAAATCATGATCTCTGGTATCGATAGCTGCGACGAACGGTCACTTTAGCGGCAGATATAGCGTTAAGCATGGTCAAACAAAGAAACGAAAACGACAAGTGCAAAGAATGTTGGGATTAACATAAAACCGTTGTTTGCCGTTGCAGTTGGTATCCTTGGAAGGAGTGCACGCCGCCGGAGTGCCGACAAATACGACGGCGACGCTGACGCCGACGACGCTCCGCAGTATCGAGCAAATCTTGGAGCTGACCAGCGAGTCAGCGTCGCACAGCCGCGAGGCCGGGTTCGTGCCGCCGCTGGTCGAGCCGTCGCAGCCAACCCCGGCGCAGACCCAGAACACAACGGCGCATCACATAGTCACGACGAGTGCCGCCCCGGTGGCAACCAACACCACCCTCGTGGAGTCCCATCAAACGCAGCCACAGCAGCCGGCGAGGCGCAACATGGGCGGCAGAAGGCCCACGAGAACGATCGGGATGACCCCGGAGGAGGAGGAACGCCGACAGATCCGCCGGGAGAGGAACAAAATGGCAGCAGCGAGGTGCCGCAAGCGAAGGATGGACCACACCAATGCCCTGCTAGAAGTAAGCATCTTCCGCTCGATCTCCGAAACTCCAGAGACTGCTCTTTTCCTCGTGTAACCAGAAACTTTTGCCATTCCCCTATAAATTTTTGTCCTTTTCCTATGTTATCCAGTAGATTTGGATGAGAAGATGTGCGAAATCCAAGTTTCCATCCTGCAGGATCAATGGTTCGAATGTTATAAATGTTTAAAGTTGAGCGATTTCCAGCGACACTAACCTGTTAAGAATACTGGAGATCGCTCAACTTTAAACATTTATAACATTTGAACCATCAATCCTCCAGGATGGAAACTTGGATTTCTCACATCTTCTCATCCAAATCTACTGGATAACATAGGAAAAGGACAAGAATTCATAGAAGAAAGGCAAAAATTTCTTACCCACTCGAGACCTTGGTCGCGGTTCGCGTCACTTTGGAGATCGTTCACGCTTCGCTACCAGAACTGTCGTTCGTACGAATGAAGTAAATAGCCTAGAGCAGTGGTCGGCAAACTCATCAGTCAAAAAAGCCAAATATCAACAGTACAAGGATTTAGATTTCTTTTCAGAGCCAAACTTTACAAGAACCTCTTTTAGAAATCGGTTAAAAGGTACACTGAATGAAACTAGAATTGAATTTGAATTTAGATATAACACACTGACTGATTGAAAATTGTGTCAAAATACTATTAAATTCAAACAAAATTAGTTAATTTAGAACACGTCATTCGTGGAAGAGCCGCACTCAAGCAGCCAAAGAGCCACGGTTTGGTGACCACTGGCCTAGAGGATTTTTTGTCCTGGTAACAACTTCGTTTGCTCTTGGAGCCAACGCTTTGGAACAAAAAGAAAAACTATATCTATCTTGCTCACTCTCTTCCGTGTTTGAAGAAACAAAGCCACTGAACGATCTCCAACAGTGGAAAACAGCGATTTTCGTCGAAGGAAATCCTGGAAAACACAGGATTTAACATTTAACATATGTAACGGGCATTATTCTCTTTTCGCAGGAGACTGAGGGTTTGGAACAAAAGAAACAGAGCTTGCAGGAAGAGATCCACCAACTGCAACAGGCCAAAGAGGAGCTGGAGTTCATCCTGGAAGGCCACAGAGCCGTTTGCCGACGTCATTCCGCGTCTCCTACGGACGTCAAGCCCGTGATAAAGTCAGACATTACGTCCGAGGAACCGAGTTGGGCAAAATTTATTTTAAATAACGAATAAAAAGATAACGAATAAAATTGATTTATTCAGGAATACAGTATTACAGGAATACAGGAATACAGTATTATTCGTTATTCGCAAATAACGATGTACACGCGCATGTAGAGACTTCAAGCAGTCTCTAGCGGATCCTGGACAAAATCTAAATTGGGGCCCATTTATGTAAGTTGCTTCTACAGAAATCTTAAACAATGTCACTTATTCCTAACAACCTAAGTCTTTCTTAAATAATTCTCCTGTTGCATTACTTATAGGCATAGTTAAATAAATTCATAACAATGTTTCAGTATTAGGAAAAGAAGATGCAATGTTGTTATTTTTTATGAAACTCTTATTAACGTATTTGGCACATGTTCTTGAATAAATATAATATAATTTTCACCGTATTGACTTATAAAAGGTCTCGGGAAATAATTTGCCTCCGAATCTACTGTAATTATAAATGAATTACATTGAAAAATGTAAAAAATGAATAGATATGGATGGTCCACATTATATTCAGTTCAGTAAAGATATATTCAATTTGGTAAAAACTCTAAACCAATAATAGGTTTGTGAAAGAATTAAAGAATGTAGATGGTTCTTATATTGTTTTTTTTTATTATAATTTGTTATTATATTTCAATATAATATTTTTCGCAGACTGCATATCTATATTCTTAAGTTTTTTAGTTGTATAAACTTCTATCAGTTTATAAAAACTTTATTGTTTATAGAGCTTTTAAAATTTTCCGAGCTCTTGTCAATATGTAGTGAAAGTTATATTTATTCAAGACAATGTCCCTAATACCGAAACATTGTTGTGAAGATACTCTCGAACGACTAGGTTGCGAAGATATTCTGAAATGAAAATCCGAAAAAAGGAAAAATTTCAATTTTTTCAAGGATGAAGTTTTATTAATCGAAACTCTATTATTAACGGAAAATTTAAGTGACATTATGTAAGATTTCCCGATTTAAATTTTGCCTAGTGTTCGCTAGAGACTTAATTCGGCGCTGCTCGACAGCGATTGATATTGCCGAGATTGTCTACAATGTCTATATACATGCACGTATACAAATTCATACGTTATTCGAGAACGACGAACAATACTGTATTCCTGTATTCAAATAAAGAATAACGAATAAAATCGATTTATTCGTCATTCACGACAATGAATAAATCGATTTTATTCGTTACCTTTTTATTCGTTTTTTAAAATAAGTTTTGCCCAGCTCTGGTACAGGGTGCACTAAAGTTGTTGCATCGTCGTTGTAAGGAGCTGTTTGATCGGACGATTTAGGATCAGCGCCCGTGTAACTGTACATTTTACTGAATTTTGCCTTGAAATTCGTCCCGCAACCGTCTCCACGCAATACTACGAAGAAGATTTCTGTGCAACTGACGTGTTTGCAAAGTCTCATCCCATTTTTAACATTTCATCCCTCCATACATATAATAATATATACACATACATATATTTTACTATGTATGACATTTTTGCATGATCTTAAGCAATATTAATTTATTTATACGCGATGGTCGATTGCGAGGCCGGCCGCGGACTTTTTCAAAGCCGTGTTGTTTATATTTCTCCCTTCGAATCGCGCTCGTCGGGAATTTGCGAACCCGGCATATATGCGAATCGGCTTCGCAATCCGCGACCGCGAACGACGATCGTATAAGAAGGATTGTAACGCACCATTGATAATGCTGCAATATATTTTGATTAGATCGAACGAATGAAACGTGAAGCTGAACATGTAATTAGTCGAGAATAATATAACGACGTGTATCGATCATGCGAATCGTTACTCCTTATAGGTGTAAGCGAGCCCGCTGCCTTCGTGGCCGTGTGTTCCACGAAGACGACGCTCTTTTCGTGTAAATAATTTTTACGTTAGAACGACCGAATTTACATCTTTGTAAAGTTGAACTGCTAATTTCTTAATACACAAGATTTAAAAAAGAAAAAAGATTACGTGATGGGGGTAAACCTTTTATTTCACAGCTGGTCTAACAATTTCCTAATTAAATCCCGTGATTCTCCTAATCGCTTCCGCTTCGTTGATCGGATCCAATTGTTCGTAATGATCAAATTCTAAAGAAAACGTTGCGTGGCCCGATGACAGTATCCTCAGCGTTGTCGAGTAGCCTAACAGCTCGGCCAGTGGAGCAAGGCACCTGATCACCTGTGTATAGAACACGTATTCGAATAAGATTAAGTTTCTAAGAATACGAAAACAGAAGTGATCTGTACAGTCGCACACATTTTGTTGGCAGAGTTTCAAAGAGAATCGATCAGAAGCCAATTATAATAAACTTCGTGAGACTGGCAAAAAATATGAAATGTGCGGACCTTGAACTTGATTGAGCTCGTGTATTTACACTGACTAAATATTTGTACGTAAATCATCGAACTTTTTCAATGGAAAAAATTTAAATAGGTTTTCTGAATCCACAGCGGTGTTTCTAAGTTGTTAGAATGCCAACAATTCTTAATTACCTTGTTCTGTCCACGTATGTCGATATTTTGTATTTCTGCCCGTCTCTTCGGGAGGTCAGCCATAACACCGGAAGAGTATTGTTCGTTTACCACGATCTCCAGCAGCATTATCGGCTCCAGCAATTGAATCGAGCTACGCTGCATCAACTAAACCGAAATATTTCTTTAATCGCCGCAACCAAATTCTCACAAGTTATTTAGCTAAAGTTATTTAGCCATTTGATCGACATACAGTATTGTCCGACTGTAAGTCTTGCTGAAAGCTTGACTGTATGTCCCTACGCTGCCCATTCATCATTTTCATTAGAAAAAGGCCACGAATATGGTGGTAAAAGTCCCACCAAAAAATAATGAAAAATAAAGGAGTTTTTTTATTGGATTAGTTATGTTTACACTCTCTTTTCTACGTTCGACGCGGTCTTTGAAACCACAAGAAAATAATGTCCTGCTCATGTCTATGTCGCAACACAGAACCAAGAAATAACTTACAATCGGACATTACTGTGGTACGGTAAAGTAAGTGGTTATAGATAAAGTTTTTTCAATAAAAATTAAAATGTTCAATAAAGATGCTGCATCGACAAACTGTTGGTCACTCTGTATTAAAGAAAAATTGACTGGCGTGAAAGAAACACAGTTGCGATTGCGAATCGTTGTTTACATCGAATCTAGCCTCGGTTTTTGGCAACGGAAATATGTAAATTCCAAGGTGTAAATCCGCATTAATGTTTCCCAGTTTTGTCAAATAATTTCGAGGTTTAATGGTTGCTGGGTATGTCTCCCTACTATACAGCATCAGCGACAAGCCATTAGAGTACTGGAGGAAACATCAGTCGCAGACGGGTCGTATTCGTAAGATCCTTGATTCGGACTTGTTGGAAAATGTACGTTCCCCGCTTCTAACCCTATGCGGTTCTAATTAATATCAACCGGAAACGGTCAACAGGTCATTGAAGTGCAGGACTTGGAACAGACGAACGATTATGGAACCTCTATCCTTTGTCCACCCGATTCATCACAGTTTCTCAATATCGAATTACCGGTTCTGGTTGTCGTCATAAAAAATCTGAATTTGCACTGGCGCATGCAAGTGCAGGTAACCGTGAACTTCGTCTTTCGTCCGAAATTATCGATAGATTAGCGTGATAATGTAACAGTATTTTTCAAATCCGCTGTCTAATTATTCAGTATACATATTGAACCGCAGGTAGTAGACACCCAAAACTGTCTGCATCATTTTCAATTCACCAACGCGGAATCCGAGAGGTACAACTCCAGGGGCGTAATATGTCGCGTCAGGGTGAAATTGGAAACCGGATGGAACAAATTAGAGCTGAACCTGTCGCAATTAACGCAAACTGCGTTCAACAGTATTTATGCTGCCACGCAGAGACTGCAAATATACGGAAACTGTCGTCTTCGCAGGGTCTATTTCATAGACAAACACTATGAGCACCAAGAGGTTTGCCCCGAACTTTACCACCATTTTCTCGACACTTACATGCTGAAATGGGGTATCCACGGTGTCGAGAAATCAACCCAAACCAATACCAAAAGAACCAAGAGCAGAATAAGGGAGGATAACAATCAGAAGCACTCGGCGAAGCTTCTTAACAGCGACAATGCCAGCTTCGAAGGGAGCAACGATATCAAAGGCACTAAACGGAAACTGGTCGATCAGAATTTTCTAAGATGTTTACAGATCAAGAACGATATATTGATCAACGATTTTTTCGAACGGCAATCCGGCAAGTTATCGCGAGCGACAGAATTCAAGCAACACGCGAAGTTGAAGCGTTATGTTTTTCCAGCGATGGACACGTCACCCAAATACTACGACCCGAATCTGATCGCGGACGATACGTTCAAGAAAATCAACATTCTCAAAACTCTCACAAACACATTTATACCCAATGAAGAGACACAGAAAAAAAGAAGAGGCTACAAAATCTATGCAGGAAAAATGGCAGCATAGGTACTGCCTGCACCATGAAGAGACAAAAAGCAGCGATTTGGTAAAACAAAACTTAAGGAGAACTATGCTGGACCGTAGACCCAAGTCTACGTCGATTTTATCAGAGACGAAGGATTGCGGAGCAAATAAAAAGATTGGAGAACCTATGAAGGCGTGTTACACGATCAAACATGATGACCAAAAAAATAGTTGTTAAATAAATAGACATATTAGGCTGACCTTGAGAGCTTTTTTACCACTAAGCTATAGAATCTTTCATTTCAGTCTTTTTTGGAGAAGTACAAAATTATGAACGAAAGAAGTTCGCATATAGTTGTCATAATTCAGGGATACGGTGTTGGGAATTATAGTTTCAAAGCTTTGGATTAGGCTTTTAAATTAAAATATACCATTGAGGAGGTAGACTTCGCGACTAGATTGATCTATTATCTAGCGCTTTTGACTACTGAAAAACCCAGTCTTTTGAGAGTCGAAACGAGAGTCTACCTCTTCAAGAAAATAAGATTACCTTCCTGATACACTGAGCGACAGCAGCAGTAATGATTGTCGTAGAAGTACCAGGTTTGTATTCCAACCAATGTAACTTTATCCCCATATTTATAACTGGGTAGCTTAGTTTCGGTCCATGCAAAAGAACTGATTTCACACCAGTCTTGACTGCCTTCATCATTTTCAAAGGTATGGCATCGATGTTTGCTATGTAGTCCGGTGATCTATCTAACAGCAAAGGCTCGGTTCCCTGATAGTTCGGTATCAACGATATAGTTACCGTCACTGAATGTTTACTTTTCCCTATAGTGTACTCGGAACTAAAGGTGTCCCTAACAGGGTCTGTTATCGTCTCTCTGTAAGCAATCTGCAATGGTCCTAAATCTGCGTCAACTTTAAATTCCGATCGAATTCTTTCTTTGATAATTTCTAAGTGCAATTCGCCCATACCAGCGAGCACAGTTTGTCCTGTTTCGCTGTCGTGAGTTACTCTTAAGCTTGAATCTTCTCTTTCTAGCTGTTGCAGAGCAGATTCCAAGGCTGCTTGAGAAGAAAGGGATGGTGCTTCTATGGAACAAAAGAAAACAGGCTCTAATATCCTCGAATTGGAAGCGAAAAAAGTTCTCAACTTCTTCTGGTTCAATGTCTTTCTGCGATGCTAACTTTGTTTGGGCTCTATTAACTGCTGAAGCATTGGTCGTCAACAAATCACCGGTTGTAACACTTTTCAATCCTGCTACTGCTGCAATGTTACCACTATTAATACTAGATACTTCTTCGTAGTCGTCTGCGCAAGCGATGTACAATTTGGTAACTTGTTCAGAAATTTCTTTTTGAATGTTATATACTTTCCCATTTTTCTCCATGGCTCCAGTATAAATTCTGAAGAATGTAATAGGTCCTCTCTGTTTATCGTGCACAACTTTAAATGCTCTGGCAGACAAACTTTTGTCAAAAGAACCATAGTACTTTAAATATTTATTCTTATCCGGAGATGGAAGATACAAGAGGACGCTGTCCATTAAAGGTTGCACGCCTATGTTCTTATAAGAACTACCTAAGAGTACAGGTACACCTTTCATATTTATGGTAGCTCTGTATAAAGAGTCTATCAGCAATTGTGGAGCGATAGAGTCTAAAGATTCTTGTTCGATGATTACCTCTGCTAACTTATCGTCTATATTAGACAATTTATCAGTTAAATGTCTACGCTTCTCGACCGCCATTTCCCACAAATTTTTATCTCCTTCGTTGCATAGTTTTAGTCTTGTAAATTTTGTACCCTTATCGTCTTTAGTAAAAACCATTTTCTCTAATGTAATCACATCCACTATGCCTTTCAAAAGCCCTTGTTCTTTGATAGGAAACTGTGTAGGCAGTGCTTCTACATGTAATTTTGATTCGATGGACTTTACGCTTGCGTCAAAGTTTGCGTCTAGTCTATCCATTTTGTTCACGTAAATAATTCTAGGTATATTATATTTGTCAGCCTGTCGATAAACTGTCAGCGTTTGAGCCTCCACACCTGCAGAACCGTCAAGTACAACTACTGCTCCATCTAACACTCTCAGAGTTTGTTCTACCTCCATAGTGAAATCAATGTGTCCCGGTGTGTCTATTAGATTTATACGATGATTTTTCCATTCATAAGTCACTGCTGCGGAAGTAATAGTTATACCTCGTTCACGTTCTTGGTCCATGTAATCTGTTACCGTATTACCATGATGTACTTCTCCCATAGATTTAATAAGACCAGAGTAAAATAACATTCTTTCTGTAGTAGTTGTTTTACCTGAAACATCATTATTAAACATTATTCTTGTGACAGATACATCCGACATCAGGTTATATTAAAAAATATATTAAAACTTAAACGAACCGGCATCGATGTGTGCCAAAATTCCGATATTACGGATTTTTGCAACTTCATGTTCCCCATGTTCACCTTTCACTATTACTTTTGAATTCTTCTGCGTGAATCGTTTCTGAACTTTACACCACGAAGTTGATATTAACCTACGCTTCAACATGATTTCTAACCTATACCGACGTATCAGCTGATGCTCAAACGGAGAATGAACAGTATTCGAATATGTACAGTTCATGTAGAATTTATGTAATGACTACATTTGTATATAATTTATATATAAAATACTACATTTATTTATGATCCAACGAAATATATATTTATTATGTTGTTTTCTTATAAATTACAAGCGATATTTAGCTTTGATAGTGTCTTCATCGTAATATGTATTAAACTTCTTCCACTTGCCCCTGTTTAAAGGGTCCCAGTATTCTCCTGAAGGAGATTTCTTTGGCATTATTCCTGAAAAGAGGAAACGATGCAAACATGCTTTAATGTTAACACAGTTGAACTGGATAGAGTATAAACAGAAGATAACATGCTCAATGCGATAGAGATTCTATGTTATATATATTATAGTTTTATGTTATATGTATTAAATTTATTTATCTGATTCAATACAGTCAATCTACAGAGTTAGACCTCGGGAATGACATAGTCTTGAATGTACTAATTAATTCCTAATCTTAAATTCAAATAAGTACTTTACCTGCTCTCTGGGCCATCTGGATCATCGAAGAAATTCTCTGTTGCTGTACTTTGCAGAGACCAGTAATTCTACGTGGTAGTATACTACCATTAGACCTTATAAACTGGCTAAGTATGAGAACATCCTAAAATAGTTTTTAAATTGCTTAAAAGTATGAAAACTTACGATATGCTTATCTACTAAACCACGAAAATAAGATCGTACAGTGTGACAAATGGTAAGGCCGGAGGAACACACAGGACAGACACCTTTCTTAGGTTTCAGGAATCGACTATCATTTTCATCTGGTTTTATCACTGCTTCAATTATTAAATTATTCCCTTCTTTTTTCTCGATAACTACAAAGAAAATTAAGTGGAATGTATAGAAGAATTCTGAATTATAGGTTAGAGAAATTTACTTATAGAATCGGAATAGACTGCATGTGATTATGTTAATTTGAATCGAAGACGAATGGTTCATACTTACTTTCTTTCAGACAGGATGTAACAGACAATGAAATATTCCTGTTTTGTGTCGGCTGTATGCTTCTCCCTACATTTTTAACAAACCTAAACAACGCAGACATCTTGCTAATGTACACCAATGTACACTAATGTAACTAATGTACATATGTGTAGGTATGACGGAATATAACTGTATGAGAGCGTACATACACGTGTATTACAGCAATCGTGGAGCTTGTATAAATATCTGTAAATTATTTCTAACCGTAACAATTTTCAGTAAATTCTGCCAGAAATTAAGTGTTTATTATTTATTCCCTGACACATTATATTTACATTTATTGATGAAAATAGGTAATATGACACTCATAGCGGCAAAACACTCAAACTGTTAGCCAAATGTTACCGACAGTACTTAAACGACCGTACAGATCACGTTTCTTCATCCATACCACCGACGAGATATCTCGTCGGTGTCCATACTGTGCGTTTCAGTGGTTTCAGTTTTCTCCTGCTGCCCAATGCCAAGGATAATAGCCAAACAGGCTTTTTCTTTAAAAATGTCTTTTATGCTCATGCTCAGTGATGTGATACGGGACGCTTTTTTCGCGCATGCGCGACGATTCTAGCCTCAGTCAAGTACGAAGATCGGGTACCTTGGCCGCCCCGCTAATTTTTGCCCCCCTGCCGTAGGGCAGTGCCAAAGTCGCCACAGTTCCTACAAACTTCGAACGCAGATACGTTCCTGCCGAAACTCACGCATGCGCGTGAGAAGCGCCCCGTATCACATCACTGCTTATGCTACATTAGTTTGAATAGTTAGTGCAAGTTAGTGCGAATCACGTAGTCATTTTAAAATAGTGCTTATCGATAAATTATTGTCATGATATATAATATTATGCATATATTCATGCTACAATGAATTGCTTTTAATTTAAATATTTGAAAGAACAGTGAAAGATTAAACTATTCGTCGATGCTAGTAGCTAAATACTAAAGATTTCCTTTATAACCTCTGTGCATATAGTCCGCTGGAAATAATAATGTACTTTGCTCATCTGGAGAAGGAAACATACAAATTAATATATAAGCACTATGGAATGAAGACATTAGTTATGTGAATGACGTACAATAAGGAAATGAAGGTAAACAAATATATCACATTATAACTTCAAATATTTCTCATTTTTTTATTGTTCGAATTTATTACTCAAGTGCAGTTAATGTTACAGTAGATTTTGAATATAGACATGTTTCAACAAAACGTATGCATACAAGTATAGGCTGTACACTGTACACGTATCACAGAGTAAATACAGTTGTATTTATTTAAGGAATTTTCTGGTTACAATTTCAATGCTCCTGTAATACGGGCGAAGTTCAAATTAAAACCATAATTTCAACTTTTAATTAACACATATACTTAGTACAATATCAATAATTGAACACTCGACAAAGGATTAGAATTATATATATGTACATTTGGTATGTCGTCTCTACGCAGAATATGATTTAAACAATCAAAAACTGGTTAACCTAGAAAATCGTAATATATAAGCAGAGGAAGTAAAGACCACAAGAGGCAACAGAAAGTCCCTCGATATTGCTTCAGTGTGGACATAACTAATCCGGTATGGTAAATCAGTAGACTGCGGATGGTTTGGCAAAATTATATTCTTATTAACGAATTGAAAAAATATAAATCGATAGAACTTTACATTTTCTATTAGCGAATTTAGCAAAATAGATATAAATGGTATCAAATTTGCAATCAACATTTTTCATTTATTGAATTCTTAGGTTTTTTTTATCGACTACAAATATTCAAATAGATCCGCAGTCTATAACCATAATTAATTTGATTAACGTAAGAATGTAATTATATAACATATTGGACTCGGACAAACTAGTATCTTTATAATATGTAATTCCATAAATTAAGATTAGCATACATATATCTACAGAGTGTGCAAATGTTTTATTGCAATGTAGAAATGATTGCAAATAATTCTAATTAAGTTCGATTACAAAGTTTGTAATATAAAAATATATGTATACAGAATACACATGTATCACAATGGCATTAGCATGAAAATTTCACGCAATGCTCGAAAAAATATTTAAGGAATCATTTATTCACGTTCGCGTTTTCACCGTTTCTGTGTCAACTCAAATTCGAGGAATCCGCAATACTTTCGTGCTGGATAAATTTACCATTGATGGTAAAATAGGTTTTCCACGTTTCGACGTAATCGTCTGCGATCACTTTTCTGTTTTACTAATTTAAGGGGGCACTCTGGTTTGAAATTCTCAAGAAATCTATTTTTATTTAACCCTTTGCACGCGGAACTATTTTAACAGGAAAACTAAACATTTCTTCTGACCTAGGATAGTTCCATTCTATATGATTTTTTTCATTTTTTGCATATTAAACTGATGCAATTTACTCGTGCAATATTCAAATGTTTAGTAATTTATTTGATATAAAACGATTATTTTACATTACTGGTATAGCAATTTAGTGGTGCCTCAGAGTCGCCACTGGAATGCATTTTTCATTTTTTCTTTTTCTTTCGGACCGTTCTAAAATTCATATTGATAAATAAATAATTTCAGTTTTTTGTTTCCAACCAGTAGAAAGATTGGAATCATGGCAAGCGTTAACCCATAGTTTTCAAAACATCATAAAATTTATAAAAAGATATATAACTCATTGTTACTGTTCAAACGTTGCAATATGTAAAATTTGAAATTCGAAAGGTTCGTTATAGTTTTCCTGAAAAAAATTCCGAAAAATTCGTTTAGAAACGGTTTCAAAAACCAGAATGCTCCCTAAAGGTGTCTGCAATTGTCATCGTAAAATATACATAATATACTATGCATACATAATATGCATACAAACGCACTTAAGTTAAACAATATATATTTTAAATTCGAGTGAACATTATTTAAAAAGTATATTTGAAAAAATGAATTCGGTGTGCACGAAAATTCTAAATCCAATAATCAAGGATATTTTAAGGTCATTGAAATTTGTTCAACCCTGATGTTCTATTCAAATAACTGTTTCGATTACTAAAGAACGATTGTGAAGAAAAATTCTTTGTTCCATCATAATCATAAGGTCGATTACAATTTTTAGACAGTTCAATTATGCTGGTATATTTGAAAACTCAATCACATTCGAAATAGAGTAAAACGAGAAAAGTGTGTTCGTATAAATGGATCGTATAATGTATAATAATATAAGATATATACCTATATAAATGTTATTTATAAATTTGTAAAAGTTATGATTCTATTCCGGCTCAGATTGATTTAAATAGTCCATAAAGGTTTAATCACACGTAGTAAATCCTTTTATATTGTCTTACTTTATTAATTGATTTGAACAGGAAAATAATAGCCCATCTATAGCCTGAACACCATTTGACAATTTCTAGTATTATAAACATTTTCTTACTCACATAGGAAACTCGCTGTGTTCTTATACATATGTAGCTTCAGAAACAAAACGAAGGATGACCTTTAAATGTCCTTGATGTCTTTACCTACTATTTATGCATAATATTTCTTCCCTGTACGTATGTATATTGCGCAGCTATTTAAACACAATTGAATATTTTCAAGAAATAAGAAAATTCATAGATTTATAATTAGACTGCGGTTTTTATGCATTCACCGCGCAGATATTGACACGCAAGCAAAAGGCCTTTGTTTTGTGCTAAATCAATCTCAATCTGATTCCGATTATCATAGAATGGGAATTCGCATAAATCACCGCAGACTAATCGTGATAATTTACGGATATCAGTGAATGTCAGAGAATCGCGTCCAACGTTGGTAATAATCATTAACAGTAATAGTTCGTATCTATACATTTATATCACTGATGAAATTCTGGTCTCAATTGCATTCTCCATTCGAAGTACTCGCTCTTACAATTAGAATAATTAATTTTGCGTTCTGCCCGATATACTCGAATGAGAATTGTACGAAGTCTCTCGCGAAAACGCTACCAATTACTATATCTATTATATACAGTATACAGTAAAGTCCTAATCTGATTGTAAGCCGATTCTCGGTTCTGTGCTGTGACATTTGTATCGGTGAGACAATACTAGTGCAATAATGAAACTTCTTTATTTTTTATTTATTTTTCATGAACTTTTAACAATATACTTGCGACGTTTCTCTGATTAAAATGACACCAACATACAATTTTGCCCATATTTATTGCACACGTAAAGCGAGATTTGTAATTTCTCATTAGACAGCGGATTTTTATGTAAAATAAACATTTTGTATGTGAATCACAACAAATTAGGGTGCAATAGAAGTTTATTTCCTTTCTCAATATGTTTAATGGGTTGAAAATAATATAACAGTATCGTTTAAATCTTTCGTATATTTTTACTGTTTTAAATTACACCTACTAATTGTTGCCATAAAAATGCATAAAATCCGCTGTCTATTTATCATATACATATAAGAAGAAAATTGAAAATAAAAAGTTAGCATCGCATTGGTATTTTAAACAATACAATAAGTTTTGAAGTTTTGGCCACGGTCGCGGTCGCTGTTTCTCTTTCTGTGTCCTAAAATTACTCCGTACCGTCAATCAATCTACTAAATACGGATGAAATTATATCGTGTTTAGTGTGATTGGAATAAACAAAATGCCACAAATAAGTTGGTGAAAGGCCCATAGAAAGATAATGAAAAATAAAGATGTTTTGTAATTGGACTAGAAATGGTTCACACCGACATGTTTTACACTGCTCGGCGACCGAGGCAGCTCGAGCTTCGTGGCCCCTCGCGGGGTTGCTCCCCAGTGGAGGAGGTAGGCGAACTGACGTAAACGGTCCCCTCCGTCGCGCTTAGATTGGGCCTTTACTGTACTCTGTTTTTTTTCTGCTAATGCTCTTGGTTTTGTACAATCTTGTGTTTGGTTTCTGTCCCCATCGAAGCGACAGTGTGTCGAAAAATCGGAAATCGTCAGCTGTTAATTGGCTGTGTGGTAGTGTAATATTGCGTCTTCGAGTGGTTATTCATTATTGCGGTGTAATAGAGCTTCCGTGAGTCTCGTCCACGTTAAACAGTGTACCACAGATGTACAACGAATAGTCACGGTAGAGTCTTACAATCAGTAAAAAATAAAGCATCTGCACTCTGTTCTTATATTCTCTGGAAGAAAAATACATACGTGTCCCAAGGAATCCTATACACCTATCGGGTTACATCACAATCAATTATTACACTGCGTGATTAATTCGGGAAATGACCGGCTATGTACAAGGTATATCTTGTGGCATTCTCTTTTGTGCATATTCCGTGTATGCGCGCGCGTGTGTGTGTGTGTGTTGGAGTCCGTGCATGCATCAAAGAGATCTTTGAATTCGGAAAGATAGATGTTCGAAAAAGATGTACAAACTACATAAATGGGGAGAAAATTATTTATTAGTAAACCGATAAAAAAAAGTCATATTCTATCGTACGATGGCGGAGCTGAGTTAATTTTCAACTATATCTTATGCTACAACTAAAAGATTCATAAATACATTCATAAGAAATAAGTATAGCGTTGTTTTGTTTTGTTAAAAGAACGAAAATAGAAATGAAGACTGGTATCAAAATGTAATATGTAGTCAAAGGATCTTCGTGCAGAATAAAAATTATCTAAGTTGATTGCAAGGAACAGAAGCTGAACGACAATATGTGTTTCTCCTTGAAATATTTTCAATATACGTAAGTCGAAAATAATAGAATCACATCGTTTCTAATCACCCTTAATTTTTTCCCACGGTTGTTAAAGCTAATTTTATGGATCGAAAATAATGCAGTCCCGTCTCTTATGTAATTGTCAGACATCCGCCATTTGACAGTTAAAGTGAATGGGATCCGAAAGCACCGACATTAGTTGTGTAGCACTTATTTGCGGCAACAGTTAATCGTAAAAATTAATAGAACATTAACCGTAGATAAATATAGTCGCGGTTGTAAGTGAAAGACACGAGTATCGATAGAGTTAGGAACCTGTTTCATATCTCCGATCACCGAAATTTCATCGTGGAACGTCCGGAATTTCATTTATTTGTTCCGCAGTTTTCGTTTTGGTTCTTGGTCTGCAGTAGTCACGATTGTCAACGATGACGGTTTGTTTCGACTTTCAATTTTATTTTCAGTTCAATTTCAAGATTACCGAGTGCCCGCAAGACATACAGGCTGATCCAGCTAAGTGTTTCACATAAATTACTTGTAAAATATTTGATATATAAAAAAATGATTGAAACGAAAGTTCTTTGACGTGAAGAGTAGTGAATGTAGTAGTGAATGAGTACTGACGTGAAGAGTAGTGACGTCATAAAGGTCACCTTGAGTTTCTTTATTAACCCTTTGCACTCGGTTGTCCCCTCCGAGGCACCACTAAAAATTGTTGTACCATTATTGAAAATGTTGTTTGCACTATTAATATATCGATATCTAATCAATTACTAAACATTTAGGCATTGTATGAGGTATTATAGCAATTTCATATCCATCAAATTTCAAAAATCATAGGGAATGGAAATATTCTAGATCGGAAGAAATGTTTAATTTTCCAGTTAAAATAGCTCCGAGTGCAAAGGGTTAAAGAATAACGACACCGTATACGTTGGGACAATGTCATGATTGTCAACTCTTTTTCTGTTCATAAACAAACTTTTCATGAGCATGGGAAACAACAAGTCGTGTTCAGTGTAGCTGTGCCTAAAGCAAAGGCTAAAAATATGTCCTAAAAAGTTTTTATTGCGATTCTTATTGATTCATTTTCAACAGAAAATCTTTCAACCCTGATCTCTTAAACATATCTAATTTGTTGGGAATTTAATGTAGTTTAAATGTGCAAAACGAATCGTGCACTTATCACAATTATATTCTTTCATATGCCAAATACAATAGTTTCCACGTAATTCAGGCCCGAGCAACTTCTTCCCCGCTGTCGTTCTAAGACTCCCACTACCAGTGTAACGGTCCCCCCCACCATCAACTATTTCATATTGCCCCTACCGTGTTTTGCCTCGCGTAACTGCAAAGGTACGGCCTCCTACATGTACACTCCTGACCTCCCCAAACCCCTCCCATACTCCTCAGGAGTTTGGTGGGGAGGACCCAGGAGTAGGGAGAGAAGTTGCCCAAGCCTGACTTAGCTGAATCATCCTGTATTTTCGATCCTCGCGCAGTAATTTTCATTGCGGTCGTGAGTGCAATATCTAAGAATTATTCCTCGCCAAGCTGATACATATTTTGCGCGGATTTCACTGTCCCGACTGTTTCAAGAGCTTCCGGGAATTGTTATAAAATTATCTAAAGAGTATTTCTGATTTGCTATCAATTTGCCACGGAAACTTGTCGAAAAATTCCGACTCGTCTGTTTCCACAGTGGACTCAGATTTTCTTGACCATTTTCGCGGTAAATTCATAGCAAATAGGGACCAACTTCTGCACCAATCATGGCCTTGGCACCAAAATAACCGCGTTTTGCTCGCAAAGTGCGAAGCAGGCTTGGCTAACTGGGTAGTGGACTTTTGTTATGTTCGGAAGATAACGCGTGAGAAGCAGCGAAGTACGTAATATGAAATTCTCGATATGGTGTCGAGACGTCCGCTACTTAAACGTGACTCAATTTTATTATAGAAAGAGTGCTATGTACTTCGAAAAATCGGAAGTCTCTGTAATTTCTCAGTTTCGGTGTTTGCTGTTTCTACAATTAGAACGCGATCGCACCGTGTTATACATACTCGCATACACGCGAAGAGAGAAGAAAATCGAAACCTTATACATACATATTAAAAATGTGTCTCCGTCAGATCGATATAAAAATTCCGTACCGACTTATTATCATAGTCTAGTCCAGGCATGCACAGCACTTTGCTCTCGGAGCGGTTCCCGTGCTCCCAAGGGGCTCTCGTGCGCTCTCAGAGGCGTGACCTAGCTCGGACGTATGGAAGGGGAACCCACTAAGCGTGACCTGTAAACAGAGTACGAGAGAAGACGAGTGGGAGGGGCGTGGGGAAGTGGAGAGCGCGCCTGAGTGGTCAGACTACAATAACGTAGACGCCGCCCCCACTCTCACACGCTTTCGTGGGCCCAAAGCGCTATTTGACTATTTTGAGAGCGACAGAGCGATACAAAACGGGCGAAACAGAGCGAGCGATCAATCAATTGCCATGGTCGGCGTAAAAGTATATACATAGTATGTTTGTGGCAATACCTGTCCCTATCCAAATGTTTTTTAGCAAAGCAGTAGCGCGCACTTCTCAAGATTTTCCGAGAAAATTGCATTGAAAATCGGTTTAGACGCGCGTTTTTTTTAAGGAGTTCGCGTTAAAAGGTTACCAAGAAAATGAGTACCCGAGGGCGTAGCGAGAAATACTAGTAATCGGTAGGTTGCTGGTTCGAGTCCCGTTTCCGATATTCTTTTTTTTTTCTTCAAATTGATACCTACCACAATTTTAAGCATTAAAATCTATTATTTATAAGTTATTTCTATTTTTTAACTAGAATGTTTTTTATTTGTAGACGTTGGGAAATAAATCGAACATCAAAATAATACAGAATGTTATACGTACACCGTTTTGTATACATCGGACTCGCTCTGTCGCTCTCAAAATAGTCAAATAGCGCTTTGGGCCCACGAAAGCGTGTGAGAGTGGGGGCGGTGTCTACGTTATTGTAGTCTGACCACTCCGGCGCGCTCTCCACTTCCCCACGCCCCTCCCACTCGTCTTCTCTCGTGCTCCGTTTACAAGTCACGCTTACAATTAATGGGTTCCCTTTCCATACGTTCAAGCAAGGTCACTGCTCACGACCCGGCTCCCAAATCGTCCACCTGTGCATGCCTAGTCTAGTCTCTGTCCAGTACTGGCAGGGAGAGGGTAACTTCCCTCCCCTCATCTGCCGCGAGCCGCGAGCCGCAAGTTGCCCAGGCCTGGTCTAGTCTAGTGTATAGTAACGTGAATGAAAGTATTATGTTCTCTCTTTCATTCTGGCTGGGAACTATGAAAATTAATAGTATGATAATGTAGAAACTTAATCCATGCTAAACAGCGTGGTAGACAACGGTTGATTTTTGCACGCAACTTATAGAAGCAGTTTCTACGGACAAACAATATTATGTTTAACTGTAAGAATATAAACAGAAAATGAATCGCTCATCTTAAGTCAACGATACCGTTGTTGTTCGACGTTTCTCGACGAACTGTGTTGTGAGTTGCTTGTTTGTTCTTTTATTTTAATATCTGGATTTTAGAACACTTTCTGAAATGTAATGCCTTCATTCACGTCATGATAGAGCATTTTATATACATACTTATCATCTACGTAGATAGGCAAAGAGTTATCAGTATACACATATAGACACACTCATAAACATACTATATGTATACAAATGTACGGACATCCGGTAGGATTTTCTGTGAACCTTTTATCGTAAACACATCAACTGGAACGTTAAATAAATAGATCGTTCCCATATATTAAACTTTAGTCAAATACTTTCGTTATCGTGGTCTCTGATTGTTGTTCTTCATTTGCTTTTCTAATAATTAGCTATCGTTTCTATTAATTAATACTTATTAGGCCTAGTATACATACATCGTGTTTCTTAAAGTTCGATGGCACAGAAATGTACGGTGTTGCTAATTGTGGGCAGGTCACTTTCCCTGTTCGCCGTACTTACTTCGCTTTGTCTATCGCGAGCTCAACGTCGAGACAGAAGCATATCTTGAGAGTTAAGGGTACAAACTAAAATAATTAATTCAATAAATTAAAATACAAACCGTATTTTTTTAGAGGGTTTAAAAATATGGCAGGAAGTTTGGGAGAAGTGTATTCTCCTAAAAGGAGATCACATACACGGGTACTTGTTGATCCATCCTCGTAAATTGGAACAAGGAAGAGTACTACTGTAATGCTGTGAAGAATAAAGTAATTCGATCTAACAGAGTACGGCATTCTTAAATCCGGTGTAAGATGATTTCTATCTCATCCATTTAAATGTTACACTGCCAACAAAAAACCTCGTACATTCGATGCCCGTCACTCGTTCCAACAAAAAAGCACAACCTTGTTCTAGATTTTCAATTACCTCATTTCTAAATTGTACCATCGAACGAAACATTCTTATCCTACACGTATCTTGTTACGCCTAACCGTTTCAGAAAGCAAATAACTTGATTTTGTATTAAAAAAAGAAGTGCACACATTTATTAACATAAATATTACAGTTATAATTACCTAACTAAGTAACAAGTGAATGCAATGAACAAGCAATTCTCGGTATACATATACTTAGCCGTCCTTTAATCGAATTGTTGATTGCATATGCTAACTGCATATATTTATAGGATGCAAAGAAAACGTCCAGTAAAATGTTCACCGTGACAATAAAGTTTGTTCGCGTGTTTCCGACCGTGTCAAGAAGGAACCGTGAAAATCGAGGACTATATAATATACAATCTGTATTCAATATAATACGAAATAATCGTCCGTTATTCGTTTTTGTTTTTTTTAATACAAAATCGCGGTACACTACCCTTTTCCACGTTATACAATATGCCCCTACGATAAAGATTCGAAAAATAGTGTCGGTAACAGCTTAATATTATTTGTTATTTAGTCATAATGAGTATTCTTATCGACAAATAATATTTTCGATTACATTAAGTTCATTTTCACGCTTTCCAGCGCGGCTGTCGCTCTTCCATCGACGCAAAGTAAGCATCCTCGAAACCGAAGAATAGAGTTCCAAGTTCCGGTTGTGAGAATTCGTAGTCGATCACAGAAACAAATACTTTCGTCTCTTTTAAATTCGTCGAACTTTCGTTTGTTCTATTCGTTTCGAAATAAAGCGGATGTCGTTTCTCGAATTGAATTTTACTCGTACAATGAAATACAGTTCAACTTCGTGCTGCCAATATGGAACGACGACGAATCTAATGATTCCCTAATGAAGCACTACCGAGCCCGCTCAAATCGTTACTCTCAAATCTCGTCCTGTCGAAAATGACTTCTTTTCGAATCTCGTCGATATTATTATAATTCCAACCTCATCGTCACTCAATTCCGCATCGTACGTTTATTGCAGCCTGTCAATTATATCGTATTATTTCTCTATTCGGTTAATTGTACGTATTCTTCTATACAACATTCCATTCCAGGTACGCGTAAGTTCCAGTTAACAACAGTCATGTAAGCAATTTATAAATCGGAAGATTCGCAGATTCTGTCAAGTGTCTATTGTTTTCTTTTCTTCTTTTGTTTTTGCAGAATCGAACAAATCGGTCTTAAACATTCTAAGATGGTGTGCATTAGGAAGCTTTAATTGGAGGATATAATCGTCTCGGTTCGTAGAAAGAATTAGCATAATTACGGAAAATCAATTATAAGAACTGTAGAGCGTGCCAACACGTTCTACGTTCGTCTGTTCAAAATATATGATGAAACAAGCTGTACTCCGTCGAACTAGTCGCGTTTCATTGGAAATGAATCGGTTCAACGGAAGTTGTTATAATACAATATTGTCTATAATCTCCATTAAAAAAATATTCAATTTCACACGTCCAACAAGATAAACGCTGGCAAATTCAACAGATAAATGCCTATAAATCTTTAAGGTACATTGTGTCCTAAACTTCTGTCATAAACTTTACTTTTAGTCAACATACAACTCTATTTCCATTTCCTCCGTTTCGATTTCTCGTAGCAGCGAACTTGATACTATCCTCGGCAGAAAGTACTCGAGCAATTCGCGTGGTCGTCGCGAGTAATGTACAAAGGCAAAATATTGTGTGTATATGTATAGTAAAGAAATGTATAAATATGGAACATTAATCGTCAGCGTTATTCGAAAGAAATATTATTACAAATATTCGTATGCTCTTCTGAAACGAGAACATGATATGACGACTAGACTGCGGATCTTCGTGCAAAATCAACATTGTCTACACTGAGAAAAAAAAATTGTTACTTCAATAACACGCGTGTTATTGTAATTTTTTACTTCGATGAATATCAATGTATTCTTTTCAATAGTATGAAATTTAGAAGCAAATCGTGATGTATTTGAATTGTCTATCATGAAATGATTGAAAATAGTATTTGATTCGATACCGTATATTATTATTCGTAATATTTCTTTTTTTCCTTCAATCAGATATGTTGTTAAAAAAATTTGAGAAATGTATTGATTTATACTGGAATTGGTTCGAGGCCATATCTTATTTTTTTTGAAAACATTGATGGTCAAGCTATTGGCTTATATGATTGGCGGAAGTGAGAAATTCAATAGTATTAAATATTAAAATAAGTTCATATGATATTGGCACTATTCAATAGCACATCTTATTGAATCAACATATATTTTTTTTGTTTCGACAGGATTTTTTTCTCAGTGTAGAGATAACCATTTCACATTATTTTATAAACATAACAAGAATAGATACCTCGTCTGTTGTGGTGAATAACGATATTTTGAATAATGCTAAAGCAATTTTTAGTGGCGCGTCAGAGTCAAAACTCGAGGCGTTAAGGGTTAATGATCGCAGTATGTCGAAATTGGTATATCGACATTGTTCAATTCATTTGATCTTTCTTTTGTTCCAAACTGTAGCTAGACATTTTCGTTATAAATGCATCAAGTCCGCAGTCTAATGATGATAAATAGAAGCGATATTACCAGCTAATTAAACTGTTATCTGCTCGAACTAAGGAGGTAGGGACTTCAGACCAGAGTCGCCAGACTAATCGTAAGACTCGTGTCCCCACTCTACCGTTCCCCTTCTACTTCACGTGACGCTTCCTGACGTTTCGTCTCTGTCGTGCATGCGTCCAGTAGAACTGGTAGAAAGAGGGGTGAAACTTTTCCCTCTCGATGCGCGTTCCCTCCACTCATCCGGCGACTCTGCTTTAGACCACTATCTTTATCATTTAAAAATTACTGAACACCCGATCACAGCTCCGTCCTCTCACACTGAATTTTCTGAATAACAAAGACGTGTATTTTCATACGAGTATTCTCTTCTAGAATAAAGGCTGATTGATTAATCATTTTCATTTCTCCGCACCGTTTCACCAGATACTATCTGCCAGTGGTAAACGCGATCATAGTTGGAAGCGAGAGAGAGAGAGAGAGAAAAAAAAAAACTTTGATTTTCATTTTGATTATAATTCCCCAAGTCTGTGCTTCTCTGAACGCTTCGCGTGAACATGTCTTCCCTTGTTTCGCGAAAGGAAGAAACCGAGTCTCGACGCAGCTTCGCAGACTGGCGAAATCCTATTCCCGGTGACGGGACCCGATTTCTTGCGTACAAAAATGTACCTGCTCCGGGAGTACCAGGCAAGCACCCCTTCCAGCGCAGTGTCGCGTGTCGAGGAACTTAGATCGAATCGGTACTCCTAAAGGTCGTGTTCGAGCTCGTACTGTTCGAACTGTCGATACAATATGGCATTACCTTTCCGTGCACGCAGGAGCCAGAAGTGTTGTTCAAGATCAACAGCAGCAGACCGGAAACGGCGGCGAACACGCCGGCAGTCATCAGACCGAGAGCAGGAAGTTTCTTGGGTGAGAGAACTGGTCCCTCTTCGAGTTTGAGGTAGCAGAGGCCAGGAAGGACGTAGGCTAAGGGTACGGCCGCCAAGATACCGTTCAACTCGAGGACTAGACCCAGGCAATCGGTGGACATCGAGATCAGATAAGCCACCACGACGATCGTCAGGGTGATGATCAAGTATTTCCGATCCGAGTTGGGAATGTACGCTGTGTGATCTTCAATCTCGTCCGTTCCCTTGATCGCTGTTAGGATCACCTGCGAAACAAGAGTATCAAGTTTCCTCAGGTCTCTCGCGTGGCAGAGGAGGATCTGGTATACAGGGTCTACGCGTAAAGTTATGTCGCCACTTTTTACGCATTTCCGGTAGTGCAATTAATAAAAAGAAACTTAAAAAAAAAAATTAGACCGACTTCAAAAAAACGCACTAAAAAGTATGAAATAATTTCCATTTAATATATGCGAATACACACGAACTTACAATCTTTTCGGAGGCGGCGCACAAATATATTATTTAAATATAAATATATTAGTATTTAGAACAATTTAAGGATTTTCGTAATTTCCAGTGTCGAAAATTTTAAATTTTGCGCCGTCTCCGAAAAGATTGTAAGTTCGTGTGTATTCACACATATATATTAAATGGAAATTATTTTATACTTTTTAGTGCGTTTTTTTGAAGTCGGTCTAATTTTTTTTTGAAAGTTTTTTCTTATTTCACACTTTTTTTTATCTCTATCAGCCGTAACATTCCAAATCGTAATTTATAAATATCTGAAAGCCGCAATCGATAACGGTAACGACGTCGCGTCTACATTTTCGCAAATAAAATCGTAATTAATAAAGAAATGTAAAATTTTTTTGCACGGGACCATCCCGGGAACATATTCTACAAGATGCAAAAGGTTTCGTTCCGATTGGTCCATCCATCTCGGCGTAATCGGTGAACATACATAGGAAATAAAAGCGAAAAAAGGCACATACAGATCGAATTGAGTAACCTCCTCCTTTTTCGAAGTCGGTTAAAAAATGTTTTAAACAAAAGTTTATCAGTGCTTGGTGAGCTACATGTTCGCGTATTCTTGGATCTGAACAAATGCTTTCTACGGAAAAAAGTGAAGGTCACCTTGAGCTCTTTAAATGGCACCATATGTTTTGGACGATATGTTTTGAAAAATTATTTCTTACAAAATAAATCAAGTCACATCAGATGTTCGAACTTTGTATTAGATTTTTCGTTGTCGCCAGAATCTCTGCTTCGCCGAGGATACTTTTGATTTCACTTCTAAAGGGTTCGCATAGCAAAACCAGGATGTAATTGGTGCCACACGAAAGAGCGAACTCTTGTCTCTTAGAAACGAAAAGAGCTGATTGCTACTTTATGCTGTTTTTTTAAAGAAAATGGCCATTGCTGAACAAAGTAATACAAAGAGGAAACCTATGTTTGCCTTCGAGGAGCTTTGTTTGCAATTATATTACGTTTGTTCTGATAATTTCGGCACTCGCGTATGACATGGTTCAGGTCTTGGAAAATGAATAATAAGATAATATCTGATAATAAGATGAATATCTCGATACTCGGTCCATGAATACCACTAAAATTAACAGAACATAAAGGCTACAATGTAATAATTAACTTGTCGGAAATTCAATACAGTATATAAAGCAGAATCAAAGTTACAGCAAAGTCAGAAAGTTATATTGATAGAGCCATAGAGGCAGCATTCAGTGACTTACCTCCCTCGTGACGAAACATTCGATAGGGAATGTCAGCAGAATGGTTCCACTGAACATCACCCTCGCGAAGTTCATTAGATCGTCATCCCAGCAATAGTTCTCCATAAGATCACCCTGCACGTAGGAAGTGAAGGTGGCGTAGCCGATGATTCCGAACGCTGCCGCAATCAAGAACGAGGTGAAAAGAGACCAATGAGTGACGACGTCCCACTTTTGTTGGGTGGCTCTCTCAATAGACTCGTAGATGAGGAACGTATTATGGTGGCACATAAAGGCGAATGCCATAATCCCGACGGATGGCACTATTCCGGGGAAGTTCGCAAATCGCCAGCTATCTTCTTGGCTTGGCCTGGAAAACCATCGGTATTCTATCGATCCTGAACGAAAACACGTTTTCATATCGGACGTTACGATTAACTTTCATAAACTGAGACTTCCATAGTTTATAAACTATACTACGATTTGTGATATTGGCGCACTGGTTCGATCAATTGTAATGGAATCAACACGTTATTACATAACCTTAAATAATTTCAATTAATACTTGTTATAAGCATGTAAGTCTTACAAATTTCGAAATCTTACTTGAGAAAATAGTTTCAGTTAACAACACAAAATATATTTTTGATTAATTCTTGCAGACGCAATACGGAAATTTGTATATTCTTGAAAATGGTCTGGATCTTAGACCGAAACGTTGAATTAAATTTCATGTAATATTTTGCAAACTTGCTATAGTTTTACAAATTGATCGAACCAGTGCGCCAATATCACAAATTGTAGTTTAAACAATCGTCGATCGAAATACGAAAAACGGTTTATAAACTATATTGCGAATACTTCTGCCGCGTCTCGTGTAGATGAATAAATTCGAGAGCCTATCTGCGGTATGCCAGTCTCACCGAGGAGATGAGATACTCACACAATTGAGGACATCGTACCCATTCGGATGAAAATGGCCAGCAGAATGAAAGCAACGCAGACGAGCGAAAGGAAGGAAATCTTGGCCAAACGAGCAACGTTTCGGTAAAGACACAACGGTATCGTAACGAAGAGCGTCGCGAAGAAGATGACCACTTGTCTGTGGGCGAAGATGTTCGTCTCGCTCATCCCCGTCACCCTTATTAGAACCTTCGTGACCGTGTCGCCGACGACAACGTTGTAAGAGACCATTGCTGGAACGAACAAAAAGGCTTCGTTCAGACCATTACAATTCTTATTCTACGATGGACGACACACTTGTTCTCATAATCAGAGCTAAGTCATTAAGTGAAATTTAATGCGACAATTGTTTAGTTCTCTTATAGAATTATTAGGTTTTATTTGTTTTTACTTGAAGCCACAGCTAGTTAAGCTATCAAAGGACTTCGCGAAGTTTGTATTTGGTTTTTTTGTTTCTGACGTTTTTCTAGTGCGCGAGCGATATGTATTAGGTTGTTGCATACGGAATGGCCAATTTATTTATTTATTCAAATCCGGTCGCAAAGTTTGTCCACTGCCTCAAGGATTTGGAAAAAATCGATTCGTGTGAAGAAAACTAATGAAATCGTAATTTTTTCGTTGATTCGATTATAAAACCCTCTATGTATTTTTCCCTTAAGGGGCCTATTCACGATTAAGCATGTTGCGCAGCATGATTGATTGATTGACTAATTGCACAACAATGTCTGTTGCGTAAAATCAGAATTTACTGATACTTTGTACACAATAAACGGGTTGCGCAACGATGTGTACTGTGAATGGCACTGTTGCACTTTTGTCAGACGAGTCTCATCACTGCTGCTGTGTGTGTGCCTAACTGTCTGTCTGTCTGTGTGTCCGATTGCTCAAATTATGTATCAATGTGAATAAAATTTGGAGTCGAGCAACATCATGCTGCACAATAATTGCTGCACAACACGACTGATCGTGAATAGGCCCCTTTATTCTGCAATATTTCAAGTTTAACCTAAAAAAGAATCATCGCTCCATCTCATTTCTATCGAATGTTCTTTGATATTGACACTAAATTCTCTGGTGTAAGCCAATATTTGTCCGTTTCGTTTTTAACACCACATCTTGAGGGGTTAATCACCGTTCGATAAAATAATTGCAATATAATTATAGCGTGGCTTGCACTAGATCAACGTAACATCCCCGTCGATATTATTACTCAATTCCTCATCATACAATGATCAACTGTGTCGACTTGCACCATTTTTACATTCAACTTTTACTTTACTGAAGATAGAACCTTCGGGATCAGCTTTGTACCTTAAAATGATGTATAATAACATCAAAATAATAAATAATAAACCTGTAGACTACAACAATGTTTTTTGCTCAGAAAGTTTCGCAACATATTTGCGTCCGATGTAATCGGACATTTCATATGCAACGATCTAATAGACGATTAATTTTCAAATTGCGGATAAATGGCGATAAAATTTGTATTTACCTATGAACGGGTAAAAAAACTGTAAAGTTGTGAGTATATAAAATCCGGTACGACCGAAGCTGGCCCTCATTAAACCTTGGTAGCTCATCTCGCCGCAGATGTGACCACTTCTGACCATCAAAATTAATGAATAATCGGTCAGGCCAGCTACTACTACCAGTAATGCAATACCAAGACCGAATCCAGCTTGATGGAGAGCGTACGGTATGCCTAAAAAATGTTTGTTATAATATATAATCCATTGTTCTTTTCTATAAATTATAGTTACTCTTTAAACGTCGAAATTATTGTTGTTTACGAGAATCCAATTATTTTCTTGTGTTCCAAACGATGTTTGCTTCATTTTTTCGGAAAGTACGCATCTCGTTTTTGTAACAATTAAACCACCTGCGTGCAGTGGATCATTATTGTTGCGCAAACAAAAAGAGTACGAAAACATTGGATTGAGTCAGAAGCAACCTTTGCGTGTTACTTTGTTAGTATTTTATCACGAAAGATGATTGATCTTCCGTACGCCAACTGTATCATCTTTTGTTTATAACATACTTGATATTATACATATATGTTATGTTATAAGTAGACAGCGGATCTTTATACGGAATACAAATATTCTGTATCAATTGTGGGAAGTAGTAGTTAAATAAAAATTCATTTCACCCCTTAATAGTCTTTTTTACGTTGAAAATAATATAACAATATTGTTGTCATATAAATGCATAAAATCCGCTGTCTAGTTATGAGCAACTATATTTTCTTCTTATGTTAGTAGTATCATGATAGCGATACAATCTGTTCACGATCATCGATCGTGTTTCGATTCATGTCATCTACCGTGTAGCGGATAAGATTGTCATTTCGATAATTTCGATTATCGATTATCTGAATATAAATTAAGATTGTCATTTCGATTGAAGCTAAAAGTTTTAATTGAAAAAAAAATCGAAGCTACAAGAAATCTCTGAATACGCAGGAAACCAAGAGACCCCATTTCAACCATAACAGTAAAGGCAAACTTTCCTCCAAAGCTATTCTTATTTATCTTCCACTTATCTTCTAAATTCATTAGTAACGACAAAACGCGTACAAAGTCTGAAATTATGCAGGCTGTAACAGATAAACTGTTACAAGCTATTCTCTCGGAATCCAATGAAGATATCGACTTAATTTTTGTTTAAATTAAATGGTTGAGAAATAATATTTTAGAGTGTATCCAATTTTTTTGGGGGATAATTGTTACGACGAGGAAGGGGACCCCCAACATTTTTTTAAATGGAAAGTATTATTGATTTTTTGTTATTGTGATATCTCTCGTGAAGCTCAACAGCATTTACTTGAACTTTCTTTTTATTGCGCGTTGTTAGACAGTTATAACTAGACTGCGGATGTTTATGCATTTATGAAGTAATTGATTGGGTGAAATGTAAGACAGTGAAGGATTCGAGAAATTTAAGAATATCGTAATGTCGTTTTTAACGTAACAAGGTCATTAAGGGACGAAGTCAATTTTTATTTTATTCCTGCTTCCTACAATCAATGTAGAACATTTTTTTTGCATAAATATCCGCAGTCTAGTTATAACGAACAATTTGTTGTGAATGGAAACGTTAAAGAAACGAAACAAAAACGAAAAATACCACGATATTATCATTGGACTGCGGATCTTCATGCAATGATGAGTTTTGAAAATTTTCAAGAAATGCTAGGATATAAAATATGACAGAATTTAGCACGATTTTAATTGATTTTAGATCTAAAGGTTTCCACCGCGGAAAATAAGATTCTATGTATTTTATTTAATCTTCTTAAAAATTGGAAAATTGCATAAACATCCGCAGTCTAGTAATAATTACACTTTGGCTGTTTATGCAAAATAAAAAGTTTGTGCATCAATTGCAAGATGCAAGGAGCTAAATATAAATTTATATTCTTCATGAATAATTGATGAAATAAGTGATGAAAATAATATATTAATTCTCTCGAAATCTTTTAATATTTTCACTGTCTTAAATTGCACTTGCTCGTTTTTGTTAGTTATACATACAATCCGGAGTCTAAGGTAATATGAGGTGTTGTCATTTGGCGTCCCAAATATTCCCAAGAATTAGAAGAATTTGCAATATACCAGAACTCTAAGAAGGAAATAATTGATTCCCCCTTCCTTCTTTAATGAAATAGTTTCTACGAATGTGACTCAACCCAATATAATACATCGTACCTCGTTTTAATTCATTTATTCTCGTTTGTTGTCTGTTCATCGATTCGTGTACAATATATATCATATATGCAAACGTATTGTATTGTGTAACATTTGATTGCGCAGGATAAACATTCGGCACGATGTACAAGTTTTCAATAACCTGATATATGTTTATTTCACTTTCAATGTAATTTCGACGTTTAAGAATGATATTGTTGAAACACGCGACCAAATTACCAATAACGCCACTGCCGATAATGGAGTTGATAAAATTAAAACTGGCCAGAGGTAGACTATTAAATTTCCCAGACTCTTCTTTCTTGTCCTACGGAATTAGATTTTGCATGTATCCAGAAATAATAAAGGGTTCGAGAGGAAACGGAAACGATATCGAGAAACTGACAACAGCGTGAACGATCGATTTTATGCGTTGCTGGAAAACGCTCACCTTAACACATCACGGTTCGTTATACATATTGTTGTTCCTAAACAAAGCATTCCGCAGAATCGAGAAATGTCAAACTACTTGAACAATTTTCAACTCTCGTGAACCTCGAACACATAATAACAGAGCAATGGAACTCATATTATATGGTATAAAAAAGAAGTTGGTCGTGCAAGTGAATTTTGTATGAAATTGCGTAAAACGAAGAAGTGTGACAGCGCAGATTGTAATGCATGTTTATGGTCGCAAAAGCTCTTGTTGCGCTTAAAGATAAAACGAATATTTATACAGTTAATTTTGCTTATGTATAGTTTTTGTTTTACAAGTAGTTGATGTATAATTAGTTTGATGCGTACTTTATGAAAATAGCTTGCGAATGTAAATTATATAAAATAATGAGAAGAGCGATAGGACAGATTATAGTATCGTTTTAAATCATGCAATCGTATTTTTCTTAGACGTGCCGCGATAACAGATTCATGCCAGCAACTCGTGGTTCCTAGGTAGATAATTAATTGTCTCTTACCCCGACTAATTGTCTCATATCATCATAAGACTCCTCTGAGCCCAGACTGCCGCCCTATTTAGAATCAAAATTAACTGTGTTTACCTTCTGCAATATCAGCTCAATTATGAAAACGAAATTTACTATAATGTTATAAAAGTTGTAAATAAACTAGGCGAAAGATTGATAATAGCCTCCACACTCTTTTAGTAAGAAGTGTTTCAGAAATAAACATTTCATTTCTCTAACAAATGTTTATATACTATTCTATGTATTTAGACAATTATTATTCAAACGAACCTGTAAAACTCATTAATATGCTCAATTTGCAAAATTTCCAGTAATCATTTCATAAATTATGATCTACTTATTTGGAATTTTTCATACAAATCTAACTATGATGTTATAAAAGTTGTAAATAAACTAGGCGAAAGATTGATAACAGCATCCGTACTTTTTTAGAAAGAAGTGTTTCAGAAATAAACATTTCATTTCTCTAACAAATGTTTATATACTATTCTAGGTATTTAGACAATTATTATTCAAACGAACCTGCGAAACTCATTAATATGCTCAATTTGCAAAATTTCCAGTAATCATTTCATAAATTATGATCTACTTATTTGGAATTTTTCATACAAATCTGGCTATGATGTTATAAAAGTTGTAAATAAACTAGGCGAAAGATTGATAACAACATCCGCACATTTTTAGTAAGAAGTGTTTCAGAAATACACATTTCATTTCTCTAACAAATGTTTATATACTATTGCAGGTATTCAGACAATTATTATTCAAATGACCTGTGAAAGTCGTTAAATCGCTCAATTCGCAAACTTCCCTTTAATCATTTCATAAATTAATCTAGTTATTTGGAATTTTTCATGCAAATCTGGCTCGTCCACATGAAAGAAAAGGTCAAGCATCTCATTAAACCGAAGATTAGCGTTTGCTCTTAATTGCTCTGTCGCTAAAGGTATCGGTTTAATTCGAACGTTATTACGAAAGGTTAACGATGATTTCATTGTCGAGACGAATACAAGTTGCAAAAGTTTCTCTGTTCGCCTTGCAAATATCTCGTCCATATTTTCATTATCTTTCACTTCCTGGCGTGGGTATAATTCCATATTATTACAACAATTAGAAACGAGCGAAGCGAGATAAACACAATGCGGAATAATACAAGTGACCATTTCGTGATACGTAGAAAAACGGTGGTGTAATTAAAGTTCGCAAGCGATAATCAGATTGCAAGTGTGCAAACAAACACGGGCTGTTTGCGGTCGATATGCGGATGAATGAAACAAATATTTGCCTTGTTCATTCAAATCTCCGCCACGATCAAAGATCTCGTTAAACTTTCACGACACTTAGGTAGACAATTCGATAGGTTCTTACTTAATACATCAAATTGCTTCCTTATTAATAATAGAAAGACCAAGGCTAACTTCCATACTCGTGAAATACGAAAACTTTCGCTTATCGTTGAAAGGTAGAAACACGTAAACGGATAACATCTACATATATGCATATATGTATGTATACGCGTATATGATGAGTTATAGATTTTTCTCCATTGTTGCAATAGTGTAGTCGGAGACATTTCGAATCGCAAGAAACTCTCATCTTGCTCCACCCTCGTCCTAACAACTTTCTAAACTACGTGGTAAAAACTTTCCAAGCTCCTCTCTCTTTTCCTAGTTGTTCTTCATTACATAACACGCATTCTCAGGAAACTGTAAATCTTCTGCCGAAGAAGCTCTCGACAGATCCGAAGAACAAGTATAATAATTCTCGATTCGTCCGCCGTTTTAATTTCTGTTGGGACATTCGCGAAAGGGTTGAGAAGCAGAACTTCCTCGAATACCAATTTCGCCCACCGGCACCGCTATTAACACCTCCATGAATTCCAACGCTGCCTGCTGGCACACGCTCGGCCTCATTATCGCCGTTCGATCAGCGTACGCAATCTATCAACCATTCAGAGCTATAATAATGGATCATCCGACTGCAGAAATCCACTAATCCGACGCAATCTTCGGTAATGAAATTAGCGTGACTCCGTTCGTCTTTGAGACAATCGCGAAATGTCGTGGAGATATCAGGGAAGGGAATTTCTCGGATTTAGCAATCGGTGTTTTGGCGTGTTGTTACGGGGCGAGGGATCGGTGTAGAATAGGATTCGGCAACGATTCGATAGAGAATTTAGCTTACTCACATCCTCGTAGGTGTTCCTCGCGTCCAGGATGTAACTTTTCTCGGTGGCATCGAGAGCCATCGTGGACGGTCGCCGAAGGGAAGAATAATCGAAGATGCAACCGAACGAGAACGGAAAGCTTAAAGGGAAGGTCTGACGCAAAGTGTTAGGACCTAGCAGACGTCTGAGGCGACTGCACCCTCCCTATCTACGCGAGCTTCCGTTTTCCACCCTCTTTGCCCCTCCGGGCAACCATGCACGTACAGTTTGGCTGCGACGGGTGCGTGCGCATCGTACGTTCACGTTTCTCCACGTTATCATCGGGGGCTGTGCTGCCTTTCGCCGACGCTTATCTCTCATCACGCCTCCTTCACCCTTCCTCTTCCCGATATTTCTTAATTATTCTTTTCGCGCTGAAACTACCGGTCACCGGTCACCGTCCCCCACTGCAGATCACCAGATTGGCTCTGTAGTCGTTTAGTCGAGCACCGAGCCTCTCACCTGTCCAGGTGTCGAGCGCGATCCATCGCGCCACCCAAAGTGCTACGCGGAGCTATCTGCCCGGCGAAATCAGTTTCTTATTCTTCGCACTTAGGATTACCGTTGCCATCCGTCCGGCTCTCCCCGGATTTGTCCTACTATTTCGTGCATCCGGAGATATCCGGGGGGATTTACTTCAAGAATCCGGGTTTTCCGATAATGTTACTCGCATTCCACGCGAAATCGGACACTTTTTGGAGTGCTGTCTTGGATTTTGTTGAAATTTAAACATGTTGTAGTCTCGAACGAATCTCAAAAGATTTTTCAATAATCTTAACCCTTTGTACTCGGAGCTATTTCAACTAGAAAATTAAACATTTCTACCGACGTGGAATATAATTTCGTTCTATTTATATGGTTCTTTTCATTTTATGGATATGAAATTGGATTGTCAGAGACATCAGAGAAAGAAAAATGTAAATGCAACGGGTTTTTATATGTATTTGGTTCTTCCTTTATTTCTTTAATTTAATTTAAAAACAAATATAAATTGCAACGAAGCTTGAGAGAGACATTTAATATAATTAGTAAATAAAGTTGTGTAAAATAAGTAACAGTCGAGGAACTGTCCTTTCAAGTAAATTTCAAATGAACCACTTAAAATAGTAGGGAGTTGTTGGCAAGAAGATTGAAAAATAATTCGGAGTGCAAATGGCTAATAATGTAAACAATATTTTGAATAATAGTACAGCAATTTTTAATGGTGACTCCGAGTCACTAAAAAGTGTAAAAAAAGTGTCACCCGTTTTTCATTAAATTATAATTTATTTTGTAATTGTTTTAAACAAATGCAATGTTTTCGTGGCAGGAGACTTTTTAAAAATTTGGAAAGAAATTAGGATATAGCCGCAAGTGTCCCCTTTACGGACCTGTTTTAATAAAGCGGACACTTTGATGAATCGGAATCGCCCGTTTCAGATCATCATAGTTGGGCACACTTATTGTAAATAGATTTTACGCATTTATGATAAAAATATAGGGGTAGCTCTAGATACCAAACAGTGAACATGCTTAAAGCATTTCAAAATACCATTGTATTTTTTTGAATCTATGTGGTGATAATGTGCTAACAGGTGTAAGTCGTTCGTTAATCTCTACGATTAATAATTAGTTAATTAATAACCTGCAATTGTTAGTGAATTTTCTAAACGAGTTACACTGTTTATGAGTAGAATCAGTTTTCGCAAAAAGCTCAATATACGTAGTACAAATAAAGAAACTGAAATTTTGTACATGCTATAATTAAATCGTAAAATCCTTAAATTATGGTTTACAAATTATGTTTAAAAATAACTTGAGAAATGTATAAACGTATAAAAAATAGAAAAAGTAATTACGACATTCCGAATAAAGTTTTCTTTATGAATCCCGAACTTGCTCATTGGAAAGTAGATAAAGTCATGTGTAATCAGACACAGACGAAAGATAAAATCATTAGTGAAAACTTCTTTACGATGAAACAATGAGGAATCAGTAATGTAACTCAACGAAGCAATGAATACACTCTTGCTTACAAGTTTTAAGATGAATTGTTTGAGTTTTTAACGTTACTTTACCTACCGTTATTAATTAGATTCGTGATAATAGGAATTCACATTGAGAGAATAATTATAAAATAAAAAAACGATTCATTTATTTGAAACGGCGGACAAAAGTTCAAGTATTCGATTATACTCACATTTAGTTAATAGATTACATGCGTTCTTTAAAGTAAAGAAACAATTCAAAATAAATTATACAAATGACGAATTTTATTATATAAGTAGCTGAGATATAATTATATAATTAGGTATAATTATTAATACTTAATAATTGTATCAGTTATTTAATGCACAAATGACTGTATAAGATACTTGTAATGACGAGATTGAATTGCCGGCCAGTAGCAATTAAATAGTAAAATAGCGATAAAATACGTTCTTAGTTTTACCACAGTTAAATCTTATAGTGTATAAATAACCATTATTATTATTCGCTACGTCGCAAGGCTGTTAACTAATTCCTGTTAATTACTATTATGAATTACCAATTATGCAATAAGGTACTAATTTCTCAGGTGTTGCACAAAATCAATTATTTTCACATATTTGATCTACATTGTGCAAAGTCAGGCACAAGACACGCAAGCGCCACTTTATTACATTATTTAATGTACACAGCACTTTACGACAACTTCAATTGTACGCTACCCGATAATATGGGAATTTGTCATATTATTATTATTATTATTCGATTTCTAAATTCATTTCTAAATTCTTCACGAAATGTTTTGCAAATTTTGTGGAAACGTGTTTCAATGAAACGCTTATGTGTGTCGCTAGCCTGACACAAATCGATTAAAAAATTGGAATAATTACAATGAATACTATTATTTTTAATATCTTATATATAATTATCTTCCGTAATGCTTTTATGAAAAATGTTAGAGCTCTCTATAAATATTTTCGAAATCTTAACGGTAGTTTCAATCAAATGCAAAAGGACAGTAATTTCGTATCTAAGTGAAACTGTTTGGACACATCTTATACTGCAAACTAATACATAACTTCTTTCTTTGCAGTTGATTATTCTTGCTCTCTTTTACAGTCACTCTTCTTACATTTACAAATGATCATTTCTACGTTTTTTTTTTCATTGTTGATTGAGAAATGGGGAAGATCTTACTACTTTTATATAGAGTGCATAATACGGATGTTCAGGAGTGTCTCGAAGGATCTTGACGAGGTATCACGAACCATCCATTATTCCCTGAAACTGCAGGACCCACTATTTGCGCGTTCAAGGCATTATTCATTCTTTGATTCTTCATTATTTCTAGTTGTCGTTTTAAATTTCGATACAACTTTATTAAAGAGTCCTGAAATTCAAAAAACCTTATTTAGCATTCTTCATTTTTAATTTATTTGTAATAAGCGTATCATGGTAAATTCTGATACAGGTATTATTACCTAACCTTCTCATCTTCAAGTTTCCTAAGTTCTTCCTGTTGCCTTAGGCTGTCTAAAGTTAAATTTTTAAGCATTTCGTTTTTGTGTTGCCCCAACAGAGCTATTTCCGTTTGAACTTTCAAATACTCCTGTGCAAGCTGCTTATGCTCTTCAAAAATTTCTTTTGATCTTTCGCAAGTTTGATCTGGTGTGAGCGGTCTCAAATCAGCATCCAATAGGCGGTAAACATTGTCCAAATCTTCATTGGTTGTGCTGTTACCTAACAATCAATAATAATTCATTTTAAACTCGCATGTCAAGAACTTGGAATATTTTGAAATCTCGCAAAACTTTTTCAAAATTTCCCGATACTCGAAGTTCTAACTTATCAAATACAATTCTTATCTAAATCTCAATTCCTCTATCATATTCCAACTGGTTCCAAGAAGATGGAATAATTAATTTAAAAATTGCTCTATCATTTTTCATTATTTAGTTGTTAAAATCAAAGTACAGAACTTGAATGAATAATAAAGTTTACACAAATCCCTTCAAGACTATTTCATTTAAAATTCTCATAAATCTGGCAAATCTTTATGTACTCGTTTGCTACTTTCAAACCAAGAAATATATGCGTTTGTATTATTAATGTATTTAATGGGAAAAAATACGACTACGTTCGTACGTGGATAATGTAGGAAACAGTTCACTGAAAATTTCATTTCATCCACTTTGCCCCATTCATCCTGCTCCAAAACACCCTATTTACCCTGACAGTGAAAAAGAAGACAGGCAAAAGTACTAACGCAATAAAACCCAGCACCGCTTTAGGGTGTCCGTGGTGACGATGTTCGGATATTCCTCGCACATTTCCAAATGTTGAAGCCTATCGAGGCTTCGTTCATAATAAAATCAAGCAAGGTTCGCACATGAAGGATGTCACACTGATCAACATCCACGAGTCACACGAAAATATACCAAGATGATGATCGATCAAAAGACAACGGAGAATACGGAGTACGAAATAATATTTTTTAGATAGAAGCCGTAATTTCCGATTAACGTGGATGATAGGGAGAAAAAAGAAGAAAGAGAAGGAAAGACCGTCGTTCTTGGTGGTGGGTCGGGAGAGCACTAAACAAACGTGCATCTATATTGGGCCTGGTGAGTCAGCCACACCTGCTTCGAGGTATCCCCCACCAGACAAGACGCGCAATCACGAGCCAAGAAGAAAATACGGTTCTTCGGCTCTTAATTCATCTTCAGGGTTGGATTAGATCAAAATTTCAATTCTCCCGGTGAACAATTGAAGAAGAACTCGTTGATGGCTGAATGTCCGCCACGTGCACCCTGGATTCAGTTACCAGATTTTAAGAAGGATAATCTAGGACACTCCATGGAGAAATCATGTCAACGTTCAGAAAACCCATTAAACTCAAAAACATTCTCCTCCTCGTCAGCCACCCAGCCCAATAAACCCGTCACTTAGATTTCGTATACCTTATTCTTCTTTTTCTACTTTAACACATTACTTACTGACAACCTTCTAATAGCCTTTTTCAAATCGACGACTAAGAGTTGAGAATTTGTTCGAAAGCTACAGCAACTTTATCCACAATTCTACAAATTTTTAGAATTAATACAATGTGACAAGTTCTTTTAAAATTCTTATTTAGAATAATAATAAAATAAAATCTTTTACGTGCAGGTCAGTCATTAAGAAGCCTTCCAGTAGGTAAAGCCTTAATATCCTCATTATTTTTCAATTCTGTGCATACTTGAAAACAGGATATTTGATACTTGAAATATTTTTCACATTGCAAAAACAATGGTAGGATTTTTTGTTATTTGAATGGAGTGATTTAATCAATGATAGTTTCACCGTAAACAATCACCCATTTACTTTTATTTACTACTTTGTTTTCGTTTTCGTACTTGAAGCTTTTTAAAGTGTGACCTTTATAACTGTCAATAGGTGTCAATCAGGAACAAGTTCTGGCGATTAGTTGGCAGTTAAATTTAGTGAAGTCGCACAATGTGGCTGTTTTCGCGGGCCCTTTGCCAGGGTAGACTTCGCCGATCGACGAACTCCAAAGGAATTCGTCACGGGAAAATCGCGGCGTGCCAGGTAGTGCGTTTAAAATTTTTTACAATAATATTTTTATATAAATACTTCCTATAAAGAAATTCGAGTAATAAACATTTCTAAGATTCAGATTAAATCGATAATACCAAGGTAAATTTATTTACTAAAATGGAATAATATTGATTAATTATTAATAGTTTGAATATAATACACCTATGTATATTCCCATTGGTAATAAATTATTGAACAATTAAATTTTCGGTGAAATAATTTCGATCTTTAATACGTATTAGAAATTAATTCACTTAAATGCAATTAGAAAAATATCCAATTCTTGAATCGCTATTTATTAATATTTAATGGTATTCGTTATAACTAATGAATGAGGCATCTAGATACTAAAAATTCTCTTTACGTATCTAAAATATTTTTCGAATAACAGTAAAATATATGAAGATTTATATTTTACGTGTTAAAGATTTCTTACATAAAATACCTTCTACATATTTTTTATATTATAGTTTATATAAAAATATAACTACGATCGCTTGTGTTAAGTATTTGAGAATGTTTTTAAATGGCGACAATAGGTCTGAGCATACACATTCCCTGCTGAAAGCAAAGTTTTGTGGATCATACGGAGAATGTTATTTTGGGATTAGAGTACTATCGCGATGAGTCACAAATTCGGAGCTCTCGCTTCAAACAAGTTCTCTTTCCTTGGTGGCTACACGGCAACCACGAATTCATTAATAAATAACAATCACGTTATTTATACCATGTTGTATCTATACAATATGTAAAGACAAGTCGTTCGTGGAATGGCTACGAACCACCCCACTGAAACACCCTCTTCTTTGTTTTGATCGGTATAAGAAAATATTTGAAAAACAATTAACCCTTTGCACTCGGACCTATTTTAACTCGAAAATTAAAAATTTGTTTGACCTAGAATATTTCCATTCTCTATGATCTTTTAAACTTCATGGCTATGTAATTGATATAATAACTCGTACAGTACTTAAATGTTTAGTAATTGATTAGATATCGACGTATCTAATAATGTAAACAATATTTTGAATAATGGTATAGCAATTTTTGGTGGTGCCTCAGAGGTACCACTCGAGTTAAAACAGATTTGTCGAAAGATTTTTTCAAAACCGATATTTTTGTATGGAATTGTTTTCATTACGTATTGTAACAGATGTTAAAATTCTTTTGTGCATGCCTGGGTTATAACCTTGAAATAATCTTGCACACCAAAACAGTGAACCAAATTTCAAGATACTACTATACCGGTGTATAGTTCATTGATTATGAACTATTATGTAAGATGAGCAATACCGGGTTGTAGTGTTCTCGACAGTGAAAGCTTCAGTTTAAACATACGCTAACGTAAACAATAAGAAACTATAACAAATCTAAGTATTACCATAAATAGTATAAAACAATGTACTCACTCCGAACAGTGTTTTTTGTTCTGAGGACCGGAGAGTCTAATGGTGGATCGGGACATGCTAATGCCCAAGCATTCTGTAATTACAAGTGTAAACATGTTTAAATATAAATTTGTAAATGTACAATATATTATTCTAAATAGTTATGCATCAATATGTATTTTTGAAAATTGTTCAATTAATGAAGTGTTCATTTAACAACTAATATATCATAATATGTACTATTTAATCCATTAAATATAGTATGTAATAAATATAATGTGCTAACCTGATCGCATTCAATATGAAGCGGTGGAAAATGTTTGTTTTGAAGCTTTTTACTGCACGCATTGTCTAACGAATTATTTTTACGGCTATCACGGAAGGGATTCGATAAATTATCTTTTCCATTTGGAAGTTTCGATGTTTCTTTGAGAGCTTTAGCTCTGATTGTACCATTAGGAGTGTATCCATTTATTTGAGAGTCCAGAGTGCCAGTCACATCTAAAGTATCATCTTTAGGTACATGGTTGTCATTAACTTCTTCCGATTCAATACCTAGAATAATAATAAAACGCTAGATCATTATTGATCTTTTATCTAGCGCTTTTGACTACTGAAAAACCCCATTCTTGCATTATCGAAAAATGAGAAAGTGCATCCCGCACCCTTGCAATCACCCCCCTTAAGTGGCTCATCCTGTATATTGAGTAAAATTAATCTTGTTGCTTAAAGTTGCGTCTTAATTATTCTAAAAGATTTCATACTTAAAGTATACATACTGGCAGAATATTCGACTGGTTCTAAATGATCATTGAAAAATTGTGATAATTTCGTCATTATTTCTACAACAACATCCATCGATGGTCTTTCTTCTGGAGACTTGTGCCAACACCTGAAAAGACCAAATCTTTCTTTTTGATTGAATAAAAGACAATTTATACTGTGTTAACATATCTCGTTATTTAGACTTAATATTAATTTAACGTGTCATACATTTAATAATAGTTTACATTGTGCTAGTATAGTTCAAAAATTATTGTAATCGGTTATACATAGATGAACCTGAAATATATAAAAAAATATATCAACTCTATGCGAGAATAACTCAAGTATAAAATGTATTTAGAGCTGTCTGTATAAAATTTCTAAAATTGAATAGCATTCTAACCTGTATGTAATACAAGAGGCAAGGGAATACACAGAATGTTCCAATATGTATAATAAATACTTTAAGGGATGTTTCAACAATAAAATGAAGAAGAAAACAGCAATATCGGAATTTCGATTTTATTTTAAAGTAACGTGTAATCGTTAATAATTTAGAAAGAAAGCCGAAAACATAATATCGTTATTTCAACTTTCCATTTTATTTCACTTTGTACAAACAGCCCTTGAATTATTCGCTATATGTTGCAATTCATCCATAATTTCTTTTGAGAACAAAACCAGATGTGAGTAACGCATAGTTTACTAAAAATAAAAACTACCTTATATTAATAAATCAATAATGAAACCAATATAAAATAGTAGTAACTATACTAATATCTTCTGGTGACTAAATGACTAATAATTAATAACTAATACCTTCCTAAACGATCGTCTATCATTGTAGCCGAACGATATACACATATACCCTAAAATATTTTCCTAATTTATCTTTTAAATATTTTCCTCTGACATCCTAAATGCAACACTTTCCCTTCCATATTTTACTGTCAGAAAAATTCATGAGAAAAATAACTGGGAGCAATGATAAAATTTCACAGAATAAATCCATTTGCACTGACGTGGATAACAATTTAAGAAAGAATGTTATTCCATCTAACATTCGATCGTCAAGAGAAAAACGAAAGGGAAAGTAGTCATTAGACTCGATGATATCCATAACGGAGAAGTATCATTGAAGACAATTTCACTTACCACTAAACTTTACTCCCAGTGCCTAAACATGGAAGAGGATGAAAGAGTAGATCGCTGTTCCAAAGGAGAATCCATAGTTGCTACAAAGACCCCAATTTCTTTAATGAATATTTTATGATGAACTATGTGCCCCAATCTTCACCCTCACCTAGGACAAAACCTAAAATTCATAAGAAGAAATTTAGAAAAACCCTAAATAAAGATGTGGAACAATCTCGGAGCGAATGAAGTTTTCGCAATCATATTTTCTGTAGAAACAGAAAATGTGTTAAAACCTGCCACAAAGATTTTCCATTTCCAATATCTATTTTGTTGTGAAGATTGATTTCAATTTTCGATTGGTTATATTCGTGAAGAAAAACATTCATCCCTTTGGAATGTGATAAAATATTTTGTTAATAGCAACATGGGCACAGTATACGTAAATATTGTAATGATACTGTACACTGGTGTGGTCATCACCGATGCTAAGCGTAGTAGCGAACTGTATAAAGAAGATGCAGAGTTGCAGAAGAAACTGTATACCAGGCACCTACTATACCTTTAAATGACAACAACTTTCTTCGCGATATTTGGAGGATACTTGTAATATATTATAGAATTTTATATACAACATTATGGTAAGATATCATTCAAGGAATGTCGTTTAGTACCCTATCTGTTTGTATTAAATAATTCAATTAATTGTCTGTTTCTACACATATTTTCCTATTCCTGTCCAAACTTCTCTAGTTGTATGCCTATCGATGACAAATCGAAATAAGAAGTGCAACATATATATACATGTTGACCTTTGGAAGATAAACTAAGTATCAAACTTATATTAATTTGACACTACTGACAGATGAACTATACCACCACAATGTAAGCGAATATAATATAAACTGTCTTTGAACGCACAGTCAAATAAGAAGATCAAATCTCATTCACACATATTCATTCTGAAATGTAATGTCCATTAATGTATGAGCATATAGTGTTGTTTGCCTAAGTAAACATAAATGTATTGTTTTCTATATCAATCTATTATATTGATTCTATTGATTTAATTAACAAAACGATTCAATATACAAATCGACTACAAAATATGTAGTTACTAACCATGAAATACTTCAATTAATCTATCGTAATGAAAAGCAAATAACATATTTAATCCAGCATTCGTTATATCCAATTAACAGAACATAAAATCGATAAAAAGAAATTAATTACGTTTTTATAAATGATATTGAATATCATCTTATGGAACTGCAAATAGACTTGCTTCGATTGTAATAATTACCTGGTCATGAGATCTTCGATTGGTTTCGGACAGCCTTCGATCAAAGGAGGTCTTTGTCCCATATGCACTGCCCACATTATTCTGTAAGCTGAGCCACCAATTTGATCAAATGGTTTCTTCCTTGACAATATTTCCCACAGGATAACACCCCAACTAAATACATCACATTTTTCAGTATATTTATAACCTTCGAATACTTCCGGAGCCATCCAAGCAGCAGAGCCTTTATTGTTTGTCATGTACGTGTTTAAATCACAAGCTGTGCCAAAGTCACAAATTTTAAGGGTCTGTCCGCCCATTACCAGTAACAGATTTGGTGGTTTTAAGTCCCTAAAAATAATATAAATAGTATTCAATAATTAATACAATTAAAAATTCAATTCTTAACACTAGAACTACCACAACAGTCAAAATGACTGATTTTACATTTTTTTCCTGCTATGATGTGACAACTTCTGCAACAACAACTAACGGTGTAATATAATGAATTTTATTTTTGTTTAATTTATTCAGAATCAAAATAATTTATATATTCGATATTTATAATAAGTAAGTACATAGTAGTGCACCCTGAAGGAGTAATTTTACAGGAAATTTGTGATTTTACATGAATACATATTTGTGTGTACGTATAATAATTGCGAACATTAAATCTATCTAGTTTACAAGAAACTTTAATCTGAATTTTTTCGCTTATTTGTTCATGTAGATTCATCTCTGTTCAGGTTGTACTATCAGTTTAGAGACAATATTCCCTATTCCAAGATTTTAATCTAATTTACCTATGAATTAAAGGCTTTGGTTTCATATTGTGGAGATATGCAACACCACGCGCACACTGCAAAGCCCAGCTCATTGCATGACCTGCAGTATATTGTGGCTGAGGATTACAATGTAATACTGTAAAATATAAATGAAGTATAAGTAGTAATAGAAACATGGTACTATTAACACGTTAAACGCCACACCAGTCCCTAAAGGTACTGTAGATACCATTTTATTGTAGACCAGCCATAGACTTTATGTTTATGCCACATAGTTACAAGAGCATTTGTTAATGCTCATGACTCTCCCTACTTGACGATAGTGTGGTATAATCGGAAAAGCAAGTAAAATAGACTTGGCGTTTAGGGCTGTTACGCACTGTCGACCAGTTGCCGAAGACTTAAATGCCGAGAGGGAATTCAATGCATTTCAATTCTTGTCTTGTTACAGTGACTAGGTGGTTGATGCGACCAAGTGCGTACGAGCTAATGTTTTCTCGTGCCTAGTAGTCATTGGTGACTGGTCGTTAATGCGTAACAGCTCTGAATGTGTTGAATATTGTAAAATACCAAACAAAGAAAAACACCATTGTACAAGGATCCTCCTTCCGCATATTCCATCACCAAACAGACTGGATTTTTAGTGCAGGCACCATATAGTTTAACGATATTAGGATGCACAACCCTCGACAATTGTCTAACTTCCACTGTAAAAGCCTTTCTTTCACCTTCCGAATTGATATACTTTACAGCAACATATTGCCCCTTCCATTTTCCTTTCCATACTACTCCAAACGAACCTTTTCCAACTATCTGCATAAAAAAGATTAATTCACATATTAACTCACATATTTTAATATTACTTAATTCTAATAAAAGTGACTTATCCTCAAAATTGAATTCAACATACGTGGCATCGAAAATTAAGTATTACATTTTTAAATAAAGAATTACGGTAAATAAACAATATTAATAAAATAAAATTACCAAGAAGGGCATACTATCTATAGATAATAAGAAAGAATAAAATGAAATAAAACTTTGAATTTATGATTTCTATATATTCTGACTTTACATAGAACATACTGATTAATAAAATTTGTTAAATTTGAAAAAAATCATAAATCTACTAACTATTTATAAATCGAAGTATAAATCATAACCTTTTTTCATTTTCTTCATCCTTCAACAAATAATATTTTACGTATATTATTATTAAAGTATTAATGTAGAAGGTCAAGCAGTCTTTATCGGCAGCGACAATTTACTTGAGAAGTTTTTAAAAATTGTTTAGGTTATGTTTCAAACGTGAACATTTTTATTGGTAAAGATAAATTGTAAAAATTTCAAATATTCGAATAGGTTGATATTTTCTGAACGTTAGGACGAATAATAAGAAAGATTAGGATTCAATTTTTTCGATAAATCAGGAAATTCACTGTAAATTAAAGTACCTGTTCCGTTTCAATTTCATCGTAGTTAATTTCTTCAACAAACTGCTGCTGATGGCCTACTAACTCTTTACCCGCCATCACACATAGACGACATCACATTAGTTTCAGGGCACATTTAATTACCGGGCGTATTTCTCACGTTCGAGTGTTTATTCAAACTTCGAGTTCAAGCTGGTTCAAGCTCTCTCAATATTTTCCATTTTATAGTGGCATGTATATATTATAGTGAAGAAGATACATCGATAAATTTTTCGCATTCGATACATCGATATGTTAAAATACGATCTATCGTTACGTGTGGAGGGCATAATCAAATTGATAATGGTTGAGAGATCCAACATAGTTACACGATCTAATTCGAATTATGCAAGTAAATCATATGCACACAATCATGAAGCGTATATTTGTGCACTTCCTCTATCAATATATAATGTGCAAAATATGATAGATATATATGTATCATATGTATATACAGAGAGGATAAGAGAGTGCTCACGCCCGGGTCTGAGTTGCCACCACATTCTGGCACGCTCACGCTTAGCACGTAACAGCTCCTAGGCGCACCGTAGAGCCCACTTTTACCACGAAACACAGCGACCATACCATGCAGCAGCATGTTTTAGCATGAAACAGAACCTTTACTACCCTGTGGCATAAATCAGAACCACCGACGAGATTTCGTCGGTGCACCGATGAATTAATAAATGTCTCATAGTATTATTTTGAATAAATTAATGCGTGCGAATGTTCATGGTTTGAAAGTTATTCTATATATTTCGAGTTTTATTGTCTATTTTTACGAAAAATTTAGATGGCAAGGTGGTCAAGGGAGTGCTCATTAACATCAGTAGCAAAAGGAATTGTTATAAACATTAAACAGCCAGAAATAATAAATTTATCTGTGAATTGTATCGAATAAATTAATGCGTGCGACTGTTATGGTTTAAAAGTTATTCCGTATCACGAAAAGTATTAGCCACTTTGACTAAAAAATTAGGTGGTCAGATAGCCAAGGAATTACTTGTGGACATCGCTGTAAAATAGAATTGTTATAAATATTAACCAGCTGGAAATAATAAATTTTTCCATTATTGTCACGGCGATCGACATCGATCGATATTCGGCGGAGTGGGGGGGGCGCCGCTCGAGCTCGGCGGCTCGGCGAGAGCTCTCCGTCAGTCAGTCAGTCGGGCCGGGGGGGAGCGGCGTGAGCGGACGTGCTGCGGGACCAGGAGCGCCAAGAGGACCGGAGGGACCAGAGGTGGACAAGGGGTCATCAACAGCTACCCTAGCCTACCTTGACCACCACTGACCTACCTTCAACACCAGTAAGTTTTATTACTATTACTAACATTATTCAATCTTTGTCCACCCAGCTTCAACAAACATGTTCTTCAACTGCTCGTTCAACGAATACCATCAATTTTTATCTTCAATATGCCAATTGGAATTTCCATCGAAAATTTCAATATTCAGTCTTCTTCAAATTTATATTTCTTGATTGAAATTGGTATTCCTCCAATCGGAGGTCCCTCAGGGCTCACTCACTGATGAGAGTGGTTACAATTTCTCTTGTAAACTGATTGTATTAGCACTTTTGTGCGATATTACAATTGCTCTCATGAGTTGGTTCTCTGATTGTATTCGCACTCATGTGCATGGTTACAATTGCTCTCATGAGCTCTGGTTCTCTCGTTGTATTCGCACTCATGTGCAGGATTAGAGAGGTAGAGAGAGAGAGAGAGGTAGAGAGAGAGAGGTAGAGAGAGAGAGAGAGGTGTAGAGAGAAGGAGGTGGAGAGAGAGGGG
>CM052299.1:3580877-3636350 GCA_028455765.1 Lasioglossum oenotherae | reverse complement strand
TTTGCATTATCGAGAGGTCAGAGGTAAATTTCCGGACCCTTGCAATTCTCGTGTGCGTATACGTGGTCTAGCGGTGTGTGAGTGTACTCTAGCGGTGTGTGAGTGTTCACGCGCGACCGTCAACTGCTAGGAGACGGCCGCCACAGACGATGTGCGGTATTTTCCGGACTGAGTATGGAGACGGGTTGTTGTCCGGACTGAGTGTGGAGACGGGTTCTTGTCCGGACTGAGTGTGGAGACGGGTTCTTGTCCGGACTAAAAGAGATGATGGCAGCCAAAAGTGGCACGGCTAAAACCCGGGCTTGAGCACTCTCATATCCTCTCTGCTGATATGTATATCTTTTTATAACTATATTCAGTTTATTAGATTATTGGCGAATCAATTTTATGCAGCAAGCAAAATAACAATTTATAAGTATATTTCATATAATCAGTATGTATGTAAACATACATCTGACACATTTATTTTGCTCTCTATAGCATGTTATATATGTATATATATGTACAAACGTGCAAACTGATATTGTCTTTCATAAAATATTACTCGTACAAAAGCACTTTATTTGAAAAATATCAGCAAGTAACCAAATTTCTTGGAAATTTACTAGCAATTTGGTAAAGAATGGTAAAGAAAAAGTTTCTTGAAAGTTTGTGTTGGCAATAAAATAATTCTTTTGCGTGTTTTACAACTCGTTTAGTGAGTCAGATGATTCTATGTAGACATCGAATGATATATGTATCTAAAGATTCGCAGTATTATAGAAATTAGTTCTTAATTTCATTACTGACTAACCCTACAATAAAAATGCACGAGCATACGTGTAGTATAATACCTCCATAGTGAAACTGCAATACTAATCAAAGAATTCATTCAAATGTTCCAGTTAATCATCTGAAATTTCTCAATTTGTTATAAAATAATAATACATATATTCGAAACACACTCTCCGGTGTGCAACGTGTTGTGCAACATGGCACCAATCACAGCACGTAATTTCATGATCTAAACTGAAAATTTTTCAACGTGACTAATTGTCATCACTTGTAAACAATTGTCAGCCTGATTGCCTTCTAATTTGAGCGGAAACGTTGGAGCAAAAAATTAACTTTTCAATCAACATTGAAATCAATACCTCTCAAAATGGCAGAAAATCTTTCGAAACGACCGACGAAAGGAATTTTAAAATCATCGAGCAGCTTCGATAATCCAGAAATATCTAGGTAAGCACTTTTATTGTATTTCAGTTACTTGTTTTTAATTTATGTTGCCACGTAGAAATTGTAATTTGATCTTCATTGTTATAAAGAAATATGCAACAAAGGCTATTCTTCTTTTATTTAATAATTAATCATTAATTTAGTTAAAGTTGAGTTTAGAATTGTTTTTTGAAGGTTAGGTAAAGTGTAAATTATGTCAATGTTAAGTGCTCTTAACTCCATTACACGTTTCTTTAATCAATGTCGATTTATAATCGTAAATTATTATCCGTTTGTTATAATTTCTCTTTTAACTATTGAATAACTAACTAAAGCTATAGCTGTCATTCAGAATATGTTGAGGGAACAGGATTTTATAAGGATGTAGTTCAAACATAATCAAACAATTCAAATTTTCAATTCCATGTGGTTACATAATATCAGAATATTTTTTAACACTTATACATGTGTAGTATTTATTCCATTTTTTATAGTTTGCAAAATTTCATTGTAATTAGAAAAAAATCTATGAATAATATATCAATTCATTGCATTGCGTTGCTCTGAACAAAATCTGTAATATTGTATTATAATTGTCATTGAAGACCACCTAAAGAAACAAAATGGGACGAAATGAATATCATAGCAACATTGCATCCAGCAGGAAAAGAGTATGGTCACATGAAAATCGATGAACCTAAAACCCCATACAACTATGAAGGCCTGCAAGGTGATTTTGAATTCGATCAATTAGATTCTAATGCAGTTGCAGCCAAGTAAGTCTACCGATGATAAATTATATGTATAAACTTTCTATATAAGTGTACAATATTCAAATATATTACTGAACACGCTAACTTTTCATTTCGATTGTTATTATTTTGATAATTTAAGTCTTATTTTCCGATTTGGAAACAATAATAGATGTTTTAATTAATATTTATAGGTTGGCAGGTAGCAGTAAGCCAAAAATATTTGAAGAATCGAGCGAAGATGAGGATGAAAAAGAAACACCTGAAGAAAGGGGTAAATAATTATATATTACGATTTCATAAATATTGTATAATGTACAGTTTTCAGAAATTGAAATGTAGTCAGAAAACAGAAAGTTAGTTTAGACAGCTAAAAGAGTATCATATCAATTTATCTGTCGCTATTTCAGAGAAAAGGAAAGCATTCGAAGCAAAAAGGAAACATCATTATCGAGAGTGGCAAGTAGTCCAGATGGTTAAAAAACAATTACTCGAAGATGAGGATGAAGATGATGAAGATGATGAAGAGAAAATGGAGAAAGAAGAAGAACATCACAATCCACAAAATCCACAAAATGATGACGACAACATGTCTTACCTTTCTGAACAAATTAATTTTGATGTTAGATACAAGTGCATGCCATCCTGTGATAAAACAGAACAGAAATGATACGGTTGAGGACTACAAAACACAATATTATAAATTACTAAAATATTGATCTAATTTCTCTCACATTTTCTGTTTACTATAAAATTTATTTTCTTCTGATGATCGATCAACTTTTTTTGAAAATCTCGTAACTGACTGGATTATCGTTTTCTAAAAAATTGTAATTAATTACACAACGAAGTTAGTGTCAATATATAGGTAATTAATTGCGTAATTAATTACAGGTATACACAAATAACTAATTAATAATTAAAGAGTATTTAATCAGTTTTTATATACTCGTCCATGTAGTGGTTGGCAATTATTTCGAAATTTTAAATGGTAACTACTCATTTCGTTTTTTACAAGTGTACAAAAAACGATAATAAGTTTAAAAATAAAAGTATAGATTTCTTTATACGTCATGACAAATTTACAGTACTTTACGGATATACATCGGTGCTGTAGTATGCAATATGAAGACTAACATGATTATTAATTATTTAATCAATATTTCTCAGTTAGTTATCAGTTACTAATATTCAAACAATAAGTTGTTATTATTTATTTTAATATCAGTTATCTGATACGGTAGAGCCTCCCATATCTTAACTTTAACTAATAGGGAGACGAAATTGTTAGGATAAGAGAGCAATCACTTTTCTGATATTTAATACCATTTACTTCAATCAAAATTACGAGACTTTACAATTTCTATAGTAATTAAGGATCCCAAATCTTTTTCGCTGCTAAATCACATATGTTTTACAATGTAAATAACTGTCTAGAATTGAATTCTTTTTGTGCTTGAAACCATTGAAGTCCTACTTCAAGTGCTTCGACGTGAAAAGGTATGTCCTCATTGTTACCTTCAGTTGCAATTTCAGCTTGTGAAATACAATTTCTGTATGTGACATACTAGCATCCGAGAAATTTACACACACTGTATATAATTTCAATATTACGCTTTTGTTTTTTAATACCTGTGATTGTAGACTTTCCAACACCATGTACCTATTCTTGCGCCAACTTATATTTTCTTCCAATACTTAGAACTACATCTTTTTGTTTCGTTGCCATTGTGACACTGTACACAGTTAGTGTCGTACTAATACTGGAAACTATACATATATAATACATTGTACAAAAAACATCGCTGCGAAACGCTGTTCGGATAACAGAACGTTTGCATAATGTGGGTTCGGACACGGGAGGTTCTACTGTATTCAACTCATTACTGAAATTACGCTATATATTCTTTTTGTGTCATTTACTTCATATTACTTTAATTATTTATTTTTTAATAAATCGTTAATTTTATAACGCTATGTACTTCAAATTAAGTAACTACTACTTTAATTAGTTGATTAACGGATTATTTGTTTACGACAATTTTTTATCTTTTTGTATATGTTATGAGCTGAAAAATCATTTAATTTAGTACCGAAGAATGTGTAAAATTACAACTGATCTTGTTAATAGATGTTTTATAACAGTGTAATTAGAAACGAGTGATTCCTACATGAAAATAAAATGCTTCAAATATTTTTGAGTCGTTGAACATGAAAACTGTGTAATGAATGAAAAAACGATTTAGAGTAATATAAATCCAAATAATTAGTATAAACTATTACATGAATGTACAATAACTTTGATTTCTATAGTTTCTGGATATTATATATTTTGAAGAGATTTTTAATTGTATACTGCAATCCATAAATTATTCTCTCAATCAGATTACGAATGTTTTCACAGTGGTAGAATTGTTAATATCAGTTATTTTACTAAGTTGAAAGTATTATTCAAGATCAAAATCATAAAGTATTTCATAAAGTTTATTATGCCATTGTAATTATTTTTATGAAATATGTCAAGCTTGTAAAATGTATAAAAATTGCCTCATAGGTTTTTGTCATTGGGAAATAGTTATAAATTCTAAAATTTTACCTCAACGCATCTATAGCTTTGTAATTCATTTCTGTTCTAAAATTGATTAGTGAATTTTAAGAATACTTTCAGGAAAAAGTTGGCGAATATGGCCAGTGTGAATTCATTTATATGTAGAACTGTAAATTGTTTGTTTATCCTTTATTTATAAAATGATATTTTCTATTACATATTTCAGTTACACTGTAATGATCTTCGTATCGAATAAGTCTTGAACGTCATCTATAAACTGTTCCATTAAAAGTTATAATTATATTTTCTTTGATACTAATTCTGCGTGTTATTTAATATTCTATACAGCTTTTACTATATTTCTTTATTATATGGACAATATGAATTGTTATTCAAATATTCACAGATGTAAAAGCTGCGAATATTTTCTGTATTACGGCAACAGGGATCATCGTTTAGACAATCGAATTTAATTTTCTTTCAAAAATAGTTCCCATAACATGAAACACATATTTTTGTAGGCACAGAGAATTGCTCGTCCGAATTAGCCATAGACAATTAGATGCCGTCTAACTAAAGTATAATGCGTATATAATATAATATAATGCGTTGTTTCAGATTATATATATATATATTGTATTGTAAATATGTGTAATAACAACGAATAACTATGTTAGGATATTATATATAAACAGAAGTAGAATTGCGAATCAAACGCCAAACTGAATGATTCAGTGTTTTTAATATTTTTTTGGGCTGTTCATTGACAACATTTTTATAATGCCGACAAGTATATGTATATGTGTAATAGAAGACCAATGAACCTTATACTCATTATACTATGATCAGCCAGATGTTACACGTTAAATAACAATCTAATCACTTGTTAAATTTCAAAGTTTACTTTAGCAATAAGAACATAAATAAATATGTTGTAGAACATAGACCATTTTTCTGTTACAGTAACTTTCAAAGAAGAATAAGCTTACAATAATTGACTGTTAAAGAATAATTTTAATTACTAATTGTTTACTGTATGTGTATAATATTTTATTAACTTAACTAATAATACAGTAGTAATAAACATATATACATATACATCCTAGGATGTATTTATAACAGCTGTTTCCACAATAGTGCATATCAACATCTCATTACAATATGTTAAAATTAAAATCTTAATTTTATTGTTTCATATTATACATACAAGCATTTCTGCTTATTTATTTTAGTTAGAGTACTTGCAGCTTTAAACTTAGAATAAGCGTAACTTATTATTTAGAGTAGAGCGAACTCTACTAGTAGATAATATAGTATAGTAGTAGATAATATATAAAGTAATCAGGGATGGTCATACTATACATATAATTATTTTATAATTTTAATTTTGGAATTTAATGACTGCAATTTGTGCAACGTGTTCAATGAAAAATATAACAAAAATATTGTATCATGCAGTTTTATACAAATTTTAATAATCCTTCATCCTCTTTATGAAAATCCCCCCCTCCCCCTTCGATTTAGATCAATTCTTTTCATTTCTATTTTAAAGGTTTTTATGTACTATATGTCGCGAACTAAAGTAGGAGTTATTTTAGTTGCATGACGTGAATTAGCTTTTGAACTTCTAGTGCGGTATATGCAGGTATATGTATATATGTATAGGTATGGTAAGGACTAAATAGGTCCGTGGCCCGTGGTAAGGACACGCACACTTCCTCATATGCGCATAGAAGTGTTGCACATTTTACAATGTTCTGCAATGTTCCTTCCGTGACGTCGCGTTTGATGACCTCTCTAACGTCATGTTTTCTATCCCCACCTCTTCATGAAATCGCTAACCGAACTATCCGTGATTTATCACAGTGATCGCAGAATCAAGATCACGGTCATGATTTGAACTTGATTAATTCACGCCGCGGTCGTGATTTTTTAATCTAGAGTGAATTTGCTCACTGTCATCCTATAATTCTTCATCTCGATTTTAGCTTGCATATAACATAAATTCAAAATATTTATATTTTATTTCATTTAATGAGATAAATATAAAAAATATTCAATTTTCTTTTCCATACCTAGAAAAAAATTAATTCTTCCTTTCCACTTGCTCAGAACGATCCCTTCTTATCTCTGATTGTTTTCAATCAATCAGGAAGCAGAGAAATTTTATCCTGTTCTCTCGGACGTCGCGTTGTGTCACCTACTTTGAGCGATGTCATGGAGGAAATACTATGACTATTTACACTGGACTACACCTATATACATATATATATTTCTTTAGTCGTTGTTTCTCTTTCTAATACATTTGCGCACTAGCTATATATATAGATGCATTATGAAATGGTGGGGATAAAATTGTGCGACGTTACGTTAGGCGTAAGTTGTATTCATTCTAACCAATCTCAAACAACAAAGATTTGAACATATATGTAAATAAACCGGCTAAGTTGTAAAATATTTAAAAGTAAACATATTGTGTAACGACACTATTTTGAAATCATTAGAATGCTAAATATAGGCTAATAAAGATTTTAAGAATTAATATTTATCTAAATAAGCCTTTCTTTACAGAACGAACACATTCTGATTTCTCAAAATAGGTAAGAACCGACCAGAATATTTTCATTTTAATTATGAATATTAATATCACATGTTAAAATCAATGTTTAACACTTTTAATGTAACCTTTTCATGTAACTACAGTAGATAAAAATTTATGGATTAAAATATGTACGCAGCCCCTAACTTTTTAATTGTTTCTAAAATAAATTACTTAGATGCTTATTTTTACTGTGTTGGATACTTTTCTATTTCCAGTATTATTTAAAGTCATGGATAATTACTGTGATCCTTTAGCTTTTACTAAACAAACAGCTTCTTTATTACGTGGCTTGGGTGCACCTGAATTAATACCTGAATGCAAGAAAAGAAATATTTCGACTGATGTTTTGCATCAGCTCAGTGCACAGGAGTTTATGATATTAGGTAACTGAGAAAAGTATTTATAGTTAGGTATATATCTTTAATCTAAACAATATGAACATAGGTGCTGATTCCCAGAAAGCTGAAGAAATAAGAAATGCTTTAAATGTGAAAAAAAAGCCTGCTTTTGTAATAACAAGTAATCAAGATAGGTATATTATTTTTATTCAACTGAATTAACACAGCATGAGAAATATTTAACTAGCATTTTAAAATCCTTGAGTACGATGCATGTATTTTCAGACTTCAAGATTTTTATGAAATAATTGCATCTGGTGAGAAACAATTGTCCCTAACATTAGCATTTCTGGCATATTGTCGATTGAGACTTGTAAAACAAAGAATTAATATATTTGTTGACCCCAACAAAGCTTTAAGCGCTTCTGAAATATTACCTATTTCTGTTGTTGCAACATTAGCTGAATTAGAAGAAGCGCAGAAAAACCTTTCCGAGTTAGAAGAGTTAGTTCTAAGGGTATGTTTTAATAGTTTTGATTTCAGAATACTAATAAATTGTTATTGAATCAATATCATTTTTTACAGGCAAAAATAAAACGCAAAAGTAATAAGATTCAAAGGCTTTGTATTTTAATAAGTGGAATGGGCATAGTCACATTAGTATTAAAGATATACTTAACTTAACTGACAAAGTATTAGATAATACTATGCATTCCAACAATTCAAAAGTTGTAGAATTATTTTTCTATTCATGTATAATTTTATATTTGGAATAAATAATTAAACGAAAAATTGATTTGTATGCCCCCTACAAATCGATGACCGTACAAATAATAATCCTATTAATAATGTTCTTATTACTAAAATGCTAACACTTAAAAAGTTATACTCCGATCCTCTATTAGTTAAATAAATGGATTAGTTTATTAGACGATATGTAATGAAAATTTTAAAATGTTGCGTTTAGTCGGAATTATAAAAAAATAGTAAAAAATTGCTTCGGGGTTTGTAACGAAAATTTAAAAGATATGTTCTGTAGATTCGTATAACTTATATGCATGTTGAAAATTTCATCGAAATTGGTCAATCGGTTTACGAGTTATAAACAATAATGGTGAAAATTGCAGAGTAATAGAATAAACCAGCAGAAACTGATGAGTATAGACTGCGGATCTTTATGCATTTATAGCAAAATTGTGTAGATGAAAATCAAAATTGTTGGAGAATTGAAAAAATTTAAAATGCCAATTTCTCCTCTATTAAAGTCATTAAGGGAAGAAATAACATTTAAATTTGGTTTCTATTTCTTGCAATTGATGTGATGAAACGTTTCTTCTTATCTCAAAAAATGGAGAAGTGATTCAGGTGACTCTCCCTGTATTACATAAATAACTTATCTATATACATACAGTGACTCCCACTAATATTTGAACACTCTTAAAAAGACGATTACTTTTTTAATGTTGGACTATACGATTGGAACTTTTTTGAGAAATTGATGATTGACAGATCTATGTAAACCAATTGCTCTAACTTCTCAAAAAAGTTCAAATCGTATAGTCCAATATGAAAAAAATTGTCGGTTTTTTTTAGAGCGTACGAATATTAATGGAGGTCATTGTTTATGGATCTACAAAATACATTTTTGAAATTTTCGTTACGTACTCAAATAAAGTAGTCGTAAGAGGCAAGTTTCACTAATTTTTCTCGCAATTCTGACAAAACGCAATATTCTGAAAACTTTCATTACACGTCATCTGGTCAAATTAAGCTTGGCAGAAAGCGGAAGTTGGTTGGACCATTTACGAAAAAAGTTTAAAGTGTGCGCCATCAATTATGAGAATGAATGTATATCTTTCGAACAATATTATGATTAGTTTGATTATGTTCTAAGTTGTATAAGGAGACGATGATTAAACGTGTGTGCACGAGAACGCAAACACGTGTTAGATAAACCAAACAAATAGTAGAGTCCGATAATGGAATTCGACAAATCGATCGAAAGCGATCGAGTTCTCAATTAATTGACGTTCCATCCGCGCGAAGCGCCCCTGTAAGAGGATCCACCCCAAAAGAGCTCGATGGTGGGAGAAGAAAAAGGGTAACCTTTCCTGGCGCATGCGCGCTTCCATCAACTTCGAGCTTTCAAATTTCAGTGTTCAGTCGTACTAAGATGGACGGTGGAGCGTACGGTGGAGGAAAGGCAGGAGCCCCTTTCGACCCCATTGCCTTCGTCCAAAGGACTCAAGTCATCCTAAGAGCAGTATGCCTGGTAAGTTATAGCATCGACAACCAAACACCTAACCGTGTTCATACGCGACGTCTTTCGAAATCAAACGAAATGTCGATTTTATGCGACGAGCATTGATTTTAAACGGTGAACCACTACCCCCTCCACCAACACGACACGATGGGGTTCTATTGATTTTTCGCAAATTCTCGTAATACACCCCATAATAGCAAATTCCGTACAATTGCGTCCATTAATAATCGTTTAGTTTACGTTTATCCCCATTGTGACATTTAATCGACTCGAACGAGTCGAAACATCAATTATACGTAAATAAGTATATTTCAAGGGTTATCTGTATGATTCTTCTAAGCTAAATCTCGAAGGATTTTCATCGCGAAGATTGTTCATGGTATTTCGAATTAGTCGATTTCGACGTCAAAGCAAATAAGATACCAACGAGATACCAGGATCGATTACGGGTGTCGTTCTTCTTGGAAACTCCATGTACGGTTTTAACGACATTCTAATTCTAGCCGATTGTGAGATTGCAGAAAATCGTTTCAAACGGAGAGGATATCCCTTAATTAATTTGTCATGCTACATGAACAAGCGAAAACCGCATGAATTTTGCTACATTCGACAACTTGACGAATGTGACGGGGAGTGTTTTTCGTAAAAATGTTTCTTTTCATAAATTTTTGAACGTCTTTTCCATATCTTCGTTATTTAATATAGAGAAGAATCAAATGTCAAAACGTTATTATTAAATCTCTGAGACTAAATGTTTAATTATTGTTTGAATATCTTATTGTAAAATGTCAAAATTTGTACATATTTCCATTTGACCTGAATTAAAAGGGTCAGAAGTATTGAATTCCATTGGTGATCATTATTTTGGAAGTGGGAAATTTAACGAATATTCTTAAAAATAATTCAACATTCATAGGAAGTATAATTATAGTGTATCTCGTTTATTAAAATTAATTTTTCCAGTATTCGAGCAATCGTTTTCACTTTGTAGACATATTATTTTATTTTTCGTTTGTTTAAGAATTATGTACTTCATTTCCGCTATGTTAGCTATAGCAATGGATTTGACGAGTCGCTTTTCGTTTCTGTAAACGATATAAACAAATAAATCAATTATGCTTATCATATCTCTCCCGGCCGTGTAATTGAATTTTCTTTATGCTTTTGATTACATATATGTATGTGTATTTCTCAGAGTTCTCATCTTCGATCCGTTCCCACGTCGAGGCGGATATGGACCTAGTTAAAGACCTAGATTCGATTTGATATGAACAAAAACAGTCGAACGAATTAATTCGAAGTCTTTTTTTATGAGATAGAATATATTATAATAATTATTTCAAAATATTCACATATATTTAGTTTTTGTCTTCTCGAATATTATAGAGGAAATGGCGCGAAAATTTGAATGTTGATAGAACATTGATTCGCGTATTACCTTTTAAGTAAATTAAGAAATTCGCAATGTCATCGTTAAATTTTGCAGCTCTTTGCGATAATTGTGTTCGGATGCATAAGCAGCAAGGGCTACATTACAAGACCAGACGGAAAAGAAGAGTGCCTCTACAATGGGGATCACAACGCCTGTAATTATGGGATCGGAATCGGAGTCCTTGCCTTCCTTGCCAGCATCGGATTTCTTATCGGGGAATACCTGTTCGAGCAGATGTCCTCCGTTAAAACCAGAAAGCATTTCGTCCTGCTCGATCTGGGGTACTGTTATCAACTTTATTCTTCCTTATTGTTAGCTTGGGTCACAAATAGAATTACACTTTATTGATAAATGATAATGTACAAATCAATTTGAACGGTTTTAACATTTAATTTTAACATTAATTCTTTTCTCGATTTCGTAAAATAAAAGAATGAATTATTTATTTGCCTGGTTTTTTCTTATCTATTCGGGCTTCATATGAATAATTTTCAGAATCGCAATCGTAATTCGCAATGAGAAAAAACAATTAATTTATACCATTTAAAGTTCAATATTTAACTCTTTGCACTCGGAGCTATTTTAACTCGAAAATTAAACATTTCTTCAAACTTAGAATAATTCCATTTCTATATGATTTTATTCATTCTGTGGATATGAAATTGTTAACATATTTAATAATGTAGATAATACTTCGAATAATGGTACAACAATTTTTAGTGGCTCCTCTCAGAGTCACCACTCGAGTGCTAAGGGTTAAGATATCTTTATTACGGGGTCTATAATTATTAATTCTTAGGAAAAATATTGTAGAATGTCTATTGTTTCAGTTGTGAATCACAATACAAGTCGGTCATAGTAAAAAAAAAAACAATTGAATGGTTGGGATAGCCGCTCAGTGATCTTGAATGACTTCAATTTTGTGATCCAAATATCGAAATGAATTTCGTGATAAATACATAACTTCTGGACTAATATATACATACATATACAGTGGGGGACAAATTTATTCGTACAGTAACATGGTCATAAAATGAGTTCTATTCTCTGTATTATTGATTACAGTTAGATATATGTTTTATTATACACTGTACAATAATATCAATAGTAAGAAATATAATAAAACAAAGCAATCGAAAATTTGTATACCGCTAATATTTCGTCAGGAGAAAAGTATTGTATTCGTAATTGAGATTAGGTGACATAATAATACAGTAATCACCAGTGATTGCCAGTCACAGAAAAATATAGGCCGAAAAGGCAGGAAAACAACATTAGAAGAAAGAAATAAATTTATTTAACGAGGCTAAATCGTATTCAAATGTCGCAACAATTGTAAACAGAAGTCATTCAACTATGTAAAGTATTACAAACAAATTTGTAACAGTAAAAATAATAAGTAGGAATGCAAAGAGGAGTGGTCAACAGAAGAAACTGTTAACCCTTAGCAATCGCGTGCATTATTAAATATTGGTATCCAATTACTAAAAATTTAAGTATTGTATGAGTTATTATATCAATTTCATATTAATAAAAAGAAAAAAATTAATAAAATAGCTCAGAATGCAAAAGGTTAATGTAATCAATAATTTAGATAATACAGCTCTTCTTATTCCTACATTGCTGCTGTACGAATACTTTTGTCCCCCTGCTGTAAGAATTTCTTTTGTGTTTATGCAAAGTATAAAATATTCGACTTTGGCGTTTAGATTTTCAGGTCTTTGGGCATTCCTCTACTTCGTTGGATTTTGCTATTTAACCAATGCTTGGAACAAATCAACTACACCGGAGAATAACTATGGAGTGACCAATGTCGAGAGTGCTATCGCCTTTTCTTTCTTCTCCATTTTTACCTGGGTACATAGGCCATAAATTTCTTTTGCGTAGCCACTACAACTATATAAACAATTTGAAAGTGATGATTCATAAACAAAACAATAACCAGCAGTTTTAAACAATTGGATTAGTTGAAATAATATCTTATATTAAGGGAACATTGATTTTATTTTTAACTATACTTCTAATCCTGAATTTAATATATTTCATTTGATATTAATAGGCTCTCTGTGCCTGGCTTGCCTTCCAAAGATTCAAGCAAGGAACTGATGCTGCTTTTGCACCTAGTTATGAAGCAGATCCTGTTGGAGGAACAGGCTACACAAGTTATCCCGATGCAACTGATGCCGGATATCAAGATCCCCCTTTTGGCCAACAACAACAGCAGCAACAGCAGCAACAACGGATGCCTGAGTTCCAAGCACCAGCTTACTAACCCCTTCAGATATAATCTGAGACTATTGGTAAACTTAAATTTATTCTATTTCACATATATTTTTTGATAAATGCATCATTTTGTACAACAACTTATGACATAGATGTAACTTTTATTCGTTTATCCAAGAGAATTTGATTTTGTTTACCTAATACAAAATTAATGGCTCTATCCCTATGGTTATGATCAAGTTCATGTATAGATAACTAATATACAAATTTACTTTTCTGAAAAAGAAAAGAGTCGTTGTACATGTTTAACACGTTCCGTGTCACTGATGGAACACGTTAAACATCAGACCGTGTGTACCATTGATGGTATACGCTGACATGTTTATTTAATGGACTAAAAAAAATATATTTTATAACAAGTTTAAGGCTGTACAATATATTCCCAGCAGAAAAGTGAGGCATAATAAAAAAATGCAGTATAAAACAAAACAAATTACTTGAATGAAAAATCAAGCAAAAACGGCTCTGCACGGAACGTGTTAAATTCTTACTTGGTTGTAAAACACTATAATCATGCTGTTACTATTCATTATGAAGGAGTAAGAAATGTTTGTAATAGTTTTTTGTTTTTTCTATTTCAGATATAACACAAGAATCAATAGATGAGAAGAAGACAAATGCTCCATATGAAACTCTTCGACTACTCGATAGATCATTGAGCAATGTCAATAGAGTAAGTTTTCATAGTAAGACAATTATAGCGAATGGAAGAAAGGGAGGACAAGACAAAGGGAGTTGGATATGAAAGCAGACGAGAAGTAAGTAGGAGAGAGAGAGAGAGAGAAAAAGAGATAGAACAAAACAGAGAATGTATGCCTGTGTGAATAAGTGTGTATGTATGTGTAAAAGTATACATAGTATGCATGAATCTATGAATGGAAGACAAGAAACGTTACTTGTTGAAACTGTGCTTCTTATTGTTGACCACTTACTAAGTCTTACACCTAAGATCAATATGGCGTAAGCATAAACAAAGAACAAACAAAATAGAAGAAATAATTGATTCGATGCCCTCGAGTATACATTTGCGATTGAAATAAAAGGGGAGAACTGTAAAAGCGCAGGAAAAAAAAGGAAAAGTGAAAGAAAGATGGACACTTACCATCCACAAAATTATATATATATGAATATAACGCATAAGGTGTACCGAAAATAGAGCTGTACAAGTGAAAAATGTATGAATTCTGTATTCCTAAAAAAAAGACAAAAATGGTTTTTGAGTTTCGGATTTTTTCTTTATTTTGATAATTAAGGTGTTGAATTTGCACGCAGCTTCGTTATCTAATCAAGAATGTTTAAAGTGAACGCACAGCTGCACTGTATTTAATCGTAGCCAGTGGATGGCAATACAAGATTTCACTCTTAAAGAAATTTCTATGTTTTTCATTTGTATTACCGTTTTCAGAACGCCATGTATATGTACACGTATATATGTATGTACGACATATATACATACATGTAATGTAAACGGATACAGGATAGCGGCTCCGTAATAATTCTTAAGTAGTTACATGCACATATATTTTACTGTGTTATATCGTGTTCATAAGGAATCGCGGATACGATTGTACCTTTTCGATACGCAGGACCTATCAGAAATTAAGAGTCAGTTAAGCATCTTATTTCTTGATCCATTTATCATTACACGACACGATCTTACTAGAGGATCTGTTACTAGTGATTCGCCACGTGCCACATCTGTGTGTCTCACTCAAGCGAATTGCAAGTAATTTTTTTTTGTAAATGTACTAATACCAGAATTTTATTATCGACTCGATGTGGTGTGTCGTGTATTCTAACTAAGATAATTGGATTCTAATATACATATATTAAAAGTTGAATATAAAACTGAGATTGTTTCGTTATGTTTTGTTAATATTGGTATTTATTACTTATTCGGAATAAGACTGTTTAATTCTGTGTACAAATACGATATAAATAATCGAGAAATTTGGGAAAGCAATGTTTAAAGCAATTTATCAAGAATTACTATCACTGTATTAATCGCTCAACGAGACGTAAAAAATTTGTGAAATGTACATATTGTATCAATTATCGATCTTTACTACTTTAAGCAATTCTTTACGCCAAATATCTTTTTCTTTGATAATAATTGATAATTCTTTTCCCGGTTTCTCCATTATTTGTAATGTATGTCGTCTAAGAAATGGCATTTCAAGCCTTTTGTCTATATTGTCCAATGTAACATTCGAGTTTGTTAGGGATTTACAAATTTTAACGGTTTTGTTTTTTCGTTTTTATTGTTTTTATCTAGTTATTTTTGGAACTTAGTGTGACTATGCATTGTTTAATTTGTAGATCTTTTGTTCTTTGTTTGTTGATGTTTTGAGCTTACTATTTGTCTCTTGTTTTTCGTTATTTAATTTCTACTTGTTCTGTTTTTCAATTTCAAACCTATTTCGGTTTCCGCGTTAACTTTCTTCTATCATTTTGCTTTACGTCTCTGTTTCGTACCTGTTACGTCCTCACTCGTAGTCTACATTATTATTTGTAATTATTAATAGAATTACGTTCCTGTATGGATTTTCAGTCCAAGCCAAAGTACTTCGATTATTTGGGAAGTACCTAAATAGTTAGACAATATTTTTTACTTCGATTTAACATGGAACGTTGACGAATGATTTTTACGTCTCTTTCTGTTATGTTCGAAACGCTCGGTTATAAATGTGTAAGTTAAAATTTCAGCAATATTGGAGCGACGTTACAAAAGAAAACTGCTACAAATCTTGTGACTAATGGCATGGCTGTCTCAATTTCTTCGTGTTGTCCTCACTGCCCTGTTTCGGCGGTAAAAATTAAGTAGCAGCTTGCATGGCAATGCCGTGTTCAAGAACAACAAATAAAAATCTGTTTCTATGACAAGCTGTACTATTACTTCTTTCGGAGCGCTGTCAATATTGCGTTCTTTTTGGAGAACAAATCGAATTGATAGTATCATAATTTTTGTGTCTATCATAACGACAATAGTACAATGTAAAACATAATATAATTAGGTCCACCATTATTTTTCCTATTATTATTCGTGCGTTCGATTACTGTTCATTTCTCAACAATCGTGTATTGTTGTCGTTATTATAAACAACTTTTCGAGTAAGGAAAATGTTCTTGGGCCAATAACAAATAGAGATCTTCGTGGTACATATTTAACTTCCACCTGAACTTCAGTTCTTTTAATAATGACTATTTACTACTTCACACAATGTGAACACTGTTCTTGCTGAGAAGGTGAGAGTATTTATTAAAAGTGGTATCGATAATTAAATAGTTGTTGTATCATTGTGATTATACTAGGTGTCTCATTCAAATAAAGATCAAACAGTTTAACATGGACAGAAAGCTATATATGTATATATATATATATACATCCATTTTTTGCGAATACGATTATAGTTTACTTTTGTACAAATTTTATTTCTTCGGTGGAACGTTTTGCGATTTTCTATTCTTTATTATAATAGAAACGAAGGAACATAAGCGAATTAAATGCTTAGTCTCGGCCGATCCGTTGGGACACCTCGTATATAGCGTAGCTGTATTTGCATTCGAAACAGTAAAGATCTGAGTGTTTAGAAAGAAGTATAATCATGTAACTATAAACTATAGATGAGAATACATGCAAGTAATTATTTTTATGCGAGTTGAACGATCGAATGATAGCCAAAAATCAGTAGCTTCGATCCATTTACTCTGACGCGGTTGCATTGGGGCGTGCGTGAACCAATTAAAACTGTGTTTCGCCTAGGAGATTTCCATGAACGAAGCATAAATATCGTTTAATTTTTAACGAGTTTTATTTCGCTGGTCTCTATTAGTTGAGGAACAGTATACCTAGTCGATAGATTAGGAGGGGAGACCCTATGGCGCTAAATCGAAAAGGCACCATAAGGGAACATGCCTCGAGTTAAAACAGAGTAAAATTTCTGTTTCTTTCACAATAAGTATAGAACTCCGTGGTCTGCCACATATGTACAACAAAATTGTTCGGCATTGATCTGTGGAGGAACCATGTATGAAAATCAACGAGAAGTCTACCATTCGGAAAGGAGCAAGTAGATGAAATCTAGATCTAAATAATAATTACGAAGAATATATATATATATTATAAACGTTCTCTATGACATGACAACTGATAGTTCCATTATTTGCTGGACATCGAGAATTTGAACGAAACTGTGTTATCGAAGTGTATCAATTAAAATATATATATATATATGTAGATCTTGATAAATGCTTCTCGTTATTTTCATAACCAGACAGCGGATCTTTATGCAAAATAACAAATTTTCTACGTGAATTGCAACATAATCTGGAGTGAAATAGAAATTTGTTTTCTTCCTTAGTATATATATATATGTATTTGATTGGTTGAAGATAATGTAACATTTTTAATGTAATATTTTTAAATTCTTCTAATGTTTCAAACGTTTTAAATTACACCTATTCATTTTTGCCATAAATCCGCATAAAATCCGCTGCCTATTCATAACGTTCCGATTCGTAGCTCAAATACTTACGATATTTTAGCTTCGATGATGGGGAAGAAACGTCCATCGTCCAATAGCGTTCCTCATATTTAAAACATAAGTTTTCGTTTCGCGGTTTTGTTGCATTTTCTATATTTGTTGAACGTATTATTAGGGTTTGTATCATTACATAGTAAGAATTTTGTTGTTTAATAAATTTTGAGTGCCTAATGTGTGACGATCTTCTATATTTCACTTTATGCATATATATATATATATATATATATATATATATATATATATATAATACTTTCAAAGAAATTTGTTTTCGTGTTTTGTTTGCGTCTTTATTGCAACTATCTTTGAACTCATTGCTTTTGCTACTGTATCATCGTATATTTGATTAAAAATTCAAGAGTACATACAATATTCATTCATAATTTCTGTTTAACTATACTAAATAATGCACTAACGTCCGGATTTCGCTTGCTGCGTTTACCGCGCTCGCAAACCCGTCCATCCGACAGGGTTGGTTGACCGACAGTAACATATTTAGCTAATTCGTTGTAGGGGGTAAACTAGTTTCCAGGATTGTAAGGGTGCGGGATGCACCTTCTCATTTCTCGATATTGCAAAGATGGGGGTTTTCAAATGTTTAGTCCCAAAAATTTCTTAAAATATACAGGGTGAGTCACCTAACGTTGCCACTTCAAATATCTTTGTTGTTTTTAAAGATACGTCAAATGTCTGAAGGACGAAGTTGAATAGTAAAATGGGGCTCATACGATACCAAAAAAATTTTTGTCTTTACGTAATTTTTTTTAGAGATATGAAGGTCACCTTCATTTTTTTTAATGGAATGTCCTATTTTTTATACCATAGATCGATAGAGTATCGAATTCCGAGTATAAAAGTGTTGACCTTCATATGTCCTAAACCTAATAGTTAACGAGATAATATCCAAAGAAGAAAGAAAATTGTTTGGATAATATCTCGTAAACTATATTAGATTTACGACATATATAGGTCAAATACATTTTTACTCAGAGAATTCGATAGTCTATCGATTTATGATACAGAAAGTAGGTGTTTCCATTAAAACAATCGAGGTGACCTTGATATGTCCTCTATGTCTCCACCCACGCAGAAAATGTTCATGTCACAATATGATCCTCTCTATAAGATTTTGAACATTTCTAACAAATATGAATGTTACGTCTTTCTCTTTAAATGAAATAATTAAAATAAGTTGAAATAAATGCAGCCATACAAAAAATATAAATTTTCTTCTTTCTTCTACGACATTTTTGGGGATAAAGACTTTTAAAAAAGACTGTACCTGAAAAGATAAAATGATACGGCAAGGGGTTAATACAAAATCAATTTTCTAGGGAAACACCGTTATGTTGTGACTGTTTTTAAGAAGGTGGTTGAAAGCAAAGGAAAATACGTCAACGTGTCGTGAATATGAAGCCAATTTGTGATTCTGGGGCTTCGGTCGGTCGATAGATTGGTCGTTCTTCCGGAGTCGACAAGGAACGACATGGAGATTCCAGCGGCTCATCTCATATCAGCAACACCCGCCGTGATAAGCTGCGCTACGAAGCCGCCCACATTTCAAATTGTACCTCCGAGTATTTCCCAGTCTTTCTTCATGAATCGAAGTTCAATCAGTCTCGCAGCGTCGTCGCTGCTCCTGTTGAATCGTTCAGAATAAATTGTATCAAGTTCTGCTTCTCTCGGGACGTGGTTTACTATCGTCGCTTCTGTCAGAAACGCGCGTGAACAGTGAAGAGTGAATTTCTGTAAAAGACAGCAGTGGTATTGTATCAAATTGGACCCTCAAATAAGGCACTCTTCGCTTTCAAACCTGGTAATACATATCTATATCGATTCTTCGGCAAATTTTAAAATTCACGCGAGTAACGCAGTATTCTTTAACCCTTTGCACTCGAAGCTATTGTAACTCGAAAATTAAACATTTCTTCCGAACTAGAACAGTTTCATTCTATACGATTTGTTTTACTTTATTTATATGAAATTGACATTACACCTCATACAATATTTAAATGTTTGGTAATTGATTTGTTACAAACTTATAATGTAAACAATATTTTGAATAATGCTACGGTCATTTTTGTGGTGACTCTGAATAGCTAGTCGAGTGCTAAGGAGATACGGCATTTGGTCAGCACCGACAGTTTCCTGTTACATTATCGACAGTGTTTTGTATCGATCTGCAGATAAGGAAGGAATACAAATTGAAGGATGAGAATGTTCGGTAAATTATTTCATAGTGGGAAAAGAAAAAAGAAGAGACGTGACTCGAAAAGAACATCAATGAAAAAACGGAGCACTCTGCCCAGTGTACCACATGATAACTTCCTTTTAGCCGGAAACCAACCAAGGAAACACAAACGAAGGCACAGAGTAAGTATAAATTATTCATTTTTTCAAAATAATGCTCCTTTTCCAATTTTTTCATAAGTAGACAGCAGATCTTTATGCATTTCTGAAGATATTGGTAACAAAAAGTCGTTAAGGGTGGAAATCAATTTTTATTTTATTCCTGCATCCCGCAATCAATGCAGAATATTTTTATTTTGCGCAAAGATCCGCAGTCTACTCATAAGTAAAACGAAAAGCTATATTTTTGTACTATATTTTGTGTGAAATAACTGACAACAATAAATATCGCATCACGCTTAAACACGGTCTATTTTAAATGTCTAAAGATAATTAAAAAAAAACATACCAATACTGCGCGCATAATCACGCGCGACCCAAATGAATACTTTTATGGCGATTGCACACGAGTTTCCCCGATTATGGCGTTTCCTCGAGTTTACCCGAATGGCGTTTCACCTCGGAGCGTGACGGAACAGATTCATTCACCGCCCAGCAATTGTGTACACGGTGCGCCTAAAGAAGTTTTCACTTCAACAAATTTTCAAAGTTTCAAAACTGTCCAGTAATAGGTACTATTTTCAGTCGATTCGTAACTCAAAGCCATCACTGAGAACGCACACAAAGAAAAGCGCCACTTTGACTGGAATATGACACACCTCTCGGGCAGCTGGAATGTATCGGCGTGGCTCAGATACCAGTCTTTAGTGTCCTTTATTCTAATTTTTCTAATTCGCATTTGAAGCAGCGTGATAAAAATGCGGAACAGGTTGCCATCGATCGTGATTTTCAAACACGATTACAAACAACTTTCTTACTATTTACATAAAATGTATAAATCCTCACTACAATTATTATTTACTTCTTACGAATTCTAATGAAGTCTAATTAGACTTCTACGAGTGTCTCGTACTGGATTATTCATATTATCACCACTAACGAGTTACCACAGAGTAGATAGAAAAAGCGCCGTGCATTTTTTGACACATCCGACAGTACCGACAATTACGAATTTTATGCTTGTTAGTAGGGACGAAGTATTCTGTATATACTTTGTTCATACTACAAAAGCATCGCACCCTTCGGCGGGAATAAATGCTTTTCTGTTAGTACATGATAATTGATTTTAACGTTAACAAATATGATTTATTTTGAAGTTACTCTTTATTTTGAACTCTAAGTTTAGTTGAATATACATAATTATGAAATTCATAGTATCTAATTACAAAATAGGGGTTCGTAAAATCAGGTGACTCATCATGGTACTTGAATATACATAATTATGAAATTCATAGTACCTAATTACAAAATAGGGGTTCGTAAAATCAGGTGACTCATCATGGTACTATAAATTCCTATCGATATGATGTGTCAAACTATGTTGGGCCTTACCTGTTACTTGTACGTAAGTATGTAGTATGTAGTTTTATAAATATATGTACGCACGTGCGTCAGGTACAGCTGTAACTTTCATATAGCAGGTGTCTTATTCGAAATAATGCTATGCTTTTTAAAACCTCATGAAAGCATATCGATAACATCAATATTTAATTCTTCTTTAGTATTCATAGCCATTTTTATTTTATTTACTTCTTGTAACTATTAGACCATTGCCGTTGTATTATTATTATTAAAATTCGATTGGTAACATCTACTATTTATACAGACACTCAGTAAAATAAGTCTCTGTGCACCCTTTAAAACAGAATAACTTTTTATAATTATACCAAATGACCAAAAATGATGTTTTGTAAGCAATTAAAAGCATTGGTTTACTAAATGATGTGAAAAAAATGTTTTCTAACAATTACAATTTATAAGGTTGTATGCAAAACTAAAAAAGGTACTTTTTAAAACTTTTTTATTTGGGTCCTTAATAAAAATTTAAAATATACGTTTTGTAGATCTACGGTAGTTACACACCCGCTGAAAATTTCATCGAAATCGATTGACATACACACGAGCTACAAGCGGTTAAAAATTGTGAAAATACGACTTTCGATCAGTTTCTGCTTAGAATCCACAGAATATCGTACATCTTTCGATGCGTGTCGCTTTTTCCTGCGTCATATACTGCAACCGAATGAACTTTACGGGTCGAGTTCGGGCCCATCACTATCGCAGCCGAAAACCGGTGCACAGGCACGCGCATGCAGTGTATTCCCCCCACCATTCCCCGGTCCCCTTGCGCAGGTCTCTGGTCCCCACCACTCCCCCCACTCTGTGCGACACGTTCACTCAAGCAAGCTCCGTACTCCGTACTCTTCCCAGCAGCCGCCAAGCCCGTTTCTCATCCGATTTGCGTCGACCTGCCGCTGCCGCTTGCCGTAGCCGTAGCCGTAGCCAAGCCACTGAGCCACGCTAGGAGCTACGAATCCTCGGAACGAGTAAAATTTCTCGTTTTCCCAATGCGTGCAATCCAGCATTTTCGTCAATTTTTACTGTGCGTTTTGAGCCGCTCGCCTCGAGCGCGTGCACCGCGCCAAGAGATCGAGGAATTCGGTGAAGTTTTTCAGTGTGCATTTTAAGTGCATGTGTGAAACGTCGTGCTGTTGGTGTGGTGCCGTTTGGAATTCCGATACCTACGTGGACCATGGATTTTCTATTCTAAACGCTCTAGGATTTCATGGGACTCTTCTATCGGACACGATTTTACCTGCACACAGAACCGTGAGATATTTCTCTTTTTTTTCAACAATGCTTTTTCAGTGTCAAGCATTATCGTGATTTCTCTTCCGTTCGACGGAAGACTTCAATGCTTTCTTTCCTTTGCAACTCGATCCGGAGATGAGATGCTCAATAGCCTTTCCTTATATACATGTAATACATATCTACATATAAATATTTAATACTTATAATAAATACATATGAGTACATCTGCCGTAGAATGGATAAATTTCATAAATGGTCTGCTAATTTTTCTTGGTACAGTCCGTTTCTTTTATATAAATTAAAATCGAAGCATCTTGCCGAGGAATTGTTGTCTATATAAATAGTATTATTTAGCGGTTTCATTTGATTTTGAGTTCAGCAACGAGACGGATAAACCTTCCAGTGAAATATGTATTCCTAGTCGTTTTGTACCTGCGGTGAATAAGTCGAGTCTACCTGTTGAACGATCCGGAAATTGTAGTGCTCCCTTAGTTTCTGAATGCATTTTCTCACAGTTGTTCTTGACGTTAGCCGAGGGTGACTCGGATCATTGGAATTCGTTTCCTGCTGACATCGTTGTATGTATATGTAGTGATTTTTCGAGACGGTGTGAGATCCCTTTTCACTGGAAGTTTCCCCACTCGGTGAGCACACACCGGTGTGTTTACAGTAGTTCGAACTTGTCCTTGTAAATCCAGATCAAGTTTGAAAAAAAGAAAAACTTTTCCGATCCCATCGTTTTTGAATGGCCATGCAACAAGTGGTTTCGGGGAGTCCATTTTGAACTTTCAAACTCTGATTCTTTCAGAAATTTTTCAAATTGTTTGCACCAATCGTCGATCCCCCGAATATAATCTTGTAGAACCTTATAGATTATTTAAAACCTTTTGCATTTAACATATCAGCAGAAATTCTCAATTTAAGACTATAAATTAATATAATAGCGAGCCAAGAATGGACATTCCGAGAAATTTTGTAATATTTTTAGAGGATCGTTAACAAATTATTGAAAGAAATGCAGTGATACGGGTTATTATTAATTTGACACATTTAAAGAGTTCTACTGTACAAGTTGAAATCGCTGGAAGTCATTTTGAAAACATATTTTTCACTCGAAAATTTACCGTCAGAGCAACACCTGAAAATCCAATGAAACGAAAGAAAAATATGTTCTTAGTTAGTTTCCGTGAATTCGTGTGAATATGTAATAAAGAAATGTATTCAGCAAATACGAGTTTCCTTGACACATAATTTTGTAAATTTCCAGTACCGCGTATTAGAAGAATGTAATGGCCTCTGGTGAAAAGACGCGTGGCGCAGTCAACAAAATATGCAAGAAACTCGAGCAAAACCGAACACGCTGATTTGAAAATTGTCGTGATCTCGATTACAAGCTTTATATACTCGTAATCGAAATTGTAGGATGGTTAGTGCGTGATAAATTGTTATTAAGAGAAGTAGCAAAGAACAAAGCGTATCGTTACGAATGGAATTTGAAGCGAACGAAGGAGAAAGAATGTGAATCGAAGATATTTTGAAGCGACGTTGAAAGGATTATCGAGTGTACGGTAGAGAAATAGGAGAAAGCAAACGGAAATTGAAATCTGTGCGTATAATACGAAATATTCAAGATCGGCATCGAGAAAAACGGCAAGCGTGAAACATGGAATTAGAACGAGGAGGAAAGTGAAGGTCTGACCACTCGAGAGGAAAATGGAATTCCATAACTGTGGGTCACATTGAATTCTCCGCGTGGCGCGCGTAGCTCATCGTGGAAAACGCGATTAGGAAAACTCTCTCGTTGGAAAACGAGGTCGTGCGATTCAATAGAATTGCGTACGCGATAGATGTGTAATAGAGTAAAAGCGGGGGGGAAAAAAGCATCAAAGGAATCTGGGATGCACGTGGGATTGGTCGCTCCTACGCCACTGCCAAGCGATGCCTATGCGCCGGAAAACTTTGCCGAGAGAATGCTCAACGGCTTTATTTTTCTAGAAGCCATATAGAACTGTGATAAATACTTTCTGTCCTCTCAATACTTTCCCCTTTAAACAACGAAATCAATTTTATATCGAACAAATACTGATCAACCAGACACATACGTTGTTTACAATGTATTCGAAAGAAATACACGAAATAAAATCGAGTTTACTTAACCGAAAAAACGCCGAATGGAAACGCGTATTTTTCTTGAGAGACATCAACGAGAACTTTACAATAAAGAGAAAAGTTAAGGGTTACATTTGAATAAAGTGGTTCCCTTTTCTTTTGTAATGATCTCACTCTTTTTATAGAAGTGCAATATTAAGGATGAATTAGTAATCGTCGCACAGACGTTGTTAATGCAAAAAGATATCGAACGAATTGTTTTTGTAATCACGCCAATTGAAGAAGCGATAAAGAATTCATAAAGAATGCACATTTAGCGAATATGTTTCTTCGGAGACGTTGAAAAGGGAAAAACGTCGGATTTCGAAGACGAACTTTCCCAATCAGCGAGGATGGAGAGAAGTGATAACAATGTGGGCGTTGGAAATTCGGGAAATCCCCCGAATTCACCTTCAACGACACACAGTGGTATTCTTCATAACACTTCCGGTGGAACCGATGCACAGGTGCGAGCCAATCAATTTTATGTAAATAAATGGAATTCTGCACGAAACATAATAACGAATCTTCTAAGTAAATATAAACAAATTCAAATCAACGTAAAACTTTGTTGTTTCTCATTTTTTCGAAATGATCTGCGTACTCATCTACTTGTTAACACTGAAAAAATGTGTATTTTCGATCTTTCAAATTTTATAATTAGACGAACAGTGTTTTAAAAACCGTTTTAAGCATTTTGTTGTTCAAAGTGTGCGAGGCAAGCGGATTTTTCGCGTAGATTTAAATATCATAAATTGAAATATCGTTCCGGATTGGATTCGAGTTGAATGCGTGTTAACGTGTTAAGTAAAACAATCCTCTTAACGAGAATCCCTAGAATTTTCATCCAATTACTTGTCCAGCTTGTTCCTTTGAATTCTTTGTGTCTATTTAGCGAGAAGTACATTCTTAGAGACTTTTACGTATCCAGAGTTTCCTAAGAATATTAGTTATTGCCTAAGACAACGGAAATGAAACGTTGATCTTATAGTCGCGGGATACAGTCGGGGACAATATTAAGTGGACACTCTTAAAAATCGCATAGCTTTTTAAAAATTGGTCCAAAGGATTTGAATTTATCAAAGATGTTAGACCGGCTAGTTTGCTAGAGTATGAGTAAACAAATATTTGTTTAGATTGCAATTGGTAGGAACCATATAAAATTTTAAAAATGATATTTTGTCAACTTTTTTATCTGAGCCTGTAACGATCATTTACAAAATGCGTTTTGTAGATTTCGGTAGCTTATACGCATATTGAAAATTTTGTAGAAATCGGTTAATGTTGCAATCAGCTACAAACGTTTAAAAACAAGGTTGAAAATCTGCAAATTTCACCCTTAATCTTTAAACGCATGTAGCTCATTGCAATGTTCCAGTTTTGATATAAAACTTTCAGTATGCTTGTAAGTTACCGAAATGTACAAAAAAATTGGTAAAACATCATTTTTTAAATTTTGTATGATTCCTACCAATTGCAATCTAAACAAAAATCTTTGTTTGCTAAATTCTCCAGCAAACTAGTCGGCCTGTAACATCTTTAAAAAATTCAAGTCCTTCAGACCAATTTTTAAGAAGTTATGCGATTTTTAAGAGTGTCCACGTAATATTATTCACGTTTTCAGAGATTTTCCATGTTCTGATTCGTGTGGATAATTTTTCAGAACGGAGACAGGGGATGGGAGGTCCATCATGTCACAGTTACCAGAGTTCCCGGTTACGGGTTCGGAATCGCAGTTTCCGGTGGACGGGACAATCCCCATTTTACCAATGGCGATCCGGCCATAGCGATCTCCGACGTTTTAAAAGCTGGCCCCGCCGAAGGAAAATTACAGTAAGATAATTTATCTATAGAAATCCGTAAAATTTGTAATTCTATCGTAACGTTTAAATTTTTATGTGGAACTTCCCAAAAGCTTTTGTACAAACTGTTCTGTCGCAATTTGCAGTCCGAAAATTAAGTGTTGGTCAAATGAAAATCTATAAGTGTTCTGTTGAAAAGTTATAATTAGACTGCGGATCTTTATGCAATTATCGGTTTTGAAAATGTTCAAAAACTGTTAGGATACAAAATATCACAGAATTTAGTGCGATTTTAATTTATTTCAGATCTGAAAAGTACTAACACAAGAAAATAAAATTTTATTTGGTTCTAGATTCTTAAAATTCGTGTAGAAAAATTGCAAATTGCACAGACATCCGCAGTCTACTTATGATATCGGCCACGCAGTTTATACTTTTGTTACGATCAGACAAATTAGTTGGAAAAGCTTGTAGAAAAACTATACACCCTATGGTTCTGTTAATCAGTAGTTACACATCAGCACCAATGAATTGAGACATACGAATGTTTCAGAGAATGTAATTACGCAAGAACGCGACCGGTGCTTTAGCAGTTCGTGGTTGAATAGCATCGCCTTTCTTGGCTAACAATTTTCTAAATGTATTCTACTGTTTAGAGTAAACGATCGGATCATATCCGCGAATGGAATATCGTTGGAGGGCGCCGATTATGGAGCCGCGATCCGCGTCCTCAGGGATTCTGGATCAACCGTTCTGCTGGTTGTCAAGCGTCGAGCTGCATCGAATTCCTCGGGCACAGGAAACTCCACTCTTCAGAGCCATAGACTAACTCTTACGAGAAATAATAAAAAAGACGGTCAGTAGAGAAGTGCACACCTGTCCCATGCAATCACGATCAAAGTCAGCGATTTTTTAATCGCCACTTTATCAAGTGATCTTTCTATTTCGATGATAGAATAATAATGCCATATTTGGCAACTTTTTAAAATACTGTAAAACTAATAGATACATCTTGAGGGGTCTCCTAACATCGACGTTTGTACTGTACTTTAGTATCATGTTTTGGAAATACATTTGTGAGGATACAACAGATTCTCACTATTTTGAAATATATTGTAAGGATAGGTACAACAGGTTCTCTCTTAATGTTTTGAATATATGCATTAGGTAAATACAAACAATGCGATAATCTTTATGTTAATGTTCTAGTATTTCCTAAGATGAATTTGCATTATGTGCATGAATTGAGAAAACCAACTTTTGGGACAACTTAATATTTATTTAGCAATATTAAAGGAACACATTCCGAAAGAAACTTTTGGGACAACCTAATATGTATATCGAAGTAGAGAGAGCCCTTAATCGTTACGACTACACAATAAAAATGTTCTGCATTGATTGCGAGAAGCAGAAATAGAATAAAAACAGATTTCATCCCTTAACGACTTCGTTACATTAAGAACAACGTTACGATATTCTTAAATTTTTTTGATCCTTTGCTGTTTTATATTTCTTCATAAATGCATAAAGATCCGCAGTCTAGTTATGATAATTTCTCAATGCGTATTCCCTTCATTTCAGATTTCGGAATTGTCCTTGGTTGCCGGCTCTACGTAAAGGAAGTAACGCGCGAGAACTCGGGAGTAAAACTAGGGGATGTATTAACTCGAATCGGTAGCGTGGCTACAGATAACATGAGCCTCAAGGAAGCCAAAAAATTGATGGACCAATGCAAAGATAGATTGTCGATTGTAGTAACCCGAGAGAATTCTTGTTGTCACGGCCAACAGCAAGCAAAGACTGAAACTGGAGAGTATCTCTCGGGAACAACGAGCTACAGTAGTCAGAACTTGTATGTTCCACCACCAACACGACAACCAATAGAAGATAAAAGCAATCTTGTTCCTAGAGGTCGGACAAGAGGACCTCTCATGGACGTCTCTCTCAGTCAGTTGGATCTCCCTGCAACGCCTACCGTTGATCCTCCTAGACCACCGCCTCCCAGACCAGAAGGTATAATCGAAATTTCTTAGAGTCAACAGATGTCGATGATTTTCATGTTACCCACTCATCATACCGTGAAAACCCTGTATGCATACGGTGATGGGATTTAGTCAGTTCGCAGCGATTTGCGTCAACCTGTTCTAAAATTTTGTCGATTTCATCGAACTGATATGTACTAGCACCTAATTTTTGCTCTAATAGTTCTTTACAGTTTACATAAACTATCATTTTTAGCTGGGCAATTTTGATTCACCCGGATACTTGATAAATTAACAGCTCCAATATTGAGTACATAGTCTTTACTATTTGTTCTAGATTATTATGGGACGAGGAGACAACTATATGATGAGGATTTATCTCGGAATAAGCTTCCAATGTAAGTATTCGCATCATCTTACACTCGTTTATATTTTCATGAAAAGGTTTTCGCTGTGTATTAATCTTTCCCGACTTTACGGTGTAAAGACTCGCAATATAGTTAATATTTTATTAGGCCCGATCCCCGATTCATTACGTTCCAAAAAGAAGGATCGGTGGGTGTTCGTCTAAGCGGTGGGAACGAAACTGGAGTTTTTGTCACTGCTGTTCAAGCAGGAAGTCCAGCATCTCTTCAGGGTTTGCAACCTGGCGATAAAATTCTAAAGGTAAATTTATTTTCCTTTTTAAATAGTACAACGATATCGAATAAAGTGTAATCAAACATATTAACATGTTCTAGATAAATGATATGGACATGAAAGGAGTAACGAGAGAAGAAGCCGTTCTTTTTTTGCTCAGCCTGCAAGAACAGATTGACTTGATTGTTCAGCATCGACGACAAGAATACGATCAAGTAGTAGCTTCGGGAAAAGGCGATTCTTTTCACATAAAGTAAACATTAGATTCAGATTTTTATAGGGCTGAAATGCTTCTCTTGTCAATACGAGTATTGTGTGCAGTATTTTAAAAAATTCTACGACAATTACCAATAAAAAAATTGCAGGACCCACTTCCATTACGAACAACCTCAAAAGGGTGAAATGAGTTTCCGAAGCGGAGATGTGTTTCACGTGGTGGATACGTTACACAATGGGGTTGTTGGCTCTTGGCAAGTCTTCCGCATCGGTAGAAATAATCAGGAAGTACAAAAAGGCATTATCCCGAATAAAGCACGAGCCGAAGAACTGGCAACCGCGCAGTTTAATGCAACCAAGAAGGAAATGAGTGCGAGTGAAAGCAGAGGTAGCTTCTTTAGGAGAAGAAGAAGCAGCCATAGACGTTCAAAATCGTTAGGAAGGGTAAATTTCTTGCTAAATAAAATGCTGAATAAAAATATTCTGCATTGGTCGTGGGAAGCAGGAATAAAATAAAAATGGATTCCATCCCTTAAAGACTTTATTACGTTAAAAACATGACAATATTTTTGAATTTTTCTAATCTATCACTGTTTTATAATTCACGCAACTAATTTTTTCATAAATTCATAAAGATCCGCAGTCTAGTGACGACAATACGACTAATTGTGTTATAATGATTGTTTGTGTTTTTTGTGTTAGGATCACTGGGACGACGTTGTGTTCTCAGATAGCGTTAGCAAATTTCCTGCCTACGAACGAGTTATTCTGAGGCATCCGGGTTTCGTCAGACCCGTCGTCCTTTTCGGACCAGTTGCAGACCTAGCTAGAGAAAAACTGTTAAAAGATTTCCCCGATAAATTTACGTCGCCACGTAAGTAAAAATTCCTTCCAAATTGATTTGTTGAAATTCGTTCCAGAGATCGTGAGAAAACACTTGCATTAATTTTTAGAAATGGAGAATCAATTGGAGGATAGCGTCGGTAAGAATACTAAGCCATCAGGCATCATTCGATTGAGTGCCATTAGAGAAGTGATGGATCGTGGAAAACATGCTCTGCTCGACATTACTCCAAACGCAGTGGACCGACTGAACTACGCGCAGTTCTATCCCATAGTTATTTTTCTGAAAGCAGAAACGAAGCAGATTATCAAGGAAATGCGAGCTGGAATTCCCAAGTGAGTTTTCATCGGGAGGATAGACTCATCTCCAGAATTGCAAGGGTACGGGATGCGTCTTTACTCATCTCTCGATAATGCAAACATGGGGTTTTTCAGTAGTCAAAAGCGCTAGATAAACGATCAATCCGCGAACGCCCTCGTAAATGTAAAAGTAGGCCACTTTGGGAAGCTTGCTTACAATTAGATAGAATTTAGATTGATCGTTTATATAGCGCTTTTGACTACTGAAAAACCCCATCCTTGCATTATCGAGAAATGAGAAGGCACATCCCGCACCCTTCCAATCCTGAAAACGCGAGTCTACCCCCTTAAAGCTAATACGCAACGTCAAATCAACAAACTTGTTGTACTTGTCGTTTGTACAGTGTACATAAAAAAATTGATTAAAATTGAATTGTTTCATCCGTGTACTCGGCAAATCCAGTAATGTGATCCCCTAAAGCGTTATATGTGCTTTACAGATCAGCACACAAGAGTAGCAAGAAGCTTTTGGAACAATGCCAGAAACTGGACAAAATTTGGGGTCACACTTTCAGTGCCGTGATAACGTTAACAACGCCTGAAGCTTGGTACCGGAAGCTGAGGGAATTGATTGACCGACAACAACAGGGATTACTATGGATGAGTCAGACCAAGGTAATATTTTGCAAATCTTTGAAAATACTTTTAACGCTAGATGCTTCTAGTAATTGACCATTGAACCTGATCATACTTCTTGAAATGAATAGTGTGACGATGGGTGTTCAATAACATTAAATGAAATTTGCGCTCGTGTATAAATATGGAGGCTGTGCGAACTGGATTTATCACTTGAACGATGAAAATCCTATTCGGCTGGGAACTAATGGGATTATCGTTGATGAGATTATTTTATGATAATTTATTGTAGCCATCATACGGTCGACAAATGACGTGGGAGCTGTGTCATACGTCCGGCGACCCTCGTGATTTACCTCCCCCCTCCCGTACCCCCATTCTCGAAGGAGACAGCATTTCATGACGTGAACGAAAATGACACTTATCACACGGATAAACTATTTTCATTACCTTCTTATCCGTCTCTAACTTCTGATGTTGTCCGTGAGCAATTTTTCGGCTACATTTGAATCCCACTTATCCTATTTTCGGTGTCTTGATTATCAATTTTTTGTCCATCAATTTTTACGTTATTTCTTTCTAAACCCTTAGCACTCACGAGTGGTGCCTCTGATGCGCCGCTAAAAATTGCTGTACCATTATTTAAAATATAAACATTTAAGTATCGTACGAGCCAAATTTAAAAAATCGTACAGAATGGAAATGTTCTAGCTTAAAATAGCTCCGAATGCAAAGGGTTAAGTTACTTTACCGACTCAGGTATAGATTTTGCTTTTTGTTTTGTATGATTCCTTTTTTATAAGTTTATTTCAGTTGCAATACATAATGGCAGGTTCCATTTAGAGATATATCTATTAAAGATTTTCAAGTTTACTGTTAAAATTGTTATGTTATTATTATGATAGTACGATATTTTAAGATATTCGAGGCACCTTGCATTCCATGTCAAGCTCAATTTGCATGGCTGCATTAAATAACTCATTGCGCATCATCACAAATCATAAGCTAGGCCAATGTTATTACGCGAGATGTTTAATGTAGCATAAGCAGCCAATATGAAATACATTTGTAAAAGTTTGTTATCGAAGATATATTGAAAGGGAGAATCACGAGCTTTGAACAACTCCACTTCGCTAATAAATATATAATATGATACATATTAACAATCTCTTAACTTTCATATTAACAGGATTTAATAATTTTATTTCTCTTAATCATACAAGTAATCGCATATATACAATCATAGCTGTTAAGGAAACTCATTAAAACTTTTTTCAATATAACAGGAACTTATACAATTATAATATTGGATTATAAACTCCGATATTCTGATATAATATACAGGCTGTCTCAGCTGAAGGAGGCTACCTAAATATCTCCTTTATTTTTAATGACACAAAAAAATATTTTTGGCATAATTTAAATAGTGTCGAAGGAGGAATGTCATAGAAGAACAATTTTTTTTGTCCGGTTATTTTTCAATTTTTTCAAGATCATCGTTATTTTTTTATCGGGAAAACTTTATTCCATCTTGTTAGTGACTCAAGCATATTCAAATGTATTATTCCAGCCGCTATAAGATGGAATAAAAAAATGTAAGATTTCCCGATAAAAAAATAACGATGACCTAGAAAAAACTATGAAAAAATAACCGGACAAAAGAAATTGTTCTTCTATGATATAACTCCTTCGATACCGTTTAAATTATGCCATAAATATTTTTTGTGTCATTAAAAGTAAAGGAGATGTTTAGGTGGCCTCGTTTGGCTGAGACAGCCTGTATTGTAGAAAATACTCGACACATTTTGACTGAAATGAAATCTGCATGAAGGACAGGCGAAAACATTCAGTATAGAATGTAATAGATAATAGCCATGAAATCAGTGAAGCGTTTTAATCACATTAATTTTTTAGGAATTCTTTCGATCATTCATCCTACACCTTCAACTTCAAAGTACTAACTCATTATTAAGTTATATTTCGTACGGATTTTCATGTATCGGATTACCAGTGCCAAATAATTCTCAAACATTTTACTATCGCAAGCTAAAGCTGAGAGAAAGATTGTAGAATATAAAAATATATTTGACTACAAAGAGGTTTTTCTTCGATTTAATTTCTAATTTATTTAATAATTTCCTCAAAACTGTTTAATCTGGTACATGATTTGGCATCATTTAATTTGCAAACATTTGTTTTTCATTTCAATTTTAACCCTTTCAGACACTGTTCATTCAATCGAATCGTTTTGTTCGGTACATATAGCAATCCTAACATTTATAAGAAAATATGAATTATCATTTTATAAGAGTGAATAGGGCTTTAAGAATGTTATAAATTAAAAGAATGGTCTGGAGGGGATAAAAAGCATAAGCCACTGTAACGTATTGTCCTCTGTGTCCCACGATGATAGCCAGAAGAAGCACTCTCGGATGACTTCCTATTCCCGATGACTTCTCGCCTCTCCTATGCTTCCTCCCCGGAGAGTGACTTGGAACTAAGTCCGGCACCAGCTTTGTCAGGTGCATTGGGTGCACCCTCCAGATTGAAGAGCAGCTCTGATCCAAGTATTGCCACGCAAGATGATATTGCTGCCCCACCACCGTACTCGACCACTTATCAGGTAAATACATCATTCTTACGTGTATAAACATTTATATTCAATTATTTACACTGTTTCAAGCCAATCCACCCTTCACCTTTTAATTAACGCTAAACCTACCACCACCAGTGAAAATGACTGGTTCCAGATTTTTTATTTTACTATTATTGAAATAATAAAAATGATTTCATAAGGAATGGTTGTATAGACAATATCTTTAGTAGAGCACGTATTACAATAGGGGCTGCACAAAGTCTAAATAAAATCAATCTTGTCATTTTTATAAGGGAACACGTACCAGTTACTTTTAAGGCTCTGTAGGTTTAGCGTTAAGGCTTATTCTTAGCTTAAAGAGGGGCGTTTCGCAGCTATACCTTTTAGATTAGCTCCAAAATCTTGTTTACTTTATTTCTAGATATTTATCAAAGTCTCTTGTAATTACTACAAAGTCCGCTATCGAAATATGATTTATTTATTCCAGCAATCGTTCGAGCAACCAAAAAGAAGATCACAGGGTGGAATGGGGGATGGGAAGTATGGATTTTCGTTGTCGGGGCAAGTCAGTAATCAGTCTGGTTCCCCTGAATATTTCAGTGGTTCATTCGAACCAAGATCATCTCATCATAGCCCTCCTGATTTGCCACCGCGAGTTGATCGGAATGCTAAACCTAGTAGTCAGTCGGGAAGAAATACCATTGGTAGGTCTGCGCAAGAAAGATTACTTAATAAAACAGATTCAGTGTTGGATGTAGCCAATTATATAAATGCCACACCTCATAAAGCAAATGCTACGTCATCGCTGGAAAGAGCTCAACCAAAAGCGGTAAATTCCTTTTATTAATATTAGTAGTTAATATTAGTTATGTCTATGCGGATACGATACGTTACTACCCCTACATCGAAATGTGCGGATAATATGGGACTACCCGAAGACGTGTTACTTATTTTCTTCTTAATACATCGTTTTCATTGCTTTTAGGGAAGTTACGACAGTGTGTCTTCTTACGATTCTTATAATAATACGAATGGAAACGCAAGTTATGGAACACCAGGTTTGAATACGTCAACCGGTCGATTGGGCCCTAACGTACCAGATGACATGAAAGGTGGTGGTGCACCGTCAAGATCACACGACCCTTATAGATTCACCAGATCAACAGCACAACCGATTCCCAGCCATGAATCACAAACACGGACTGATTACGCTAAATACAGGTATATTTTCACTTAGAAAAACAAAATTGAATTCACTCTCACATATTGTTATTCGAAATAATTTCTTTTATGAAAAGCAAATTCAATTTTCTGATTCTAAAATCTCTTAATGCATACAGGAAATGTATTCGTGTTTATATTGTATATTATATTTTAAAGAAAAAGAAACATTTCAGGATTGTTTAAATTTGCTTTTCTAATTGCTCTTTCTTTCTTTCTTTTCCCTTGCCTAGTGCGATATCACGGAAACCTCGACAATTAAGAAGAGCTTATAGAATATATATTTCTAGTCAAGATACATTAGTCTGAATGTTTCGTTCGAACAATTTCTTCGTTTAATTTGGAACTAATATTTAAATATTTGTAGTACTTTTGCATATGTGTGTGAAAAATCTTTATATTTTTTCTTATTTTTATTAATCTTGAAAATTCCACTGATTGTAAAAATTGTACGATGTAACGTTATGTAGATGTATATACAAGGTGTTCCCTCTAACGCGACGCACGATTTTTCTCCCACTTGCAGCCATATGACATACCCTGCAACTCTTGTCGTAAACTTTATTTTGTCAGATGGCTGCAAGTGGGTGAAAAATCGTGCGTCGCGTTAGAGGGAATACCCTGTATACTATAGGTAGACGTACACATATTTGCGTAGTTAACTTTATTGAACTGTATTAAAGTGTTTGAGCATACAGATTAGTGCCATTAGAATAATTGATGTCCATTAAAAATGTTAATGCCTCTAATATCTGTTTCTGTTAAATAGCTTGATTATTTTACATTTTAGTGCAGTGTTTCTCAACGTGGGGCCTATGCTCCACAGGGGGGCAATTTGATTGTTCAGCAATTCAACAATTTCGTAGTGATTTCTTCTTAAAACCTAACATTTCAATTTCTTCAGTGAACAATTCAGTTTTTTGAATATTAAAAATTATGTATACAGTGTTGGGAAACACTGTTTTAGTATATTTTTCCATTGCGATCAATGCATATTCCACCATTATGTCCCTGTAAGCTAGAATATTCTGCTTTATATATTGTAGCCGCACAACTGATTACAAGTCGATAACACTATCCCAAAACAAACCTGGAGGATCATACAAGCCAATACCACCTCCGAAACCAAAAAAACTATAGACCACCGCAGACGAATATAACACAAACAGAAAGCAACGGGAACGAAGGAAATACCACAACCCATCAACATTCAAAAAGCTACTCCATTGCTACCTCTCACGTAAGTAATCATCTATTCTCCGGTAGGATAAATATTCTACAAACGTATTCATTGTGTTTGACGTAAAATTGAAAGTAAAACACTTAAGCAGAAGCTATGTTTTGTATGTTTTGTAGGTAGAAGGTAATAACAACGTTCAGCGTAACAGTGGTCAGTACTATTACAATATTCCACCTCCAAATCGTCACGATTCAAATCTCACAAATTCCCATCACAACTTGAGCCATCTGTCTACGCCTGCACACAATCATAGTTTGAGTCACACGCATCCACATTGTAACCCGCCAATGTCAACTCATAGTCACAGTAATAGTGCCAGTCAGTTGAGTCTCGGTCTCTCTCATAACAGAAACAACGTGAATCACAACGGGTACGTTGTGAACAATGGTCACAATGCATCCGCGCAAAATTTTCCAACCAGTCCAGGACATAACAGAGAACCTAGTGCTTTAGATCTTGCCGGAAGTAGGGAACAAAGAGGCAGTGCCTTCGAACTTTATCGCAAACCTATGCACCATTATAACGCGAGGTAAGATCATTATTCTTTAGAGATGTGCGAAAACCCGAATCTATAAAGTGTTCTATAGTAACCTTCTGATTCTGATCTACAGTTAACGTGCACAACAATTTCATAGTTTAATGTTAAACAACGAAATAAAGGAGGAATTAATCTTATCAACTGGAGATTACAGTTGAAAACTATAGAAATCCGAATGAACAAATCGCAATAAAGCTTCAGAATGGTGACCAAGAAGAATCTCAGAACGGATCTCCTACTTTAGGAGAGATCAGATAAGTAGAAAATTAAATATCTTTCGTTTTTTCCACTCTGATTTTGTACATACGACTTTAACAAGAACATATAACAAAGTTTTGCAATAACAATTGTTAAATAAAATTTTTTACTTGAAGTTTCGCTAGTAATACACGTTATTCTTCTCCTATCTTAGAGAACATATTGATTCCTGAAAAACATACAGCAAGAAAATCGCTGGAAATCGTAATTGACTAGACTGCGGATTTTATGCATGACAAAAATGTGTAGTTGGGATTTAAAACAGTGGACAAATTTTAAAAAATTTAAGAATATCAATGCATTAGTTGCAGCTTATGAACATTATTATGGAACGAAAGAAATGATTACTTGGCCTTTGTTGCAGTTGGTGCAAGCCATTTTTATTTTGCATTAAGTTCCACAGTCTAGTGATGAGATTTTATAGGTACATGTTTAAAGAATAAGTCGAAGTCTTCATGAGGCAGGTTTAATTTTGTACAACGTCAATATACATTGATAACATTTGACTATTTCTATTACTTATTTGTAGAATCTCTACTAAAATTGACAGTGAATCTTCGTTTGAGAAAATTTTCTAAAAATTTCCCCACGATATCTCAGGATGGAAAAAGGCAGATAAACAGTTTAACTCGTAATTGTTATGATCTTCTTCAGAAATTAAGATACTATAGTGTAAAAATAATTACGAATGATACTTGTATATCGATTTAAATAGAATGCAACGTATTTTACAATATTTCTGTTAATTTTCACTTTTGTGAACAAAAATTCAAAAGAGATATAACGTATTCTTTAAAGACTTTTTTCGAAGATATAAAACGCTGTTCTAGAGTAATAAAACGCATTATATTAAAATTATAGTAAAATAATTGTTTCTTTTGAATACAAGATATTAAAGTAACAAAACATAAGTCTATTTTATTGGAATTTTGTTACTAATCATACCAACTAAGAGTTAATCTGAACAGTGTCAGCTTACAATAGTGATAATTTATAATAACGAAATTAACTAAAATTCAATTGATCTAATCTTACAAAACGTAAGCTCCTGTTATCACGATATACAATACCAGTGTTTCCAAAAGTATTTATGGTATAATAAATAGGGCCAAAAAATATACGTATACAAAAAAAATTAAATATAGAAAAGTTCTAAGTAGTTTTAATAATTTATCCTCAACAATGTATATGTAGATATGTAATAATTTATATGTAGTTTCCTCCACGCATTTACTCTTTGTTACGGTAGACATATTTTTAGAGTGCTCGAAGTTTACTCCACTTAAGAAATCTTAATAATTCAATCTTTCTAAATAATTTAAGAATTTCTTAAATCAACCGATATACGTTTAATATAACGCAACAAATTAAACAATGGAAGAGGGAACACTGGTTGTCGAAGAACTAATATTCGTGTAAAAGGCAATAAGCCGCGAAAAATAAAGTTCACGACTTACGATGATAGTTCGGCGATCAAAATAAGTGAACACACGATCGTAAATCCTGATCTCCATTTTCAATCAATTATAATACTGGGTCGGAATCAACATTATTATTATCAGCGTTGATTTGGCCCTGCTATGCAACAGAAGAACCTTGATTACCCGAAGTGTTGCGATAATGGCAAGAATAAAACATTGAAATATTCGTAGTATGTATGTATAAATTGCAATGAAACGTGATACTACGTAAATAACCTTACAAAAGTTAAGAAAATTCAAGTTATACTTTCAGATTAATTTGTTGCTTAATCGTTAATTATATAAATCAGTCTATCGGTAATATATGTGTTAAAGATATTGTTAGTCTCTAAATAGACTCTCAATTCTGATGATCAAGGTTCAACGGTACTTCAAAAAGAACAATTCACTTACTGGGCAACTAGTAAACTGTACTAACAAAGGGACCGCAGGACACGTCAGATTTTGATGAAATTTCATGAGAAGGTAGTGCACGGTTAGACTTGAAAACGCATGAAACTGTACGTAAGAATACTCAACTGCTTGCAGGATATTTCACCTTTAGAGGATCAGCATTTCCCCTTTAAAACTTCATTGAATTTCCTTTTCGAAAAATGTATTATATACATTTATATATTCGTATATGTATTGTACAACTAATATGTTATGCACAATTCACAAGTTTGTCGCTGACCACTACAGCGACCACCCCGTCCCTCTAAAGGTTAATAATGAAATTCGTATTTTGCTTGTTAGTGATAAAATTCGAAATTCATTATTAAATATCTGAATGACTTAGTGATCAAGTAACTTTATCTTGCTCAGCGACTCAGTGTCCATTACCTTTTCACAAAGACTCATTGAAATCTGTACACAACCCGTCACAGTTCCGTTGGAAGCGAAAATACATCTATAATACGTCTGTTATTGTCAGTTTATTCCCAGAGTATTTAAGACGGCAGGAAGTTATACAGGGCAAGAAATTCATTTAAGGCCCATGAGCCTCTCTGCGACGCCGAGGTAGTATACTGTTTGTGCAATTCCGAAAAGAGGCGCTATCACGATCATTCTGCAGGCTCCGCCTTTAAAGAATGCTGTCGGCCCTTCGTTTCGCATTGTTTTACTGTAAGATCATAGATGGTATCTTTACGAAACGCCTTATATCATCCTTAACCCTTTGCCGTTTACGAAGTGAACGGTAATGCCTCGATAAAAGAGACCCACCTCCGTTTCTTACTCGTACTCACCTTATGCAATCGAACACACCATTGTATGTTGGTTCACCAGGAGCTTTCTTAATTACTTGTAACCTAGTTTTGATTACATCAAATGGATTCACCATTAGAGCAGCTGTAGAGCCAGCAGCACAACCAGCCAAGAATGAACACCAAAATACGGCTGATGAAAGAAAATAAAAATATAACTGTCAAAGTATTCCTTAAATTTGAAACGGTGAATTATTTAAACACACTTACAAGAACCATCCTCTCTTTTTGGCCCAATATCATTCAATCTAGCGAACAGCGGGAAGTAGATCACCGAGAACGTCACGTCTCTGAGAGCTGTTGCGCCAGTACCTTGATAGAGTCCTAAAATACCTCTCCTCTTAAGAAGATCTTTCGTTAAGGACAGAGCTGACACCTTCGGCACTGTTGTCCCAGCTGTAATAGAATATTTCGCTTTTTTTAACCGATTGTTCAACATTTTACTTGCCATTGCAACTGTGACAAATATGTTTGGATTTTGTAATAGTTATAGATTTAAAAATATCTATACGATTTTATAAGATTGCTTGTTTTTCGTAAAGCTTCAGATGAATTTTTTTAACTTTTTTAAAGTAAAAATATTACTTTTTCATTTCTAGGTTCCATTTATAAGCTCCCCGAGACTCTAGGCTTCATTTTTAGGCTTCCCAAAATTCTAGGCTTCATTTTTAGGCTGCCCAAGATTCTAGGTTTCATTTCTAAGATCCCCAAGATTTTAGGCTTCGTTTCTAGGCTCCCCAAGACTCTAGGCTTTATTTTTAGTAAGCAAAGTATAATTTGCCACCAAAGAATAGTACCGTCGCAAACAATCAACATTATTAAAATTATGAAATTATTTCATTTTCATTTTCATCGTCAAAAATGCCAGTTAGTGAAATACTTTTTCAAGTAACAAGTGAACGACCAGCATGGTAACACACAAGAAGGATCTTTAACGTAAAAAAAGGAGCACACACAAAAAAGGTGAGTATAAAACACGTCATATGTAGGATTTTCATACAAGGAAAAAAAAATATATATAATTGTAATCCTTTGCAAAGAGAAAGAAATGGATTCTTATAAATTAACGACAGATGCACGTTTTAGGAGGAAGGATGAATTAGGAGAACCACAAAATTAAAATGGACAAATTATTAGCTTCTCTTCAAGTAAAAGAACGGAAAACTAAACACTTTTTCCTAATTAGGAAAGAGGAAAGTGTAAAACCATAGTTGCAGTCATGAAGAAATATGGAAAATCTTGTCGAGAGTAAAGGTCCAATTTTAGAAGTAAAAGTTTGTCATCGTAACATACATCAACAATTCAAATATCTACTCTAAATTCGAAGCAGATGCAGTACTCTCAAACTGTTTACCAATCTATGTATATTCGATACGTTGTCGTCCATCTTCAACTAAATCTTCCTTTTCCTAATTATGTTAGGTATCGCGGTTGTATCACGTAACTGTAAAATAATACGAATCGAACGCAATCACTTCACGCTATTATTTGGAAATCGTTTACAGCCAATATCGTTATTTTTACATTTGCGTATTTCAAATATTTAAAACTTTTGTAGAACTAATATTTATTTGGAATTATTTGGCCTTTCTCGTAATTGAAATATCAAGACTTTCAAAAAGATCTAGCACCTTTCTTTGCCGCCGCTGCCACACGTCCTGCGTCTTGCATTTGAATTTTTAGGAGCTCCATCGGGGTTGTAACAATAATTTGACATGCTCCTGCAAGACCACCGGCAAGCATCTCGCGTTCTAGTGGCAGCTTCTGTCTGTGCAGTAAATTAGTAGATTTTTATATTTCAGTCAGTGATCGCTAAAATTATACAGCTATTTGTGGTCAGAGTATGTATATAGTTACTTCAATTTTCAGTAGAATTAGTACTGCATGCACAAAATAAATGTTCAACTCCACTATTACCATCCTATTGCTCGAACAAACAACTTGTCGATTCAGTTATGGGCATTGCTAATAATTAGACTGCGAATTAGACTGCGAAAAATTGAGTATATGAAATTGGAAATTGTTGAAAAATTTTAGAAATTGAAGATGTCGATATACATTAAAGACCATTACTGATTAGATAACTTTTTTATGAATGGTTCAAACGACTTCAATTTCTTATCATTTGTAAACCAATTAACCAATTTCAATGTAATTGTCAGAACGTATATAATTTATCCGAGTTTACAAAACACATCTTTTAAATTTTCGTTATTGGCTCAGCTAAAAAAGCTGTAAATTCAATTTTTACTATTGTTCCTCACAATTCCAACCAAATGTATTTTTTCTAAACTTATTTGTTAGACGTCATTTACTAAACTAATTCTTCTAGCCTTACAGAGAAATTGAAGTCGTTTGATCTATTCATAAAAAAGTTATTCCGATTTAACGTGTGTGGAATCAGTCATGTTCCTTACTATATATATATATATGTACAATTTCCTCTCTATTCACATCATTACGGGAAGAAATAACATTCAATTTAGTTTCTATTTCTTCCAATCGATGCAAACAATCTTTATTTTGCATAAAGGTCCGCAGTCTACTAATAATTAATACATTAATTCTTGAGATCATAAACTGGATAATTGAGTCGTTTGAAAAGACTGCATCCTAACTGCTTGATCAGTATGAAGTATAAACAATCCTCGTTAGCGTCGCACGTTTTTTTCTGTATTTTCAACTTGTAAACTAAAATAGTATCTACTCTTTGATAATATTCCATAGCGTCCTTGAAATTAAATGCCGTTAACGTGGGAAAATTATTATACCGGTACAGTAACATGAGACACGAATTGGATCTCTTTTTTTTTGTTGTTGTCCATGTGGCGTGATACTAACCGCGTTAGTACGAATTTTTACTATACCGATATACAGTTTTTCCTCCATAACGTCGTGGTACTAATCCGTTTAGCACTCCATTCGTGTCCCCATCATCTTGTGGTACATATTCCGCAAAATAACAGCCGGTTTGCTTCTAATCGTCGGTGAATAATTCTTGCGTGACGTTACGGAGGAAAAATCGTACGCTGTTTGAAAAGATTTGTAACTGTTAATAATTTTAGAAGAAAGCGTCCAACGGAATGTTGTGTGTATGGACATACATAAAAACATGATTAAAAAAGGGCAAATAGCGTTCTTTTTATAAGAAACTTTCTTACCCAGGACCAGTGGACAGATAATGACGGAAAGTATCATTGGCAGTGAGCTTGATGGCTTTTTCAGGCGTAATTAGGAGAATATTTACAGCAGATCCTTTGTACATGCCAAAATAGCCTTCTTCCTTATAAGTTTTCTTGAAACAGTCGAGCCTAAAAGTAGACCGTACACAATTACTTATCGCAATTTAGATAGATAGACTTGTTGAGGTAGACTCGTTTCCAGGATTGAAAAGGCGCGGGATGCGCTTTCTCATTTCTCGATAATGCAAAGATGGGGGTTTTCAATAGTCAAAAGCATAAGATAAAAGATCGATCTAGGCCGCGATTTACCTCGAAGGTCCTATTTTCACGTTGACGAGGCATAATTTGCACTGTTCGGCATCATGTAGCTGTCGCAACTTTATGCTTCCGAATAATGGAAATTACGCCTCGTAAACGTAAAAATGGCACTTTTGAGGGCGATCGCGACCTAAATTGATCGTCTATATAGCGCTTTTGACTACAGAAAAACCCCATCGTTTGCATTATCGAGAAATCGGAAGGCGCATCCCGCACCCTTGCAATCCTGGAAACGAGTCTACCCCCCTTAAATGCGATAGATTAGTACAGAACAATAAAAACAAATGAACGTAAAAATATAATTTATTATATTACATATATTAATAAATTACTTACATCGATTTGTACATTTGTTCACCACCAGGCCCGATAACTTGATTCTGTAATCGTGTTTTAACCAGATCCAATGGGAACACCACGGAGACACCGATAATACCTGCGACTCCGCCATTTATAATTTTTGGTAAGAGTCTGCAATGAAAATAATTCACGATAAAGATTCATTTATTTGCGAAATTTCTGATTTCTAAACGATTTATATTTATAAAAAGAATTTTAGTATTTGCGGGACATTTCATTAAATAAATTTTTCATTAAACGAACATTTAATTTTATCTCGTTACATTTATAAAGGAGTAGATTGCGAATCTTTATGCATTTATGCAGAAATTGGTTGGCCGAAGTGAAAGATTTAAAAAATTCAAGAATATTGTAATGTTGCTTTCAGTGTAACAAAGTCGTTAAGAGATGAAATCAATTTTTATGTTATTCCTGCTTCCCACAATCAATGCAAAACATTTTTATTTTACATAAAGATCCGCAGTCTACTAATAAGTTTTATATTTGCAAAATATCTGCTTACTTGAATTGTGTCGAAGCTTCCACGCTGTCCTTCTTTTCCATTTGAACTACAGTTCAAACTTTCCTCCCTGTTATACAATTCCATTCTCCATTATATTTGTGTGCGTATTGTAAATAATTATCATATACAGGGCGTCCCACCGAATTCCGTCACCTCTAATGTTATTTATACAGATACAACGAAAATATTTGCAGAAAAAGTTATCGTATTTGGAGGCCGACATATGTCTGTGCGGGTGAAGGTCATTTCATGGTCATATTTTCCGAGATCTTACGAACAGTAATGTGTTTTTAAACGGAGAATTCGATACTCTATTGATTCACGATGTAAAAGGTAGGGCATTTCATTTAAAAAACCAATACTGTTCGTTCGAAAGTGTGACCTTGAGGCGACCTTCATCCACACTGGCATATGTCCCCCTCTAAATACGATAACTTTCACCACAAACATTTTTTGTATCAGTATAAATAATAAAGTTATTAGGGATGGCAGAGTTCGGTGGGATACCCTGTATATTAAAACATTTTAGCACTCAAAATTAAAAAAAAAATAAGATAAATATACAATTTTTAAATGCTTTTCCCTGCCATTAGTACGTATACTGTTGTTAATTCCATTAAAAATTAAATTAAATACAATGGAATAGATATATCGTAAATGTTTTCTAGTATGCAGATGTTTATTCGTCAATAAAAATACTTATCGACCTTTTATCAATTTTACGATACGTATCGCAGATTGCGCGACGCAGATTAAACGATTGCAGTTATTTTCTGTGTATATCACAAGCGAGCATCGACGTGAAGATAAAAATAAAGTTGTCGACAGGAAAAGAAAAGAAAATTACGTAAAAGTGTGTTCATAGTATTTAGCGTGCGGGTCACGTGCGTAAGCACGCTAAATGTAAACACGAATATGTATACGAAAATTATCTGTATCGTGAAAACACGCGCTGCTAGATTACACAGTACTAATATGTCAATTACTTATGCGAGGAGGGGGCAACATGTAAACACTGTGTCCCTAACACATATGTACCCTATATACGTACAATAAATCTAAAATCTAAATGGACCGTCATTCTGGCAGCGGTTAGCGGTTGCTATTACGATTCCCTCTGCAGAGGAATATGACCTAGAGTCCTAGAGAGACACATCATCGATTTCTCACGAAAGCCCGAGCTTCCAGCACAATAAATACCAACAAACGAATCATTAAAAGATTGTCAATGTGGCAATCATTTTCTCATTTCCAAGAATTTACCTTCAATTTTTTTCAATACCTCGAAATGAAACGAATTTAAACATATACGTGTGCAAAGATTCTTTAACCCGTTGCACTCGGAGCTATTTTAACTGGAAAATGAAACATTTCTTCCCACCTAAAATAATTCCATTCTATATGATTTTTTCACTTTATGGATATGAAATTGGTGTATATGTACCTCATAATTGATTAGATGCTTTTGAATAGTGGTGCAGCAATTTTTATTGGTGACTCTCTTGTCAGTCAGATAAAGTAATCCAAATAATCAATTACCCTCGAGACTTAACTATGGATCATGTTTTATATGACGAATTTTGGATATCGATATACGTATATGTCTGATAAAAGTTAACAAGGATATATATAGGAGGTTATACTGCATTGGTGACAACATACATAAATAATTACTAGACTGCGGATTATAAGCTTCAGTTTAATAAAATAATTAAAACAAGATAGAAATTTTTATTCAACATCTGTGTCTTAAAATCGACGCAGACATTTTTTATTTTGCATAAGGATTCGCAATCTAATAATTACACTAACCGTTAGCTCGCGTAGATCTTCTTTTGAATGCCTTCACCGTTTTCCGGTTCATCAGGACATGAGAGGTTTCTGTACAAGTGCTGATCGATCTTTTTTTCTGAGAGGATGTCCTTGTCTCTCGAGTTCGATTAGAAGCTCGTTTTATGCTCAGCGAAAAACGTCGATCGAGCAGTGATTTTGAACTCGATGAATTTTATAAATAAATCGTGTCTACGCGGTTCAAGAAAACTTTCTTCGAATGCATTCTACATTCGTAAATGTTTCATACTGTGACATGCACCACGCAGGCAAATGTGCATACGCAATTGTATATCCTTTTTAAGTAGCAGAATGAATTCAATTAAGATCAACGAGCAAACAATACAACTGTAACATGTATAGTGTGACTATTTTACAGAAATCGGGTTTGTGAGTCACGTGTGACCTACTTGTGCCGCGGAACGGAGTCACGAGGATCGTGATGGGGTGGAATTTGAAATCTTGCGAAATTTCGAAAGAATATGTTACACCTCGCGTAAAATTCCATGGAATTTTTTTCATTTTTTCTTCATGCTTGTCGCGAGAAAACTTCGGAGCTGTTAACGCACTGTCTGTCGCAACTTATTGCTATAATAGCAAATGATAACATTTTGCAATTCGAACGATCATACTCTTTCGTAAGTCCCTGTTTTATGAACGACCATAAATTATCGTCGACTGAAATTATTCTACTACTTTACGCTATAATTGCGAACATTATGTAACAAATAGAGCAAATATAACCAAATTAACTTGCCATATTACAATAATATTAATCTTGGTAAAACATTTTTCACAGAGCTGCATGCAAACTGAATGTATATTTTTAAAATTGCTGAAACGTACAGAGTGTAACAGAGAATTTCAATACGTCTAAAAAAAATATTTTAAAAATACCGCCATATGTATGAACCAATTTTAAATAAATAGCAATCGAATTGTTATAAATAAATAACGAAGAATATAACTGTCAATATAGGTAATATAATTCAGAAGACAGTAATGAATGACTGAATAATCAAATGTAAATAGACAAATAAAGAAAACATAAAGTTAATTGAACGAAACCGTGCACGTCTGTTAATTACTGAATATGCAAGCTATATAATATACTTTCTCGATAGGAATATAGATCGAGTAACGATCAAACAACACGCAAACCTGTACACTTGAAAGGTTATGTTTAAAATTGTGTTAAACTAAAATTAGTTTGCAATCAACAACGAACCATAAAAATGAATACTTTTATGGCAGAAAACTATGTGGAAAACATTTTATTACTGAATATTTCAAATGAATAATGAAATAGTGTCTTTGTCGAATCGGTTGCTTTTCAAGCGATAAGTTGATAGCGTGAAACATTTCGGATAGATGCGATTGTTGGCAAACAATGAATTATTCGTAAGTCAGTACGGTGGTTTAGAATGACAGTCAACCGGAAATTTAGCAGAAGACATACTCACCGATCGAAACTGGAGACTGGTCTCACTTATATAGGGGTCTCGTTTCTGTAAAATACTTTTTATCATCGAAAGCGATGATAAGAATGACAAAGCAGGCTCACTCTCTCGCGAACGGGACGACTAGCATGATACTCAGCAGATTTCGTTTTCACCGCGGATCTTAAAAGATAAAAGAGAACTTGATAGGGTCCACGGTCCACGAGTGGAATCGTTGTTCACTTACGTCACCGACTATGCGCCAATCCGGGTGTCACAAAGCGCGAGAGAGTAAAGAACTGCAAGAGCGAGGTAGATATATGTTTCGAGGGATGATGCTCCCACTTTCTTTCTTTATACTCTCTGTCTTTACATATTATCAATTAATATTATTGCACGAATTAGTATTTATCAGAGAACTTATTAGTACGACTGAAATATACTCATAATTCCAATTAAGATATTTGAAAGTTTTAATAGATATAAAATATTGCCGAAATTTTTAGATAATTTCCAAATCGACAATCAACCAAAAAAATAGTGCAAATAAGCCTCTGTGCAAAGTAAGAAAAACAATGAATTAAACATTATTTGAAAACAGGTAATTTATTTTTCCAATTTTGTAAAAATGTTTTATATGATCGGTCCACAATGTTTCGAACTTCTTAAATTTTTGAAATCACCAAATTATTATTATAAGAAACATTTTAATTGTTTTAAAGATTTGAGCACAGACAAATATCTACATAGACCAATTACCTTATGAGGGTTTTATGATCGGGTAATCGGGTTTTCTTGCGCCCTCTACCTACATAGGACAGTTGACGCAGTCGGTAATTCAGAACCGTAGACTGGAGTTATAGTTCCAAGATTACTTCATCTACCAGATGATGGATGTGGACAAAGTTATTGAACCGTTTTATGGCCAGGACGGGTATATTCGATATACCCTTCCATGTCGAGGTCTAAAATACAATGCTAACAAGGCAAAAAATGTGCACAAAACTACATATTGTTCTGATATTGTAAACTGTTGTAAACTGTTCTAAACATAAGCGCATGCAAAGCTCAACAACGGTAGATTTTGGAAGTACATATACAGGATTTTTTAGTGATCCATGGTCGTCCATTGATGGTCTTTCTACTACTTTCTACATCTATGAGATATCTCATGAAATGATCGTCTCACCAGATTTGGTGACACGATATTTAATTTTACTGTACATACATGAACAATATTTATTTTACGCAAAATAGAACTTGATAAAAAAAAATCAACTAATTAGTGCCAAGTGATTAACTACCTCTGTTATTCGTTGTTATATATATATATATATATATGTATATATATAGAGAAAAATTCAAAGTAATAAGGCAGCAAGTGTAACAGAGTGGACCTTTAATTCTAATAGTAAAAGTATTAAACTCGATTTGAGTTAATAGTTGGTGACAAAAATTATGGCTAGTCCGCGGACTCGAAGAGTTTTAAGTGAATTAAAGCCTAAAGATGAGAACAATGTAAAATATTCATATAATTCATTTAACATTTTACCATATGTTCATTTTATTGCATCTTGTCTTTTTATAGAAATGTTTTGAATGTGGTACACATAATCCGCAATGGGTATCTGTTACATATGGTATATGGATTTGCTTAGAATGTTCAGGTAAACACAGGGGACTTGGTGTCCATTTATCGTTTGTACGTTCCATTTCTATGGATAAATGGAAAGATTTAGAATTAGAGAAAATGAGAGTCGGTGGGAATAAAAATGCTCGTGAGTTCTTCGAATCGCAACCAGATTGGGACGATAACATGTCTATAGCACAAAAATATAATACGAAAGCAGCAGCGTTATACAGAGACAAGGTAAATATACTTCAATGATATTAATTGAATGAAACACAATTAGAATGAATTCTATGTAAAAAATTATAAATACAATTGGTAGATTGTAAAATTAGCTCAAGGAGAGAAATGGAGTCCAACTACTTCCGCTGCCAAAAATTTTGAACCTACTACATACTTTTCCAATCAACAAGAATATTCGTCTTATCAGAGCGATACGTCTGGTGGTTCTTACCAAAATTTCAATCCGAACAGTTGTAAAGCTCAGACTGAAGCTTTCTTTGCCAAAAAACAAACTGAAAATGCCAATCGCCCTGAGTAAGTATTAATATATATATACATACCTAAATAGTGTAAACTATATATCATTTAACTATGGATTACATCTGTATTAAAATCTGTTGTCAAAGTGTTAATAGGTAAAGTTGCCGATGATGTGGGTCCTCACTGATTTCTATGACTTTCAAGTATGTTATTAAACTTGACATTTTGAATAACTTTTTCCTTTGAAATAGTTGACAGTCAGCTTTAGCTTCGGAAATATTAATAAAACTCTTTTGTAAGTTTGTATACAACTATATACATACACAGGGTGGTTCACCGGATATTATTCATAGCGAAGAATGTTTATATAAGGTCGAATGGAGAACACCCATATGAATTTACAAGTAAAGTTTTTTGTGAATATCTCGTCAAGTAAAGCCGACCGCCAAACCCTTTAAAGAGAAATGTTGTTCAGAATGATGGTCTTGACAACATATCTAAAGCTCATTGAAGTCGGAGAGGAGATAGTACATCGACCCATGGATTTGCAAGTACAGTTCTTTGTGATTACCTCATAAACTAAAAGGAGAATCAAAAACTTCAAAGGAGAATGTTGTTCGGAATGATGACCTTGACAACATATCTAAAACTCATTGAAATCGGAGACGACCAACATCATCGGCATGTTTACCTGTCAATACAGGCATTTCTTCGATATTTTTGCAGTAACGTTCCACCCAATCAAGGTGGTAAGTATGGAGGGTTCGGTTATCAAATGGAACCACCACCTAGAAGTACATCGCAAGAATTTTTTGACACCGCAGTGTCTTCTTTAGCAAGTGTAAAGATTAAAATATTAATATTTTATTACATTTATAAACATGTACAGGACGTTTAGTAATAGGTAAAAAACAACTCGAGAGATGATTCTTCATGACGATACAAGACAAGACAAACTGAGCAAGAGTTGTTTGTAATTCAGTTTTGTCTCTCAATTATTAACAATTAAAAATCTCTGTTTAATTGTTAGTAATATTGTTATAAAGGATCACATACTACATTTTTTATTTATCTATTGCCAAACACCCTATACACACACACACACACAATTACCTATTATTAATGCCTAAAAATTGTAGGGATGGTCAATATTTTCTTCGTCTGCAACAAAAATAGCAAGCAAAGCTACAGAAAATGCTATTAAAATTGGAGAACTGGCAACACAGAAGGTACACAAAGTAGATAATAATAGGAGTAATCAAATGTATTTATTATGCCTGAATGCATACTTAAAATATTATTTTGCATTGCCAAACATTAATTCTTCCTCTGTGATGTAGTATCTGAGAAGAATTTAATATATTTGTAATAGAGATTGTACAATTATCTAGCATTGTACTTTTAGCACCACATTCTTTGTGTTACAAAAACTCTCTCTCTCTCTCTCTCTCTCTCTCTCTCTCTGCTTTAGTACACTCATTTATCCTACTGTTTGCTAATCTATATTTTTCTTAATAATAATTTCAGTTTTGTAAATACAGTGTTTTATCGATAATTGTCCAGAACACGGGTCCGGCCAGGGATACTATTCTTTGACTTTTTCCGAACGTAGAAAAGGATAGCGAAGATCGCGAGCGTCGATCGCCGAGAAGTGATAGCGAAGGTCGCCATAACTAATTCTACAACAAAACTTCATTATTTTTCATTATTTTTCTATAGGACTTTCCCCAACATACACTGCCGGCCAAAAGTTTCAGACCACTCTATATTTTATTACATTTTACAGCATAAGTACTGGAAAGCGTCTTTAACGGTTCTGTAATGTTTTCCTGGGTTTAGAGAGAGGTAGTAGGAATTAGTTTACGTGTGTGTCTTATACGTGTAACTTTTGTCTTTTTATGAAAACCCTTTATCATACACTGTACTTCATATACTGTTCTTCCCCTGCGGTAATGGGGATAGTTCTGGGATAATTATAGGCCAGAAACTTGGGGCATTTACCGATAAAACACTGCATACATATACTGTATCTTAGTAGCCTAGCAGTATGTTTATGTCATGCGACAATATTTTTTAGTTATTTTTCATTTTTTAGTTCTTTTTATGTTGTTTTCATTAGGTTCGCGATGGTACTTTATTGGAAGATGTTGGAGCTCAAGTTAATAATTTAGCTGCAAAGGTAGATAGCTAAAAAAATATGATTGAACTGTTTTTTTTTTATAGTCTTCATCTTAGATGGATAACTTATTAGTCGCATTGTTATTAAATATTTATCATGCAGGTTGGAGATTTGGGAAGAAGAGGATGGGGCGATATTGGGGGGAACAAATTCAATGGAACAAAATCAATACAACTCTAAAGAAAACTATCAAAGTTCCTCTACTAGGTACCAGAACAGTGAAGTTGAATCGTATTCTACAGAGAAAACATCTTTAATGAAGACTTCACAGTCAAAGTAAACTAATGAAAAATTATTTATTGCATTTACAAAATGATCGTGGAGATCCTCAGGGAGCTAGATCGCGACTTTACTGTATCTTAGTTATTGAATTAATTTAGTACTTTTCTTTCGATTCTAGAACTAATATATTAGCATACGAATGGGATTGGGGTAATGATACAAAACAGACTAAGGAGGAAGTAACAGATACTAAGCCAACTGCAAGGAAGTCGAAAGACAAAGTTAAAGAAGAAGTTTTAATCAACTTCGGCGCCGATAATACTACACCAAACTGGGATTCTAAATTGGAAGACGACGCATGGGAAATACTAAAAAATTAATTGTTATTAAGAAATTAGGTAATTTGCAATGAAATTCAAGATCGTCGAATTCTTATCGATTTGGATTTTATATAAAATAATGATAATTATATAAAAATGAAATTATTTTTACTCTATATTGTACCTTCTTGGTACAAAGAATGTATGTAAGTAAACATATTCTCAAGAAATTAGATGTTTATTTATAAGTTACATGTAGACATGTATCGTACGGTCCAGTAAACATATATAAGTACTGTTAACACATTCAGATTTTAGAGTTAATGCACACGGAAAAGAGAAGGATGTGCCTGCTTTGTGTTTACGTTGTAGCTTTGCATTTATTATACATTTAAACCATTAGTAAACATCATTATTCACTTTTATACAACTCAAATAATTTCTATATGAAAAATGTAAAACTATTTTAGTGTATAATACGTATTATAGAAATTGATTTTATGTAATTATCGATTACATTTATTGATTAAAACTGTTCAGAAGAAAGATGATTTTCAGTGATACATATTTAGTACCTTCTAGCAGTCGGCTTTGTAAAGCCCTGTGCGTGTTTGCAGCTATTTCAATTTTACAAATTATCAATTGACACATATATAATGTAATAACATTTGTGTATCTGTAAATTTATAATACAAATAAGAAGAATCCCTAAAATATAGTTTTAATTCATCTTAATTGAATAACGGAATCCAATTATATTCCAAATAAGAACAAAAACAAAATTTAGAAAATGATATATAATTTCATATTTAAAAGTATGAAAATTTGTATTGTTCAACTAAACAGTTTACAAGCAATTATCGCAAAATTAAAGAAAAATTTGTACTTTACAAAACTTTACTTGCAACCAATTTAATTTTATATTTTCAACTGATTCAACAAACTTTAATACAGTCTACAATTACTTTATGTCGAAATTTTGTTTTTTAATCATTCTTCTCTTAAATTAATGTTTTATAACTAGACTGCGGATTTTTGTGCGATTATGGCTTTTAATATTAAATATTTTAATTTATTTCACAATCAGATCTAAAAAGAATACTACCACGGAAAATAAGATTCTATTTTATTCCACTTTCTTCAAATTCGTCTACAGAAATTGAAAATTGCATAAACATCTGCAGTCTATAACGATTTTCAATTTGAAGATTAAAGAATTTTCAAAATTTCCAGCTTTTATTTATAACTTAACAAAAACCGAAGAACACATATTACATTGTACAAACTAATATCAATAATACAATGCTGTTGTCTGATCTCATTAAATATTTGAAAAAATTCTTCGTTGAGGCACATATTTTATTATAATATAAAAGAGGTATTGAACATAATGAATGCATATAACTATGTAAATTATAACTTAGCGCAATAAGGAATGTGTGGCCTTTCTTTGATATACTTTTTTAATATTCATTTTGTAATTAGCTCCTCCAGCATGTGCCAATATATCTTTCATTTGATTTGGCCATACTCTATCTTCTATATTTGATAAGGAGGAACACAGTAGACTTAAATCATTTTCTGATAGATCAGAAGGTGACTCTTCAAGACATAAACGATAAAGAAAGTTATAGATTGCTCTATGGAAAAATATGTAGTATTATTAATATTATTAACATATCAGCCTATACAGCGTGTCCCGCTAACTCTGTCCACTTCAATATCTTGGTTATTTCACACAGTATTAGAAAATGTTACTTACAGAAGTTATAGGGTTTAAGAAACTACGTAATATGGTAATTCATGTCATGTAACTTCTGGTGAAGGCTGATGTGATACGGATGATATTTGTGACGAGTGAGAATTCGTAATGCACTACTTTTGCAAAACATTCCATTTAAAAAACAAAGCTGACCTCTATACCTTCTATATTATACCTCCACTTAGAAGAATACCATTCGTACCCATTTTCTCGTATTGTTTGAAATAACCAAGATATTCAACTGGACAGAGTTCGTAGGACGCACTGTATAATTAATGTTACAATTGAACAATAAGAGAGATCAATATAATATGAAAAAATGTATACCTGAAATCATATCCATCTGCATCCACTGGCAATGGTTGATCTTCGAATAAGCTTATAAATAACAATGCTTCTGGTATTAAACTATCTCCAGGTTCGTATATACCGTAATTCAACCATTTGTCTAATTCATTTTCTTGGGAGATACTTGCTAATTCTGAATATTCAGATATTTTCAATTTGATATTTTCAGGAGATATATGAGGTAACATTTCTGATATCGCCGAGATATTTTCATCTCCGTATTTTTTAAGAGCTTCTAATAGTGTTCGCTTATCTGTATTACTCCAACTTTGTTTTGGATCTTCTTTAATTTGATTAACTTTTGGTTTTTTATTTTTACGTAAACTGTCTTGTCTTTTAACATCCATTTTGACATTTATAATGTCACAGAGACAAATTAATTAATTTGAAAGTTCTTTTTCGTATGTGGTGTCAACAATCATCGGCAATCTATTTTGCAAACAACAAAATGGATAACACAATACTACGGAAGACGGAAGTAAGTTCAAAAATTTACTGCCTGAACTTGAAAACTTCAATTGATTTCAATGCCATGAGTCGTAAGCATTTGGAATAATCAGCTGTTACAGCAGAGGTGCCAGGAGAAAATGAGAAAACCCTATCGTAAGGTTTATATGACGCCAATTAGAATATATACAATATACACAATGGACCTAATATACACCGAGAGTATCCATGGAGTATCCTCTCTGATATACAGTACACTATCAGAGATGTCCTCTCTGATATCAGTCGTATTACGTTAAAACAGTGGCGACGATGGGCGTCAGAGTGGGGGGTCGAGTCGGCTGTGCGAG
>CM052299.1:3435821-3580777 GCA_028455765.1 Lasioglossum oenotherae | reverse complement strand
CTGAGGCCGATTTCGTGCCGACCTCATGCCCATGTCTAAACCCTCATCCTACGGACGACACTGCCTTGGCATATGCGCGCACAGGAGGTCGTCCAAAATTGAGCCAATCGGGCCTTGAGCACCACCGAGCGGTGATTGGACAATGATTTGACGATCTGTGCCCTAGGCACGGGTTGGCCAAAGGCACGCCTGGTTAGCTGGGTAGATATAGATTACATTACTGCGTTGAACACGAGTGCGTGAGAAAACCAGTCCAATGTCAAATATCTCATTCAATGATGTGCATAGTGACATTGCAAATTTGCCTATCTGTGTAGGTAGATATGTAGATGTAGATGTATGTCTGATACATGCATGTATGATAATGTAGATGTACTATGTAGGTAGACATTGATATGTATCTAAAAGAGGCAATATTGTAAAAACATATGTTCGCATTCTTACTCTATATGTAATCCCTGAAAAAATAGTATTATCGCCACAGCGAGTCGTTATCCAATTAGAATGAAGAGAAATTTTTTGTCCTTTTCGGTATTGCATTGTGTTACAACATATATACGTATAATAAACGAAATGATACATGACTCCTTATCATCTGCTGTTAGGAAGAAGGCACGCGCAACGGAACAGGGGCAAGAGGAGACCCTACCCTACCGGTTTATAATCTGATTCGTTTACATTGTCATTTTGCCAATCAGATCCTCAGTAGCTTCAGATATCTCTTTTTCAACAGAGAAGAGCATTGTTTACACAGCATCAAAGTTATTTCGAACAAAGAGTTTCGAATAACGAATAAATCGGTTTATTCATTACCCTAGTAGGATGCAACTTGGATTACTTGGATGCAATATTGGTTGGCCAACCATTAGATATGTCGCCCTTTTATGCAGGTGGGCCAACGAAGGTCCAACGTCATTATAATACGAACGACCAACTGGGCCCGCTAACATATTATTATTCCAATCTTCACTTTTGCGGATCTTTTTTACAGTAGACAATATATGAAAAAAGGAAAAATCTTAATTTCCACGTCGGACTTAACCATACGTGGTCGCTAATGACCTCGCTGTTAACGCGACCACGTTAAAATAAACTGCAAATAAATAAATAATTCTGCATATATGTATATTTTATGCGCATGTGTAATGACTATGGAGACACCTATCGCGTTATTTACTAAATCTCAATAAACAACGTCATGTGTAAAACACCTGTTTACCTAGGTGTCGTAAACTGTCGTAAACACCCAATCAGCACCGATACCTCTATAAATTTAAATTAATTTGCATGAATATACATTTATACATATACAGCTTGTCAAATGTAGCTGTGCGGTTGACTAAATTCATAGGGATGCGCAGAAGAAAACAAAGACCGCACTCGACGAGAGAAGGATGCAACATTTGAACGGTAAAGTACACACCTCGTCAAAAGTGCGTACTGTCCATTATTTCTTACAGCAGTAAACATACAAAACAACTGTTTATATGTTTGTGTCAATACACTTGTGTCACTATACTTTTTAATTAAACTGTCGCAACGTGAATCGTTTGACAGGTGACGTATCGTTGTAAAGTTCCGCCTATTTACCACTGCGCAGCGGGGTCATTTCCCCTTGCGGGGGACATTCAGCCGCACAGCTAGATTTGACAAGCTGTACGTAATAGGAAGGATAGTATCTCAGGTAAAAACGATAATTAATGGCAAAAGTAATTTCAACATTTATATCTTTGTGATATTACAAAATTGCAAAAGGAAATAAATATACAAAAATGTCGAATATGCATATGTATTCTCATGAATTTTTAAATTATTTCACGATGGTTTTACCGTTATTTACGATGCATATTGTGCGTTACATTGGAAAATATCGTGAATATCTATTTTATTTAGTGTAAAGAACAAGCCTTTTTTGTATTTAGGTTGTTGATTGTAGGGATAGAAATCAAGACAGGTATTTATTTATAGACATTTACACGCATTAAAGTGATTATATATGCTAAGAGGTTGACACACTTACGCGAATCTTAGTAATTTTCACCTATTATGAGATAATAAAAAGGTATGTTATACATACCTATATGCTTATTAGCGTGATTAATCCGATTTTTAAATTTCTAATACAATAAGCTTAATATTCAAGGGCGTCGATATATTTAGAGTTGTACTCGTACGTGTCTTCCATGAAATTAACGTTGGTGTTGACACTCTTAATGAATATTTAAGGCGGTAATGAAGAGTGATAACGAAAATTTTGCTGAGTTGGCGATACATAAATGTAATGTGGCTAACGGAAATCGATAATGTCAACATCTTCCGTCCGCGTGGCAGTTATTATTCAGCTTTACATTTGATGAGAGTTCACTTTTCCCCAACTTTGCCGCATACGATTCACCGCCATTAAAAGTGGTGAATGCCGTTATTTGCACCGGCAAGAAACAGTTACGTAAAAGTGGCTTTTGTCCCGATATCATCCAATATCATCCGAGTTGATATGACGAGGCACTAAACAACAGAGTTCTTCAGCAGAGTAACGTTTCAACAAGAATACACTGTAAATAACGTAAAAAGGTCGAGCAATGGGATATTTAAAATCTGTTGGTGCAGCGATCATATATATCGGGGTTTTCTTTGCTATTATCACCTTTTTACCAGGATTACCTCCGCAAGCCGAATTTTCTGAATACAGGTATGATATATTTATTCGATTTCTTCATAATAACGGAAAGATATAAAATAATTACATACTTTTGCGGTTACTGTTTTAGAATAAAAGAACCTTCTCAGACGAAAATACAATTCGAAATAAAAAATCTTAAAAGGTTAAAAGAGGCCGAAGTGTTATATGCTGGAGAACTGAAAGGAGCGGAGAGTTTTGCTTCATATAATGGGGAATTATATACTGGTATACGTGGAGGTTATGTTGTAAAAGTTGACGGGAAAAATATTGTACCGGTCGTTAAATTTGGCCAAAAGTGCGGTGTGTAAAAGTTACTTTTCTAACTGTGCAGATACTTATCTTTGTAAATTCATTTGTGGCTATATTAAACACATCATTGCAGATGGATTATGGCAAGAAGAAAAATGTGGCAGACCCTTGGGTTTACAGTTTAATGACAAAGGAGAGCTGTTTGTTGCTGATTCGTATTACGGTATTTTCAAAGTTAATGTGAATACCCGGCAATTCACAAATATAGTTAATAGTTCTAAACCTATTGATGGAAAACCTTCAAGAATTGTTAATTCTATCGATATTGCTAAAAATGGAGATATTTACTGGACGGATTCGAGTACAGACTTTCCACTTCACGATGGAATATACACAGCATATGCTAATCCAACGGGAAGGTAAGAATTTCAAATTAGACTGTTCATATTAAAGAGATTATGGAAGCATTATATTATCTGTAGGCGGCGATTATGTTATCTCCTGCAAAATGCAAGAAGTATACCTTATTTCTGTAGCAAACGTCCAGAGCACTATCATTAGCCCTTAAGGGGATAAACTCGTTTCCAGGATTTTAAGGGTGCGGGATGCGCCTTCTCATTTCTTGATAATGCAAAGATGGAGTTTTTCAGTAGTCAAAAGCGCTAGATAAAAGATCAATCTAGGCTGCGATCGCCTTTCAAAAGTCCTAGTTTTACTTTTACTAGGCGTAATTTGCATTATTCATGCTTTATGAAAATAGCCACATGCGCAGCTTTATGCTTCCAAATAATGCTAACTACGTTCATCAATGTGAAATCAAAGTCAGACCAAAAGATCATTACAGTATCAAAGTGAAATATTATAACAGTAAGGTGTACAAAACAAAGAGGTGTACGAATATAAGAATATATAATATATAAGAACATAACACAAATGATAAATGCTTTCCTTAATCTGTTGATTTGTATCATGTTTCATCCTGAGAATCAGTATCAATACATTGATTTTCTATTGATACAGTCATTAGTAGCGGTAAAACTTCAGGTGGTATTCGTTTCTTATATAACTATTTTTATAAAGCTGTGACAGCGGCTATAAAAGAGCCTAGGTGCATCTTTTATCTAGCTCTTTTCACTACTGAAAAACTCCATCTTTGCAATATCGAGAAATGAGAAATTGATCACATCAATGTAATCTTATCGGTTATTTACAGATTGATTCGATACAATGCTTCAACAAAGAAGAATGAAGTGTTACTAAAGAATTTAGCATTTGCAAATGGAGTTCTATTGGCTGACGATGAAAGCTTTGTAATTGTGAATGAATGTTTTAATTCACGTATTATGAAATATCACTTGAAAGGTCCTAAGACTGGGCAATCAGAAATTTTTGCGGAAGCTTTACCTGGGTTACTGGATAATATACATACCGATGGACAAGGAGGTTTTCTAGTGACTGTAATCACATATGCTGATTCTGAACATCCGTTGTTAATTCAGTCCCTCATGCCGCATCCATATTTAAGAAAAATGATCACCAGACTTTTTTACCTAATAGAAGCTCCATTTAAACTACTACAAGATGTTTATCCAAATTATTATGCAGAAAGAGTTATATATTCGGTAGGTTCATTCGAGTCTGTCAATGGTTTAGATACAAAGGGAATGTCAGTAATATTGAGAATGGACAAAGCAGGGAATGTTCTTGATGCTATTGCTTCCGATGATGGAAAAGTTCACAGCATTTCCTCTGCGTACATACACGATGGGCATTTGTGGCTTGGTTCTCCTTGGCTTGAGTATATAATGAGAGTTCCGTTAAAACAAGCATTTCCACATTTGAAAGAAAACAAAAAACCAGTAAGCGAAAAAACAATATAAAGAAGAAGAATCAATTTTAACTGTTTCGAACACACCAAATGTTAAAGTGAATGTAAAGCCTTCGAAAGCAAAAGCAACTGCTCAAGAAACTACTCCGAAGCCTACAGCCAAACCTACAACACCAAAACCTACAGCTACAACACCGAAGCCTACAACCACAACACAGGAGCCTACAACTACCACTGCAACACCGAAACCCACAACAACCACTACAACACCAAAACCTACAACTACAACGCCGAAACCTACAACCACGGCACCAAAACCTACAACCGCTGCACCAAAGCCTACAACCACAGCACCAAAACCTACAGCTACAACACCAAAACCAACTACACAAAAGACAGTAACAGAACAAAAACGCCCCACTACTACAGAAAAACCACCTCCTTCAAAAGCACCAACGAAGGAAGTCAAAAAAAGAGGATTCCAAAGAAACGAAAACCGAGAACTTGAAAGAGGCGAAGAAAGAATCTTCTACTTTGAATGTTAATACGAAAACGACAAGCGAAAAAACTGATTCAACAGAACAAAATCAAGAAGATAAAGTGAAATCGAAATCCAATGAATCAGCAAAAAAAAACTACTCCTGAAGCTCAACCTGGACGATCCAAGCCAGTTGAGAAAAATAGTGATTCTATTAAAAAATAGATGTTAATGTGTTGATTATCGCCGTCAAGTTTCGATCAAAACTTGATTCTATTCCATTCCATGTTAAAGGTTCCATATATTCCAAACATATCGACGTAATTTGTTTTAATTTTACATGTTCTTTTATCATTCCTACATTCTGCTATTATAAGGATATAGAATCTGCTTTCATTTACATTATTCTAACATAGTTCCATGAAATAATATTATAAGACTATTTTATTTTATCGTACTATACCACGTAATATATGCGGTAGAAAAGTCAGGAAACGCATTAGGGACTGTGATTTAGATTTGTACATAAAGTTGAAAGTAATGTTGTTTTTGCAAATTTTTTTCATAACATGGTACGTTACAACATAGTACTAGTATGGTGTTTAGTGTGTATGTATGTATATATGTTTTATGCAAACATATATGTACATACATATATATATATATATATAATAAAAAATATGTATTTTATAAATTTTAATTTTATTTAGTTATAGAACAAAGATGAGGCCCAAGCGGAACATGGAAAAGAGTATTTTTGTTATAGCTATTCTTGTTATTTTGATATTAACTGATTAACATTCCAAAAAAAAAATGATATTATATAATAGGGTAAGGTTAGATATTGAACTGATTGTATAAACATGGTAACTAATATTAGATCAAATCTGTTTGTGAGGTTTAAATCATACCCTTATAATTAAAATTGTTTAATGTATCCGAAAGAATATATCTTCCATTAAAATTTTCATTTTCTATTTTTATATATGATGTATTTTTCTACTCAAGGTGTGTTAAATATATGTATATACATATGAACGTATTTACGTATTATTTATGCAGAAAAGGATTCAGAATGATTTCTGATTAATGGAAAACTAAATTTGTACTAGTTAATTTTTTTTTTCAAGGTACACGGTACATCTAAAAAATTCATTTTGTTGCATGACGGTGTAAAACAATGTTCTTACTTTTATACGAGAATTAACAAAATATTGTATAAATGGTATGATAATAAAATTTGTTTTTTAATATAATGATTCTTCATTTGTATAAATATTCGAAATTTTAGCAGCTCTAAGTACACATTCGATAGCCTTGATTTATAATACTAAAAATAGGTGCTCGTTCGTATCACAAAAATATACACTAGATCTTCTGTATGCACCTAAAGTTATATCATTTCTGAAAGTTCAAATATGGAAACTTCGACAATATTCTTTTAATTTGTTCGTTTAAATTTTGTTGGACTTTCCATAAAAGCGTAGGTTTTTTAGTGAACTGCCAATACCCGTTCCTTTCACGTTCTGCCCGTTTTTGTGCATTCAGCAAGCGTTTCTGATAATATAAAACGTTTTTGTCGTCTAGCATTGATTTTAACGAATCTTGTTCTACTAGGGCAAAGCCAAGGCTTATTAAGTCTTCTCCGATCCTTATTTGTTCCTGTACCAAAATAATGTATACTTTAAATAAAAAATATACAGTGTGTCCCACGAATTCTGTCCACTTGAATATCTTGGTTATTTCAAAGAATATGAGAAAATGTTACGTACAGAAGTTGTAGCATCAAAGACGGCACTTTTACTGGACAAAAATAAAATATGATACGTTTTTAAGAAATACATTAGCACATTTATTAGAAAATGTACCATTAAGCATTCGTCAGATAATGTGGTATCAGTATGATGCAAGTCCAACATGCTACACTCGAAGGGTGAGAAGTACACCTGATGAAATAGTCCCAAATCGATGGATAGGACACGGAGGCACTATTTGCTGGTCAGCACGAAGTCCAGATTTAACACCTCTAGATTTTTCTTGCGGGAAACATTAAAAAATATTGTGTATCAAGATGCACCAACAACTCTGGAAGACACGAAGCAACAAATTATTGCAGCATGTGCTACAATAGACGTTTTAATAATAAAACATGTAAGAGACGCAACAATTCAAAGATTAAAACGTTGCATTGCTGCAGATGGCTGACATGCTAATGACATTTCGAACATGCTTCATGAAAACAGTCAAATATCTCAGCAATGGTAAGTTTCAGGACAAATGCATCTGAATACTTTTATACTCAGAATACGCCAATCTATCGAAATCGAGAATTAAAAGTTTGAACATTTCATTTAAACAAACAAAGGTGACCTCTATATCTTCTGTATGCCTCCACTTGCAAGAATGCCATTTATACCGTATTACGTAGTTTCTTAAACTCTACAACTTCTGTATAACCAAGATATACAAGTGGACAGAGTTCATAGGACACACTGTATAATTGAAACCTGCTAAATTCTTTACCTTATTCTGTTGAGATGTAGTAACAATTATACAACTTAAGTATTCCTTTGTAGAAAACAAAGGTACAAAATTTATGTTCTTCCCATTAATAATTGCTTGTAACCAGTTAATACCTAAAAGTAGAGATCGATTAATGCAATATATTTGTGAAAATTTCATTAGCACTTACCATTAGATGTTACATTAACTCCAGCAATCTTAACGGGTAAGAATGTCTTATTATTCAATCGAGGCAGGGCTATTAATGGCTTGTGATCAACCATTAGAAGAGTACCATGACTAGGTTCTATACGCTTGACGGTACCTTGAAGTGGAACTTTTTTATGGAAAAAGTGTGACGGTATACTGGATGGATTTCTAAATTTAGAAAACTAAAGAAACATGTAACAAAAAACATAAGAAAGTACAGTAAAATTAGATGCATTGTTGATCCATGCGATACATACGGGCCTAATTTGGTGAAGTGCAATCGCCAAAGTGATACCAGAAATTCCATAAGTGATGACCTAGAATTTTCAAATACATATGTATGTAAATTAAATTCGATTTCAACGAGAAATGTAGGTTAGGACGTACCTTTATCGTTTTAGTATGAGTTTCACTGAATATTAAATATTTCTCCAAACTACTCGGTTCTTCTTCCGATCCCATTGTTGATAAATTTTTCAATTTTTTAATGGTATATAATAGACGCGTTTCTGTATACCTGTTATTAAATAGTATGAACAAAAATATCTTACTGAATGCACGTATATATGAATATAGATTTGATCATCAATATTTTCATACGGATTTATAGAATAGAGATGCGCATTTCTAAAAACTAATAGAAAAAAATGTTTTTTACTTTTAATTCAGTGTTAGTTTAAACACTAATCCGCGTGTGATAATTATATATATGTTTTTAAAAGATTTTTTTAAAGGGGGGATATTAATTATATTATTTAGTATTTATATATTTAATATAAAATTACGAACAGGTATTACAAGGCACACGTAAATCAATTGGTAAAATATAATACGAAGTTATAAAATTTAAAAAAGAAAATTATATAGGACGATATAAAATGATATATTACAATATTATGTTATAGCGATGTTCAATATATCTTAAATAAGCGGTTTCGATAGAACGTTTTGACTTTTCACACGAGCCGAATGTTCATTTGCATCCTTTACTTTCTTTCATCCATGTCCCATGTGCGATATGCGTGTGGCACAGTGTCAGTACACGCACTGACATCGCATGAGCTAAAGTGACAAGTGAAGGAGTTAGAAGGATACTTTGAATAGGAGCATCGTCGAATGAGTGAACTATAACGAGAGACAAATCCAAAGGTTGATTGACGAGCATATTGTGGAAATGTTTCGTGATGGTCAATACTTGGAAGTAATAAAGGTATCATGATCAACAGCTGTCAACAGCTGTTTACAGGAAATCCTGCAACCTGCACAAGTAAAATAGAAGCTGTATTCGTAGGCTTCGGATAATTGTTTAGCGACCGCCGTTGTTACTGTTGAAGAAAGGATTATAAAACTTAAGCGGAAAAGAATTTCGACCAATAAATGGCTTGATCTTGAGGATTGGGTAGCGGTATACAAAATTTTGGAGAGGGCAATTCTACGGAACGTTCGTAAAGAAGGATTGTTTCAGAATGCCGATAAATGTAGAGGAAAAAAGTCTACCCGACAACTAGATATCACGTAAGTCTAATCATTTTTATACTTAACAAGATCGCATTACTGTCAAAGATGATACTTAACCCTTTGCACTCGGAATTATTTTTCAATTTTCTTGTAAACGACTCCCTACTATTTTAAGTGTTTCATCTTTACTTCAAAAGACATATTTTGATAGTTTAGTCGAATCAAACGCATAAATCAGGAGATACTATAATTTTTAATACGTACGCATACGTACGAAATACAAGTATATATCTTTTAATTTCACTATATATCATGGAAGAATATCATGAGACTGTACAATAAATACAATTCGAATAAAAAAGGTTGTATTTTTAGTGTTTTTTAAACATTTTCTCTTATCCATACATTTATCAGTCCTTAACGATAATTATCTTCACTTTCCAAAGCTTGTTCTTCAACTAAATTTTGTTACATTTGACACAGGAATGCAAAGGGTTAAAATTATGTTATTTAAAACAGATATACAGGGTGAGTCATCTAAAGTTTGTACCTCAAATATCTTTGTTACACACGCACACACTTTCAAAGATACATTAAATGTTCTTAGGACAAAGTTGAATGGTAAAACGGGGTTCACATGATACCAAAAGAAATTATTGTTTTTATGTCATGTTTTTTTGAGATATCAAGGTTGCCTTCATTTTTTTAAATGGAACCACCCTTTTTTAAACACCTACAATGATAGTCCTTTTCATTAGGAATTTAGTAACTATAACTATCCAAGGTCATTCAAGGTCACGGACAGGGAAAACGTATAAGATTTTAAATATGAGAGCAGAATACATTTATCACTAGACAGCGGATCTTTATGCAAAATAAAAATTTTTTACCTGAATTGCAACAAACCAGAGTGAAATAGAAATTTATTTTCTGTCTTAATACATTTAATAGGTCGACAATAATATAACAGTATTTTTATATCCTTCTAATATTTTTACTGTTTCAAATTGCACCTACTCATTTTTGTCATAAATGCATAAAATCCACTGTCTATTTATCACAAGCGAGACTTGTAGTAAACACAGCAAGGTTCTTTACTAACAATATGTTTCCAAACACGATTCTGCTATGTCTTATTCAATGGTTGAAAGATGTGATACGATTACGGTTTACTGTCAATGTAGACAAAATGCAGTGCAGGCCCGACTGCTTTATGATTAGACTGCAGATGTTTATGTAATTCGCAATCTTATTAGACGAATTTTAATTGAGCTTGTGCACTGCGGTTTGTCTACACAAAGTGCTGCACAGTACTAAACAAGAGTTGTCTTCCGACAATTTGAGTATTTACATCAATGGAACCCTGGTAGAGTACGGTAAGCATGAACATGGTCTTCGTACATTAACACATTACCAACCGGTGCCTCTTAGGTGCCTCACCCTATGTATACCGCATAGCGTTGCGAGTCTTAATATAATTGTCGTTATTATATTTACCTACAAGAATGTTTTTATAAATTGTAGATACACGTTTGAGCAGTCAGAAATCACAAAAGATGTTGCATCGTTGCCTACGATCAGAGTTAACGTATCCCCTGCGAAGAAAAGTTCGGGGAAATTGGACATATCAGGAACATCGGCAGAAAAGGAAGAAATTGGTGATCGAACATTGGAAAAATCAGGAAGTTGCGCTCACAGCTTCGCTAACGAGAAACATAACAACGATACTTTACCAAAGAAAGCAAAGAATTATGATGTTGTTACAAAGTTAACGAATGACAAAACAAAGAATATTAAAACCAAACGATATTTACAGTTGGAAGGCTCGAAAAGCAACTCGCTGGAAGAGTACGTGCCAGATGCACCAGCGGCGAAAAAATTGTGCACGAATTTGAAGTATATACCGAGTAGAAAGAGTACATTGGAACGGATCCAAATATCGTCGAACGAATACTCTCCTACGATATTAGATAATAAGAGCATGACAGAGGACGTTCGATATATCCCGAATTCTATTGATACGTCGAAAGTGATATACGAAACGTACGAGCCTAGCGCGGCGACAATCGTTGACCTTCCCGAAGAATATGTTCCTACCTCTAAGGGAACCAAGGCATCTGTTGAAGAATACCAACCTGACTTTACCAGCAAGTCTATGAAATTTGATAACAGTTACGTGCCATCAAGCGTTCAACAGATTAATGAAAATTCGAGGAAAACTGACAGGCCAAAAAAAGCACCATTTAGAGAAACATTTATCACGGCAGAAAGAAATTTCAAAGAAACATATGGATCTGTTTACTTAAAAAAACATATTTTGATAGTTTAGTCGAATCGAACGCATAAATCAGAAGTTACTATTATTTTTCACACGTACGAAATATAAATATCTTTTAATGTTACTATATATCATGGTGGAATACCATGAGTCTGTACAATAAATATAATTCGAATAAAAAAGATTGTATTTTTAGTACAAAACATTTCTTACTGCTATTTAAACATTTCTTTTTATCCGTACACATTTATCAGTTCTTAACGATCATTATCTTCACTTTCGGAAGCTTGTTCTTCAACTAAATTTTGTATCAGTTCAAATTTAGGTTCTACATTTTCCTCCTTAGTATTTCGTTCTTCGTCAGTATTTTCTATTTCGTTGAGCTCTTCGTCATCCGTATCATCATCCGCTCCAGGATGAGCAGGAACTTTGTGAGTTGGACTATTAGATGTTTGCATTGTACCTGGTTTCTGCCACATTTTTTTGCGACTCTTTTATACCACTAACTTTCTCCATGTAATAATCATAGACAAATTTGGCCATGTGAGGCATATCTTCGATTTCCATTGGCGAAGTAGATGGAGTAGCATCGTTGAGTCTATCGGTAGGATAATGTTCTTGCGGCAGTAGTTGCAGCTTCAATGGTCTCTGCATAAGCTGATCGAACGCGGGAGTTAATTCGAAACAATTTTTAAAAAGGGATACTCTAGCAAATACGTAAAGACCGAGACGTGCTCTCGACATAGCTACCACCAGACGTCGAGCGTCTCGCAAGTGGCCTACGGCACGAGTTTTTACAAGCGATAGTAATATGTAATCATTCTGTTGACCTTGGTATTTGTCTACCGTCGTCACTTTATTTGGTCGTCCTATTAAGGGATTACTAGCGCATCTTATATTTATCACATCTCTTATTAAGTGTTTTTGCCCATTGTATGTAGTCAATATACTGATTTTATCGGCCGGGTAACCAAGCAGTCGCATATACATAAACACAGCCACGCAGTATTCAGCCTCGGCAAGGTTTTGATAAAAGTAAGCACTCGGCTCGCTTTCTCCCACTCCGTTGAAGTCTTCAACATTAATCAGTTGGAAGTCGTACAAGAATCCAGCGTTCGCCACTAAATACTCTGGGCTGCGTTCCACGTGGAGAAGATTCCCCAACTTTTTATACCGCCAATTGTAAAGATTGCAGATACTGGGCCTAGCACGACCTTGGCCGTCAAGGTCAACTGTAGGTACACCTAGCCTAACAAACCTTGCGAAAAGAGATTGTTCCATATTTGAATATTTCTGGAAAGCCATATTTTTGATAACTGGCGGCAATTGATGATGATCTCCTATCATTATCCAACGTTTTAATCTATTGTATCCGTCTTGCGGATTTTGCAGTAACAATGGTATGAAAGTTTCTATTTCTAAGATTTGCGCAGACTCTTCCATCAGAATGTTGTCGTACTTAAAGCCCATATCCACGAGCTCTCGTCGTTTCAGTGCAGCATGAGTACAGGTCATGGCAATAACTTTTGCCTCCTTCACCAATAAATATTTCGATCTGTCTAAACCGGATCGCAACAACTCGAAAGCTCTGAATTCTTCTAACTGTGCGAAAATTCTTTCTATATACCTACAGAATCAGAATATAGTCATCATTTTATGGGAAATGCCAGGGGCATGCGAGAACCCGAAATATCATATACCACGAATTCTCTTCAAGTGTCATATTCTCGAAATTTTCTCGCACACCCATAGAAAATACATTTTTGAAATAAATTATTCGCTGTTAGGAAATTACCTAAAACAACTGCATGCTATTTCTATGTCCTCCTCGAAAGTATTGCGTTTGAATAAGGGTTGCGGAGCGTTATCAAAGAATTTATGGAATGGAAATTCTTCATCGACAATAAAAGCAGGAGGTGAATTGTTTCCTGTTCCTTGTCTTTGCTTAATTCTAGACTCGAAGCGTTCCCATCTTGCCAATATTTGATACATGAAAAAATGTCCAGCTGTTTCGCATGTGTACGCCACGTCGCCTTTCACGTTCAACGATTCCTAATAAACAAATTTCAGGTAATACGACCAACAAAGACAACTAAACTGATTTTTTCTGCTCGGAGAATACAAACCTGTAATCTTTGAACTTCCATTAAAAGATCCAAGCGTTTAGCTAAAACATAGTTAACTCTACCGTATCTGCTGAAGTCTTTTTCCGTTTCTAGCGCTTCTTCTCCATGACCAAGACGGAGCAGATGCCTCTCGTCGATGTCTAATGCCATGATCTTTTCGAAAAGTTGATTCAACGCTTGATTAGAATGTGTGACTATCAGCGTTCTTTGATTGGGAAAATTATGATAGAGATTTGAAATGATTTGGACAGCGACATCAGTTTTACCGGTACCAGGAGGACCTACGACAAGTGTCAATCCTGGCTGCATTCCAGCCCTAATAGCTTCAACTTGCGTTGGCGTAAAGGGGATTTGATTTCTGTAACAAAATTATAGAAAATATAATAATGATGTACAGCGTATGTGCAATCAATTAACAAAAATGAACAGTAGGTCGTCGTATACTTTTTAGGTTCATTGGCCTTGTAAGGGCCGCGACTAGGAGGAACGTGTGGTTCAACTTGAATGATTTTGTTCACAGTTTCACTACTCTGTTTGGCAAGCACATCCTTAAATATTACACGGAAAGGTCGCACAAGTTTCTTTTCGTCGTTTGTGGAATGTTCGATTTCATATTGAGGAAAACTGGAACGCAAATGGTCTATATCGAGGAACGTGTCGTTAAAATCCATTGTTGCGATTTCATTTGGCATCCTACAAGCACATATAAAAATATTAATATTACGACGATAAAACGGTATTAAAGATACTGTAACGCAGGCATGTCAAACACGTGGCCCGTCGACAAGTACTCTGCGGCCCGACCAAAAACTTTTAAACTGTTGATGACAATTTACTTCTAGTAAATTGTATTCGTTTCTTAGATATCTTAGATTGAATATCACCTTGAGAGATCCGAATGTACCATCATCCCGTGATCGATGAGCGTAATTTGCATTATTCGGAAGCATACAACTGCGCATATATAGCTATTTTCATAAAGCTGTGACAGGTTTTTACTTCCGAATAATGCAAATTACGCCTCCGAAACGTAAAAATAGGACTATTGAGAGCGATTGCAGCCTAGATTGATCTTTTATCTAGCGTTGTTGACTACTGAAAAGCCCTATCGCATTCATTATCGAGAAATGAGAAGGCGCATCCCGCACCCTTGCAGTCCTGGAAACGGGAGTTTAACCTCTTATGAGGCCCGTGGCGGTAAAAGAGTTTGACATGTCTGCCGCAATGATTAGAAGTACCTTGCGTAGCGAGCCGCGCCCGGATCGCCGTAGCCTAGAATTATGTCATGCAGCCAATCAGGAACAACACACTCTGTATTCATAAGTTCTCTTATGGTCTCCAGGACCGCTTTAAAGTTATTCTCTTTTGGTTTCCGTCTCATTATAATGTTGAATCCTTCGTAAACGTCCTCGCCACCATGACTGGCGTTGTCCATGTCGATTCGATACTGATTGGAATCGAGCCAGACTCTGTACGTTCTAGTGTCGCCGGGTAGAATTGGTCGTGGTTCAGGGCCATCTTCTATCACTCTGCCATTGGAATCTAACATACCTTCAACCTCGCATCCTCTAACTGTTGTTAAACCAACTTGTGGGACAAATGGTAATTTATGACTGTATTTAGTGCCTACGGATGAAACAAATATCGAATTAGTTCACCGTACCATGTTACAATTAATCCCCATGTTCATTGAAATGTTAATCAAGTAGCTTGGACGAATTTCTATGCACACTGATATATATTTTAGTTTTGTATCTTACCAATGGGATTCTCAGGCTTGACAGTAATTAGAAAACATACGTCGTGTTTTCGGAGATTCTCCCATTCGGATTTGATTTCTTTGCGGACGCTCAGGTTTATCGTGACGTCAGCACGCACTCTGGATGGTCTCTTTTCGCCGATATTAGGTTTCGCTACTTCAACCACAGCGAATTGAGTGATCGGCTGCGCCATTCTGGCCCAGCCACCAAAATAAACGCCGCCATCTTCAGCCCGCCTAAACGGATTAAATAAAACACCGATTGACATATGCTAAACCATGTAGCTCGACCATATTCTTTTATCCTAAACCCTTTACACTCGGAGCTATTTTATCTCGAAAATTAAACATTTCTTCCGACCTAGAATAACTCCATTTTATAGTAATTTTTTTCTTTGCATGAATATGAAATTGCCTTCTAGAGGTTAGCCCCTCACTTGTTGAATTAAATAATTTCAACAGTTGTGTTGAGTTGTGCTAAGTTTGTGCTACATCGTGCTCGAATATTAAAACTATAATATAAAAAATAAGACGAAAAATTGAGAAAAACGATTCTTTTAGTAGCTCTCCACTTTTCATTTTTCTATATTTTCTCTATTGTGCCAAGTTGTGCTTTCAAGTGCCAAGGGTTGAAAGAAACATACCAGGGACTCAATCTGCTCACGGCATCTTCAATGTCTTGACGTATCTCGTCTGAAAATATTTAATATCGTCGAATTAATTATATTTAAGCAATCCTATTTATAAATATACGTTTGTTCAACATACAGGTTGACTCTAAACGGAAGAGATTAAAATTTCTCAGCAAGTAATCGTGTAGAGTGAGGAACTGTAAGTTCAATTTTGGTAGAGCTAGACACCCTTCGCCAGAAAAATATTCCGTTGGGACGATACTTTCGTTCCAGATGATCTCTTCCGTGGGATACAGAGGCATTTCGTTCAGCTCTTCCAATTGAGAGGCTCTGCGTTCATGGCGGGAGATCTAGAATTGAATTTTTAATATTATTATATAATACAAAATACATGTGACTTTGAAGAAGATCTAATCTCAAGAAAAAGTCGTTTAATAAAAAACAATAGCACAGTTTATTTGTACAGCTAAAAAGAACATTTTGAATAATCTATTTCAGTTTAGATCGCACAACTTAAGGTAGTTTTCTCTTTATTTTCTTTGCCAGAAAATATAATAAAACATTAAAATATTTTATTTTATCCTTTGGATTGCCAACATAATTATTCGTCGGAATTTCACTTTCTACTTAAAATACTATGTTATGTATCACCAGTATCATTTATTTACTACATTGGGTTGGCAAGAAAGTAATTTCGGTATTTTAAGGTGAAATGGCGTTCAATTTTTTTATTCAAGTAATAAACTTTAACGAACAAGATATTTTTCATTTTGTTCGATGATCTGTTGTCAAAAAGGAACAAATAAGAAAATTTGATCGATTAAAGTTCATTGCTCGATTACAGAAATTGAGTTTTACTTTACCTTGAAATACCGAAATTCCTTTCTTGCCAACCCAATAAATTCTCTTCTCCATTTCACGTACCAAAAGTTCGCGAAGAAACTCTATGTCGTATCGGTACCAATTTTCTTCTTTCTCTCGCTCTTCTGAGGGCACCAAGCACAGGTAACTCGCGATCGATCTCAATTTCTCTTGACTGAAAAAGAATGACGGACAATGTATATAGTATGCTCGATTTAAATGTACAGTCTTCCTTCGCATAATATGACTTTCGTCTCTATGGATAGTGTTACTTGTTACTATAATGATGAAACTGCCCTAGGCAGATGATGTTCTCTGCCCTAGGCCGGCTTGGCTCAACGAAAGCCTGGTCGACTGGTTTAATTATTGACTTATTAAAGAGTGGTACCTGAGTGAGCCAAAGTGCTTGTAAAGGGCATCCCTCGTGTCGACGCTCGCCACGTTCGTCAAGGCGAAATTCCTCAGGTCTTGGAACTTCGCAAAAACGGCTTTCTGCGCAGAGTATAAATATTCAGTTTGGTAAATATCTAGAAAGGGGGACTCTCCTAATTGATTTTTATGGACTCGAAACATGTTTTCTGGGTCGTAAGTCTGAGCAACTTTTCCTTATACATGTTACGCGGTTGCTCGGCCATAGTTGCGGAGATATTTGGAAAAACCCACTTTAGCGAATTCTGTCTTTTCGCAACGCCGCTATTTGTCCTTTAACGCTAGGTTTATGGAGCTCTAGAAATAACTGTTTTACATTATTTTATAAACATAACAAGAATGTGTCTATCAAAAATTTTTCAATAATATCTACTCAAAGATAAATAAATTTGGTAAATAATTCCTCAGAGAAGCATCTTTACAATTTTAATAATCGCAAATTAAGAATATTCACGTCGCCTCTAGGTGCTTACGTTTGTTAAGAATCACTTTTTTCGGTTCCTATGGGGAATTATCGCTTAACAATCATTGGTTCGTTTAAGTCAGATGATTTCCTCATAGAACGAGTACCCACTCGCCCCCCCCCCTGGGCCGAGGAAATTTTTTTCGAAAATTCCCCTTGTTTTCAGGCCCTCCCTTATCTACTGCCCTGACTCGAATCCCTCCAGATTCGATTCTGGTACACCAGAAACCCCTTCTCAAGACCGATCTATGCCCCTCACAAAAAAATCTACCTCAACTCTAACCTAAAATTTGTTTAAAATAACGAAGTTCGCTATAGTGATCCTAACAGATTTTTACACTATGGCCGAGCGGCGGTAACGTACAGTGAATTCCATTAATATTCGGACGGTCTCAAAGAAACGATAACTTTTTGAATATTGGAATATTAAAAAAGAAAAATTTCTGTATTTCTGATTTTTGGAAAGATCAGGATCTGTCTGTCAAAATATGCAGAAAACTTGATTCATTTCTGCATTAAAATACGAAGAAACTTTGTCCCCAGCCCAATATTAAATCTATCGTTTTCCAATAACCTTCAAACGTTATGGCATCTTCTCAAAATTCGATTGTGATATTATTGATGACAGTAATAAATATCATCATTGTCATACCTGAAGAGAAGTGATTTTGGTGTAATGTAATTGTGTCATATCGTGATCCGTGAGAGGATCACCAGTTTCCTCGTTGATCTCGAACCTCGCATAGAACTTCAGCATCTCCAACAACTGTAAATTAAAAGGTAAATAAAACGGTGAGTAACGATCCGCACAGTACGCATTATATTCTCTTTAATATGAGCAAATAGGCAAATCACTAAAAGCTCGGTACAAGAAAATCGCATTATCTTCGATCGTCGTTGAGCAAAACTAATTTTCGTCATCGACGCTCGGGGCTCCGTTGGTTTTGTTTGGTTTCTACGCTGATTTCTTCTTATCAATCCGGTTCTGTACTACGGCTTATTGTTAGTACTGATTTCTTAACGATTTTTACGCAAGCAGCCACTAATTACTTTATCCGTTTCGGACAGAAATAGCCAATGCATTCTTGCGATCTTCATCCGATATCTGATGAAGACGTCACTCGAGACTCGTTCAGAAATTTTAATAACCAGACTGCGGATTTCATGCATTCATGAGAAAACCGTAAAACGAATTTTTAATTTTTCCAATATTTATCATCACATTTTTCCTAAGAAAATGAATTTACTGTTAATTCTTGAAACGGTGTATAAAGTATAAAATATGTCAAAGACAGTACCTGAAATCTTTACTATTATTATTACTATAATTCACTTATTCTTATGTTAGAAAGTTTTCTTTTCTTTTCTTATTTCTAATAAATAAACGTACAAATAGTACTTATGTGATTGCGGCCTAGACTGATCTTTTATCTGGCGCGTTTGACTACTGAAGAAGCCCATCGCATGCATTATCGAGAAATGAGAAGACGCATTCCGCACCCTTGCAATCCCAGAAAAAACGGGTCTACCCCCTTAATTAGTAATTCTCGATACTTTAGAATACTGAAATTAGATCGAAGATGTTATCAATCAAGGTTGTCGCAATGGAGTGCTTATTGGTGATCATCAATTGCGATTTCAAGGAACGTGTTCGTGTTAGATAAGCTTTCAAGATTGCTGATATGAAATTAGCTCAACATCAGCTGACTGCTGGTTTATTTTGCTGCAGACGGAAACTTGTAGTTGGGAAAGTACATTGTCCGCCATTTTCTTTTAGTATATCTCGATTTTGCGTATACCTTAAGGTACTTTGAATTGATTTTATTCCAGTATGTTATGTGTAATACGGTGTGGCACGCGAGAGGTGGGCGGTGCCGTCAAAGAAATTTTGACAAGAGTAAATGAGAGCCAGCCTGATATAAACATTGGGTAATTTACATTGTGTATATTGTATTTCAATGACATTGTATTATTTTGATAACACTCGTGATTCGCGTAATTAGCAATTAAATGAAGCGAGGGGTTCCAAGTATGTAACGCAATTACATTGAATTAAATGACGTAATCCAATAACAACGTATTTAAATTAGCACAGCTCTGGTTTAGAAGTTATTAATTTTCTGCCGACTCTCGTACACGGCCGAACGAGTCTCCGCGTAGAGTCCGTCCAGCAATGGGTAGCGCGAGCCAGAAATGCGACAGTGGGAGAGGACCGTGGCAGTGCTATCACCGAGCAACCAGTTCCTCGATGCTTCATCCAGGTTTGTTTCAGTTCAGTTCCACGCGCGGTTCAACTGTGTCGACTTGTGCCAACACGTTCGCCGTCGCTCGCGCCGTCGTTGAAGTCTCCGCAAACCTGCGTCTATTTTGTTTACAATCGGTTGCACCGTGTCAGGCGACCGAGCCCGTCATCATTCTCTTGCGTTGCGTCCATCATCGACGACGAACTTCCACCTCTTTTTCAAATTCTACTCTAAAAGCTCGAAGTTGGAAATCGAACGGTCTCAAGGTTGATCCGATTTGCTCGCAAGTCAGAGTTGTCGGAAGCGATAAAGCGAATCTAGCCTCTTCAGGATGAGATGCGAAAAATGATCCATGCCGAACGGTGTTCTCGTGGAGTTGCTTGAGATCGTGCGAGCAGTTCGAACCGATCGTGTAAACAGAGTTTCGTTCGCGGAGATTTGGAAGGTTGATTGAAATCTCGTTCGGGACGCACGTTGTTTTGGTCGAGAAAGGCGGGCCACGAAGGGTGAGCCGATCCTCCGCGGTTATATTCGTGGGAGAACCAGTTCCGAAGGAAAAAGAAATGCGGTAACAAGAAACAGGGGATAATGTTGCTGGACACGAGCTACAATAAGTACCTGGGCACGTTGCCAGTCAAAGGTGCGTAAACCTCTGCCGGCGTGTTTGTATACACCAGGCCAGTGATTTTTATCGGGCTGCTGTTTTTTTTTCCGCGCGAATCACCGAGTCAACAATCCGCTCGATCGTTGCAAGTTCATTGTTGACTTCACACATTATTTCTGTACACTTGCATTTGTATTTCCAATTCTAATACAGCAATTTTTTGGTTATACACGCCCCGTTACTGTTGTGACCATTTTTATAGTCAAACAATCAGTCAGTTACGTTCAATTGTATTCGTTTTAACACTAAACCTACCGACCATCAAAAGTGACTGATGCGTGCAGTATTATAAAAATAACAAGATTAAATTTATTTATATTTTGCGCGATTTTTACTATAATACACTCACCGAAATTTCTATAAAGTCACTGTGTTTTGTGTCCGTGCGAAATCAAGACAGGCCTGTTTATGTATTTCTTTAAGGCCTGGTTTACGTTGTATTTTTGTCCAGAAGAATTTAAAAATTGTTGCACACGTCTTGTTGTTACTGGGAGCTCCAATTCAGCTCGGATTGGATGATTATTGAATGAAATTACCTCTATAGTTGTAAAATATAGTAACAAAATTGTAGTAAAAAATAGTTTATGTTTAAAGTTTGTATATAAAAATGATAACATAAAAATAACAAGAGTACATTTGTCGTTGCTTAGAAACAGTAACTTTTCTCAAAAAATCAATCAAATCGATTTTTATTTACTGAAATCGATAGTAGGACACGTAAGAATATAACAGACAAAGTATTCCCGATAATTACCGAATGTCATAAAAGCTTTTGAGGTCCCTGCGCGACTCTATTTCAATCAATCAATCAATTAGAGACATACAGTCGGCCGCAAAAGTATCCGGCCACCCATTAAAAACCCATTTTTAATAAACCCGGCCTCGAGTTCTTTTCGAGATGTTGGAAGTATTGATATACTAGGTGATTTACAAAAAAAAAATTAACCAAAAATTAACATTGGCCAAAATTCCAAATAAAAAAGTAACGGTCATGATTTTTAACTTATTCATCTGCGTCTATAATAAAAACGAAAAATGTGCCTTTCGTGGATTCGAGTAAGTTATAGACATGCACAAAATTTCATCGAACTCGGTGAACGCATAAGAATCTTTGAATTTTCGACCATTTTTAATTATCTATGGCTCACAGCAACCTTAATCTTAATTTTAATGGAATGTTGTGCATGCTTATAGCTTATTAATCTACAAAAGGCATATTTTGAATTTTTAAAACCACTAGTGTTTTCATTGCATATTATTATATTATACATTCATTGCGAATTTTTTTTATAAATTACCTATGACCTATGTAGTATATCAATCCTTCTAACATCTCAAGAAAGAAACTCAAGCTATTTGAACCAATTTCATAAAAGTTATTCGTTTCTAGCCGGACACTTTTGCGGCCGACTGTACGTTTCTATAAACATGAGACTTTGAACGAACATTTTACAGTAACCCATTTTCATTAACTCGGAATCTGAAAATGGAACGGTTGCGAAGATCTGCAACGAGGTCTCGAATAGCCAAGCATTTAATGGTTCTCGTTAAGAATATAGAAACGCGTTTCTCGCGTTCCGGCACAGAGGTTGTTCGTATCGAAATACGAATTGCGTCATGAAAGCTTTGAGAATAAAAAACAGTTGACTGATACAGTCGATGGAGAATGCGAAATAGAGCATCGTGTTAGATAAAACGATATGGAAAACGGCATTATCACGGTTGATTACGTATGAGGCGTGGAGAATTTCTCATATGATTACAGTTTTTTCCTTGTTTACTTGAACCACAGGAAGCGAAAGGTCTGACCGAGTCTAGCCAAGTTATCAAATCGATTGAAAAAAAAAAAATAGTAAACCGGTAGAGTGATAAGGGTCAATGTTATGACTGTATACATGTGCGCCGAAAAACATATTTACTTTGCGTACGAATTCAAATATTAGTGAGCGTTGTTGACAGTCATCGAAGATTTCTCAACGTTACCCCAGTTAATGCTTCATTCACCGCAGTCCGATTGTATTGTGTTTTGGCACATTTCTATTGCAATCTAATCTAATTATAATTATTAGACTGCGGATGTGTATGCATTTTCCAATTTTTGTAGACAAATTTTTAAACAGTGGAACGACATAAAATGTTATTTTTAATGGGGACAGCCTTCGTAGATCCAAAACAAATAAAAATTGTACAAAATTTTATCGAATTTGATATTCTATCCTGCTTTGAAGTTTCTCGTAAGCCATAATTTGTATTGTGTTCAATACATATGTAGTTATTTCTGTTCAGATATTATAAATTTATAGATAATAAATTCCTTCCGTTTGAAACCTCCACATGGATTTTTCAACCTCTTCTTACCTATTACTTTATTATTCTTTAATTTTTAATTTTAATTTAACTACATCGTAATTCGTAATTAACGTAATTTAATTACAAAGTATTTTATGATGGTACTCCAATTGCAATTACGAATTACATTGTAATTTAATTGAATGTAGATCTGAATTATAAATTACAATACATATAACTGAATTACGATGTAATTCAATTGTAATTCTGCACAACTCTGATTTGAACAAGTTGAAAAAGCTATTGTCGATGAAACGATCAACGTATTCAAAGTGTGTATTGAACACATTGCAGATTCGCCTCGACCATTAATTTTTGTAAACCCTGTTACACGGTATTCCACTGCGCTACGAGTGCACAATGCCCGGCGCAGTGTACTAATTTTATGCACTGATTATACAGGCCGTGTTTCCATCGAGTAGCTTTGTAAACAATGTTCCATTAGATTGCGTCTAATTAAACGAACTGCATCATTAAGCTGGGAAAAAAAGGAATTGGATAAAAGAACGGCGGGCACGTGCAAATCTGGCTCAATCGAATAAAGCGGCCGTTGCATGTGCAGCCACTGAAGTGCATAGTGGAGCACAAAGAGCAGCCTCGATGACAGAAGCATCCCTTTTCTTGTTTTGATCCATGCCGCGTTCATACCGCGCCAGAACACAGCCGGCTTCAAACTGGGTTACGAACGCAGAAAAATGCGTTTCTTCGACGGGGAATCTCATACGTCGACTGCACGGGCTGATTCAGTAACGCCGTCTCAAGCCTCGATAATAAAAACAACTTTACTGCAATACCGTTATCTTATCGCGTTTTACGTCTTAATCTTTGCGCGCTTCATCTCTTTCATAGATATGAATACGTATTTTCGTTTTAGTTCAATAGGTCCCGGAATTGCCACTTCATTTCAGCCGCTACACCGAATCGGAAGACTCGAAAGTATGAGTCGTGATAGTAGCCGATTATTCTGCAATATTACATTGCCACTTTTGTCCCGGTGATTGCGCTTGAACGTGAAACGTCCTTTTAGCGTATTCTAAAAATTCTTCAGTATATCGTGGAAGATTCTACTAGAGTAACTGTACTGATTACGGCGGCACCATGCTTGAATATTATTCCTAATTCGTCGTGAAATAATAATATGTGTAAGCATTTTATGGAAGAACGATGTGTTCCGAATACAAGAAAGAAATCGGTGGACCTCAAAACCTAATACAACATAAGAAAATATTATTGTTATTATTTTTTTTTTATTATATATATTATAATATTATTATTATATATACTCTATAAAAAGAGCCATGTACCAATTACTGCGCACCCATTGCTGCGGATTGGAATTCGAAATATACGAGCGCACGGAAACAAACCACACTTTAAATGAATAAACATATAATATCATATAATAAACGTATATCAGATAAATAACTAAATACTTTCTTTTAACAAATATTCGAGTAATATTTATTATCTTTAGTTTGAAGCTGTGTTTTAAATTAAGAACATTATGGAGTTTACAACATTTCATAATTGCATTTACAATGTAAACTTCTTTGTCTTTCTCAATTAAAATTTCAATTTCTTCTTTGTTCCTTAAGTTTACAGTCAGTGTGTTATTTCTATATTCGAAGAGTCATACGTGCCCATAATTATGAAGGTGGTTTTAGGATATTGAAATAACAAGCACTTCACGAACTCGAAAGTTGAATTTCGATTTAAACCGGGTTGCCGAGGGTTGAATTTGAATTTAGATTTAAATATAATGCCCCGAGTTTGAACCGACTCCTAAAAACGCTTCTTGTAAAGAAAGGCTCCCAAAAGAAATCTAAATCGTTGTACTGCTGATATTTGGCTCTTTTGGCTAATGAGTTTGCCGATCATTGCTCTAGTATATTCTAGAATATTCTAATACATACGTAGAGTATTATATTCTAATTAATTCTAGTATATTCCAGTACATGATTCTCGAGAACGAATCAGATCGAATTCAACTGTTCCTATTAATTATTTTCATTTTCTATTCTTCGGTGCTGTCCGAACGATAGATCTCGTTCCGCTTCGAACGAATTCGAAATCGTTTCTTCAATTGACTTTCGACGTTTAGTATGAAGACAAGACTCGTTCCTTCGAGCTCCGTCTATGGAGAATCAGGACGTGGACGTCTGGTTTAGTCGTTAGAATAATGAAAGTGTTTTAACACTTGCTGTTACTATTCATGCGGCTTCCGGTGACTTTCATATACAAGCGAGCCTTGCATAATTCTCTTGTCAGTGCAGTGAATCAGAGAAGTACCAATTCCGCACTCGATCGCAATGAAAATGCGTAGTGATTCATTGGTATTCCTCCCGGATAACTCTAACATGTCTCTAACAGCTAACATCTCTGTGGTTCCGATGTGGTTCCATGTCTCTAGCATCTCTGTGGTTTTCCACATTACCCATTCAGTATCACGAAAAGAGAATTGTGATTTTTGCTGGTAGGAATACGGCTATCAAGAACAAAACGAAAATTCGTTGTGATTCATTGGTATTTCTTCCGGATCTCTAACATCGCTGTGGTTCCGAAGAAAAAACCTGAATGGTTTTCCACGTTACCCGTTTAGCATCACGAAAAGATATCGTGATTTTTGCTGGTAGGAATACGACTATTAAGACGCACTAAAGAAACGCACTAAAAAGTATGAAATTATTTCCATTTAATTTATGCGAATACGCACGAACTTGAATACAATACAAAATCTTTCCGGAGGCGGCGCAAAATTGAAAATTTTCGACACTGGAAATTACGAATGTTTAAACATGTTTAAATAATCATTAAAGATGGAGAGACACCACTTCGCGCCAATTTTTGAGGATATTTTTGAATTTATCTCGAAAAATAAGGGTTCAGTAGGAAATCGAACTATATCAGCCGATAGAGCAGGCTTTTATCTTGAGAAATCACTTTTTGAAGTTTGCAACGTAGACGTTTTTTTCGAACCACAAAAAAAATATTTTCAGTCCGTGCTTACATGCTGTCTTTTTTTTTACAATCGGCGCTGTCGACGGAGCCACAAAAAAATAGTGTCCTGTTCCGATCTAGGTCCAATTACAGAACCGAGAATTTACTTAGAATGGGACATTATTGTATTTCGCAAAACAAGCTTTGGTACGTTCTTCGCGCGTCCACAATCAAAGAAACTGATCGTGTAAAACGATATCCCCAACAAAACCATTCGACTCCTATTTAAAATATTTTCCATTGAAACGATCATTCGGTACGCGGTAATTTATGTGATTCCGATAATTCTCAAATCATCGATCAAGCTATTTCCAGCGACATCGAAGCACTGACAACGAATTCTTCTTCGTTTAATGTTAATCATACTTTGCGATGGAATTTATTGCACAGCATATGAGTATTCATTATCTAAATATCAACAGATTAAATTGCTAGTCATTAAGCTCATGATGTCTACATACAATTACACCACGGAATGCACCCATTTTTATCGGCATCGACGTTGAATGAAAAATGGTTTATCGTAAAACTTACTCATCCATTTTCTCGGTACCGGTACCGAGTATTTCAATATCACCTAGGTTCGATAAAAGAAATCGATATTCATACGAAATCAGGTGATTTTCATGACAGATGTGTGTTAACCAGGTACTATTTACCGCTTTCAAAAGATATCGAATCCTAATCCGATAACGAGATACTCCCAACCCAGATGCACACTCACCCCGCACACGCGTAAGGTCCGTGGGTAGATTAATTCGACAATATGAGTCACACACGTAGACCTACAATAATATAAGCGGTTCCCAGGGCAAATCGATTAACTCTACTTTTCGAAACATTTCAAATTTTAGTGTAACTGAAAACCAGAGTAGGGGAATAATCAACTAACACTTTGCACACGATTCTGCAAAGTTTCAGCTTTCATTTAAAAAAAATTTAATCGCTCTATCTCATCTCTATCGAAAGTTCTTTGATTTTTACACAGATTTCGTCGGTTTGGCCCATAGTGCGGCGCCACAGTGGGACAAACCGATGGATTCTGTGTCAAAATCAAAAAACTTTCGATAGAAATAAGATAGAGCGATGATTTTTTTTAAAATCGAAGCTGAAACATTGCAGAATGTCGGAAAAATAGAGAGTTAATGATACCAACGGTTTTTAACCTTGAAAAAAATCGTTAAACTTGCACAATTTCAAGAAAATTGTTGTTTATCCAATATCACGCGCCAAAAAAATTTTTTACATGCTACACATCATTTCCGTGGAAAGCTCCATGTTGTTCTGAAAGGGGTAAAGAGGGGTTCCAAGGTCTGCTCTGACCGAAGTATGCCTGGCGGTAGACGTGAAACCTCAAATTATTGTGATACGTGTCCTGACAAACCGAGGATGCATCTTGGAGATTGTTTTGTAAAATATCAAACAAAAACCAATTAAAGACAGTAATATTTAACATTTATTTATTATTATTCATATTTATTTATTAATATTTAAGTAATATTTAATAAAATCATTTCAAAGTATGTACCTGTAAAACACTTGCCTAATATTGCCAAAATCGTCTCGAGTTACTTGTTCGCCCGAGCGAAGAAGTCCTCGTGTGCAAAGGACTAATATTTAAAAATGACAAATAGTCTTCTTGAATGTTAGTCATAGCAAAATAGTCATTAGTAAAAACTTTTTGATTAGTTAGTGACAACTAAATGGCAAATAGTTAGTCACATCTCTAAGTAATCGTTAGCTATTGCTTATTAGTGAATTAGTAGTTGATGATCAGTAATCTTTGGTCATCAGTGACTATTGTGCGATTAACATACATTAATATTATTAATTAGTTATCACTAACTAATCAAAAAGACTAATGACTATTTTGCTATGACTAACATTGGAAAAGACTATTAGTCATTTTCAAATATTAGTTGATTATCGCCCTACTCTGCTGAAAACCCTGAAATTTTCGAGAATCTCGAAATTTTCGGGTTCTAACACGTCCCTAGCTAACGCAGTTCGTTTCGTTCGATTGTTGCGATTGAAAAACTGTTCTTTCAGGTCTGATATGGATATGTCTGCTAACACGGATGGTCTCGTCGAGTCAGGGCGTGGACGTGAACTGTTGTCCAAAAGGTTCGGTATGGCAGGCCCACTCGCTGAACTGTTCCGATGGAATGAAGATTCAACTCTCATGTCCGTACGGTAGCTACTTGATCGACCCCAGCGTATCCGACACAGACAATTTTACCGTAGCCCACGAAAACGGCGAAGCCTGGCTAAGATTCACGGAAATGTACTACCAATCAATCCCATCCAGCCGGTAAATGTTGATTTTATTCTATCTGTCCAATCACGAGCAGATGTGATCTGCTACGCCTCCTCCGAGCTTGTCCTTGACAAGCTACCAGAGAGAGCATTCTATGTTCTGTTATCAACAAACATCGCTTATATCGAAAGTATCAGTTACATTGGCAATGAACTTGAAATTAATCGATGTTACGTTCCTGGGGAAAACCTCTTGCGTCACAAACCTCTTTCATGGTACACGATGGTTGCGGTGAAAGGTGGGGAACACTGTTGTTGTTTTGGTTCTGATCGTAGAGAGTGCTACACCTACGTACGAATTAATTTTACATCATGATTATTTCATAGATCGTAAAAAGTATTTGCCTGAACTCGCGAATAAATTGTGGTAAAATCACAACATCATGAAATCTACAATAATGCATAACTAACGAGGCTATATTAAAATTCATCAAATTTCTTGTTACACTTTATTATTATTATTATTATACAACATTTTATATGATTTTTATTTTATGTTCCGTTGTATATATTCAAAATGGAAGCGTGTATTTTTTCGACTGATTGTTATTTGATTGGGTTAAATGTCGCCATTTCTAATAGTATAAGTATACATAATTCAAACTTGAATAAAAAAAAAACTTGATTCGGCATCGTTTCCAAAGATTTTATCTGTAGTGTTTCGAGATGTTCTGTTAAACTCAATAGTTTTTAAGATATGAGACTCATCGACCTTGCGCTCTCCTAGTAAGAATAAAAGAATTTTGTATATCGATGGCAACGATCATAAATCCTGTTTTATATTCAGGTTTTGCATGGTGGACGGGGAAAATAGTTCCCAGGTAATCGTGTGCTTCGAAGGCGAATATTCCAATGAGCACTCGTCGATATGGCGAGAGATATTATTTTGCGTTTTGGGTGTTATATCAGCGGTGTTCCTTATTGCTACACTGGCCGTGTACGTTCTTCTGCCGGAATTAAGAGAGATCCAAGACAAAGTTATGATGGCCGTTGTCACAGCCTTGGCAGTCAGCTATATCGTGCTGTCGATTCAAAATCTGAGGCCGCAGGAGGAAAACGATGAAGCGATATGCGTCTCTTTAGGTATGCACTGTTAAACCAATGTCGCCATTTTGTTCGGTTGGTTCGATCATTCCTGTGCGTTCCTACCAATATCGATTCGAAGCAACGATCGACAAAATTACAGCACGAATTTAAGTTAAACACAATTCTTTCTCCTTCTCAGGATTCATTTTATATTTCTCATTCATGTCCGCCTTCTTCTGGCTGAATATTGTGGCGTTCAACATATGGAGAACCGTTTGGTAAGTTAAACCATAGTGAAGGCTCAGATTAGTGAAACGGTCGAATAAATTAAAACTACAGTAAAGCCTTGATCTAAGCCGGATCCTCGGGTCCGTGAATCGACGTAAACCGTGAAGGGTTACTCTTTTTTTTGTAACCTCACCGACCACGCCGAACGTAAAAAAAAACATGATGATGATGATGACTAGACAGCGGATTTTATGCATTCATGCCAAAAATGAGTAGGTGTCATTTAAAACAATGTTATACTATTTTCAACCTATTAAACATATTAAAAAAACAATTTTCTATTTCATTCTAGTACTCTAGTTTGTTGAAAATCAGGTAGAACATTTTCATTTTGCATAATGATCCGCTGTCTAATCATGACGCGTCATGTTTACACTTGACACTGCTCGGCGATCGAGGCAGCTCGTGGACTAAGATCGTACAGCTCCGTCCGGCTTACTTAGATCAGGCATGCGCAACTCGTAGCTCCAAGAGCGGCTCGTGAGCGACCCCTGTTGCACTTCTCGGCGCCCTACTTGTGCCAGCCAGCTCGCGACCAGCCGAGTCGAGAACTCGCGCTCCCAAATCGCCCAGTTGTGCATGCCTAGCTTATTGTTAGAGCAAGACTTCACTGTACCAATATTCTCCGTTACTAAATTTTTATAGCGAAACTCTATGCAATACGGTTTCCACAGGTTCAAGAATTGCACGATTAAAGAGAGAAATTTGTTCACGGCGTACTGCATCTACGGATGGGGCGGGCCACTCTGTTTTCTGGTGGCGACTCTACTCACCCATCACCTGGTCGGAGAACACCTGAAACCCGGTTTCGGCGAACGAAACTGCTGGTTCAGCGGTGAGATAAATGATTCTGGTTTAATTCCTGCGTTGCTTCTGTTGCATTATGGACGGGCTAATTTACGATCTAGATAGGAAACGTAATGAATAAAAGATAAGCGCAACATACTGAACTTAAGGATAATAATTCGCAAATATGTTATCCGCGATTGAACACACGTGGATTGAAATTCAACGAGTCGTGATTAATATATATCGGCGCACGATGTTCCAGGCAATGAGCAGATGTGGGCGTACTTTTACGGGCCCATCGGGATCCTGCTGACGCTGAATATGATTTATCTGGGAATGGCCGGTTGGCGATTATGGCATCAATATTGCGATTACAGTGGGAACAAGCTGCGAGTGCTACGTTTCAAATGCATGCTCTACATCAAGCTGATCTTTGCGATGGGCATCACGTGGATCTTCGAGGTGGTGTCCTACGCCGAGGGATCCAAAGACTCCATCTGGTATTTAGTTTTCCCCTTCAACTTAACCCGCGGACGGCGGAATATTCTTCTGAATACATAAGCGGAGACGCTTGGGACCACTCACTGTTTTATTTATCAATTTTCTTATTGTATATCGTGGACGGCAGCTGTGTTTATTTAGCAGTCGGAAGACGGATGATTTTGAGGATTGTACACATGGCAATCTTTCATTCTATTTAGACAGCTGTCCATCAATGTTTTTAAATACCTTTTCAATGGAATTCTATCTAGTCGCAGCTTTTAATTGAAATTCATCAGGAAATGATGAATTAAATATCGCGGCAAATATCGCCACATGTTAATTAAGGAGGTAGACTCGTTTTTTCAGAATCGCAAGGGTGCGCGATGCGCCTTCTCATATCTCGATAATGCAAACGATGGGCTTTTTCACTAATCAAAAGCGCTAGGTAAAAGATCAATCTAAAGTCCTATTTTACCACGTTTCACCTTTATGAACAATAGCTGTATGCTTCCGAATAATGCAAATTACGCCTCGTAAACGTAACAATAGGACTTTCGAGGGCGATCGCTGCCTACATCGATTTTTTATCCAGCTCATTTGACTACTGAAAAACCTCATTTTTGCATTATCGAGAAGTGAGAGGGCGGATCCCGCACCCTTGGCATCCTGGAAACGCGAGTCTACCCCGTTAATTCGCCAGAAACTGAACAACTGAATAACGATTTTGATATTCTGGCTGAAAATAGACCCGCACTCCGCCGTTGGAGGGTTAAGCAAATGGAGTCTACTTGCGATTAAGCAAAACTAACGAGAGATTCACATATATCTATACCTTGTACAACGAGACGAGACGGTAAAGTACCAGTGTGAGTCCTTTGCTGCCTACCTGACAAGGGTAACATCAACTCTGTCGCGCTCGAGCGGCTATGATCACGTTTACTGCCTCGTCTCGTTGAAGAAGGTGTAGAGACTAACAGATATTCCAAAAATAACTGCCTGCTCTTTATCGCCGCAGAAATTTCCGTGGGATTCGAAACAAATGTTTCAGGAATCGTCTCTATAGGTTCTCCGAGATCGTAAAAATGTCTCCGATCTCGCAAACTATAGTTGTTCGAACACACCGACAAATTGTTGACCTTGTGTCTTCTCGTTTTTTCCGTCCAGGATCCCCACGGACATTCTAAATGCGTTACAAGGCCTGATAATATTCTTGTTACTGGTGGCGACACGAAAGCGCGTCAGGAAGCTGTTGGCGAGAAAGAGACCTTGCGGAATCGCCTTTCCAAAATCCTGGGCCGCCTACGAGGATGAAGAATGCGAGGATGTGCTACCAGAGGAGATCGAGTTATCTCAGCAGGGCTAGCAACGCCATGTGTGCCACCACGTAGAAGAGTGAAATTCACCGGTAAACAAACGCACACCAAAACGTCTCTTCAACTTCAATGTTGCTTCTATCCTCGCGAGTACAGTAAAACCTCGATACTTGTGCACGACTTCACTTCCTATTATTTCCGTATTACAGCGAGGAAATATCTAATCTGCTCGCAGCATACGTGGAAACATCTGTTTTAACTATTGGAATTATTTCATTTTCAATTTATGATTCAATCGTTCTTTATCAAACGGTAAGTGCTACGTATGTCGCTTGTAGATAGAAGGACTTCATTCAGAGCGAGGTTTATATACAGTTCTCCCTTGAACAACGCTGTTTCGATTATACGCAGATGTGTTTTTTGACAAATTTCATGTCTCTTATATTTATTTCCCAATCGATTTTTCACATGTTCACAATTTTCTTTATCGCGGCGAGTAAAAAAGGTGAGAAAGAACAGATAAGAATTCGTTCGCGCTAACTAATTCCTCAAAAATTGGTCGTGCATTGCAAAAGTCTATAAAAATGATCGATTTCACTCTACGACGTAGAGCCTACGCGGTCAGTCCCTGTCCCTAAACCCGGTGTTGTTCAAAGAAGCACTGTAGATAAATTTAATCCGGATTCATTTATTTTCTTGTATGCATTCGGAGTTCAAGTGCCAAGTATCAATTACATTTGTACGATATACTGAGTCGTTCTTTCTTTCTTTTTTAGAAAATGGCCATCCTTCTGATTAATAAAGTTATTGCGACGCGTCATTATGAAATAATTTTACAATGATTCGTCTGGAAGGATGATTCATCTGGGAATTAAATACAGACTAAAACATTTGTACATTGCGCTTGAACTTTGTATCTTGTATTGAAGCCTTTGAAATTAATTATAATCCTCGGCGAAGTTGTACAGCTCTGTCGCTTTGGATGTCCATAGTTCGGGTCATATCAGAGTAGCTTATCTAGTAGGCAGGAACAATAAACGCGAGCGTGACGTAGGTAGATACTCGACGCACGAAAACAAAGGCTCGAGTAAATACGTGAGTTTTGAAAACAGACGTATTTACGTATGTATTACGAGCTCAGTTCTTTGGAAATCAGTACCCAGAACTGATAGGGGCGACAACAACAAACAGAAACGCGGAAGCTCTAACGAGCATCACTGTGTGTATGTGTGTGTGCTAATGCCAGCTGAAACTTGAATGAGGGATAGGTATTTAACAATCTGGGGGAAATCTCATTATTAGATTGCGGACCTTTATGCAAAATAAAACTTTCTACCTGAATTGCAACAAGCTGGGGTGAAATAAATATTGAATTTCTTGTTGAATATGTTTGATAGGTTGAAAATAATATAGTAGTATATATTTAAATTCTTCAAATGTTTTTACTGTCAGATATTAAAACTATCCATTTTTATCGTAAATGGTAGTTCGGATCTTTATGCGAAAATGTTGAAACAATGCTAGGATATCAAGTTTTTAGATTTACAAAGGCTACTGGAAATAAGATTGTGTTTTATTCGACTTTCTTAAAATTCGACTACAAAAATTGCAAATTGCATAAACATCCGCAGTCTACTCATTATAATTGACACTGCGTCCTGACGGAGAAGTTTGTCAACCCTGCTCTAGTCAATTGTTTGACTAAGAAACTATGCAATATTTTGTCCAAATACGTTATAGTTCGCCGTCCAAAAGTAGAAACCTGAGATTTACAAATGATCGCAATAATTGTCCAATCTTGTCCTACGACCCCCATGTTGTAAGTCCGCAGTAATTGGACAGTTCTTTCGAGAGGATCATCAATAATCTCCCAATCGATAAAACTAACGGAGGAAGCAAGAATGATTAAAGAAAAGGAAGCGCAATTTAATGCGCAGCGTCTACCTCAATGACTCCATGCATTTTTTTACTCTAACTTCGTCTAATAATCGAGGTTCTACTGTACTATCCATAGGGGTTTCTCAAGTGTGCACTGGTAATAATAGCCACACTCCAGAGTTTAGGTTTCCTCGCTCGGACCCAAGCCGAAGAGCGACCATTAGCCGAAGCTAATCACGATCGTAATTACAAAATCGAATTTCTATTTAAATGACGCACGTGTGGAAGCGGCATTTTTCTTGGAATCACGCGATAATTGAATACTCCTACAATTCGCCTAGTCTCTAACGTAAGTCGAATCGGTGAACGAGATGCTCGTAGTAGCCTTACGAGTAATTAATTGTTAGACAGCGGATTCTTATGCAAAAACAATTGTCGTTCTCTGTGAATAATGCGAGAGCGCCATCTTTCCTCATTAACACGTTCCGTGCCACGTGTACCATCGATGGTACGTGTTAAACTGTCCATTTAGACCGCGTCGATCATTGATGGTGAACGCTGACGTATATACGCTAAAAACATATATTTTATAATAAGTTTAAGATTGTAGAATATACAGTGTGTCTCGCGAACTCTGTCCACTCGAATATCTTGGTTCTTTCAGACAGTACGAGAGAATGTTACTTGTGATATGGTGTAAATGGTACTCTTGCAAGAATTTCTTTAAATTTTTCGACATTATAGAATTGATTTTCGAAGTTGATGAAATTATTTTGCAATAGCCCAATCCTTTCCGAATGAAACAAAAACAAAATGTAGCTCAATCGGACAAACAGTTCCCGAGATAAAAATTCGTAAGCGAGGCCCATTTTCGCCAAAATGGGCAAAAATTGAAAACTTCGAAGGCCTGCCATTTCTAAAAAAATTCGAAATCGGCAAAATGATGACTTAAACCCCACCTAATTTTACATGGACTACAAGATGGATGATGGTGCCTGCAAAAAGTAATCGATTTGGCATGGAATGACCCGTTTATAACTACTTTGTTTATACTTGGTCTGTAGGACTTCATGGGAAACATTCCGGATTTACCTTGACGGCATAATATGGTGTATTATGTAGTTTCTTAAATCCTACAACTTCTGTGTGAGTAACATTTTCTCGTATCGTTTGAAACAACCAAGATACTCAAGTGGACAGAGTTCGTGGGACACACTGTATTTCCACCAGAAAAAAGTGGCATTATAAAAGATGCAATGTAAAACAAGGCACATGAGTTTGCTTAATTGTTTGTCGAGCAAAAAGCGGCTCAGCACGTAACGTGTTGGAACAAGAAACTGAGGTCAGTCACTACCGCGGGTTCGGTGACCTCGGTCGAGTTGCAAGTTAATAAAAATAACTGTTCAAACGTGTAGAGTTCCATATCCACGTCCAAATGTTCCCACGATGATGCATAAAATCTGCTGTCTACTGACTGCGTACTATTCAATTTTAAGAATCTCTATGTGAATAAGTGTGTGAATGTGTGTGCGCGTGTGCATATGTATTATCGATTAACAACGAACAACGACAAAATTATAGTAAACGACGCGTCGATAACTAGCTGTCGGAAAACAATCTGTCGTCCGAATCGTTCTCGTGTATCGCTACGTTCGTGTTGTCCGACGACTCATCGCAATAAATCCGTGTGATTCGTTTAGTTTTGTTTTCCTCAGGAAGACACGTACGTGAACTTTCATTCTAGTCGACTGACGCGACGTCAAGCTGCGCGCCGCGCCGCGCCGCCGTGCCGTAGCCGCTGACGTCTTTTCGCCATAAAAATGCGACTGGGCAGTGATGGACGAAAACCATTTCAAGAAAATATTCCGATGACAAACACATTGTCAGCTTCTACTTTGCATCTTCTTCGAATGCGAAATGTACTTACAAGGAGAAGGCACGGTCAGGGGGGTCACCGATTTTCTCTAAACTTTACATACTGGTAGATTTCGTTCTCCTGATTATGAAAATATAGCATAGTAGTATAGCATTCGTATAGTTAAGTACAGTTTCGGTTGAAAACATTTTTTAAGTGCCAAACGGCTTTGGTGATAACGTACTAGGTTGGTACTAGGAAGGCCAGGGTTCAAATCCCCGTATCCTCTTTTTCTTTTTTTTTCTTTTCGTTTTATCTATTTTAATTGATTGGGTTTTACACGTTGGCAAGCAACATAATATGTAAATAAACACTAACTTCATCAACCGTGACTGAAAAGGAAAGAAGAATATGTAAATACGAGGTACGTAGATACTTGGTTATCGACGTAAGCGTTTAGGGTTAGATGCACCGAGGTGAATCGAACAACATGGAAATCTCCGAGTCTTTGAACATCCCGAGCGTGAACACGCGAAATCCACAGCCCGCTAATGAGAAGCTCCGGTTCTGTTTCCCGTAGTCAGCGTTACGGCGATTAAGCTGCGCAAGTAATCAAATAGTTGGACGAAGGCGCGAGACCACTGCGAGGGAAGAGCGTGTCTAGTGGCCCTGTGTCATATCCACATCCATGTCTCCGTAAGCTATGCCCGGACAGGAGAATCTACTATAGTCACACAGCGATGAGAGACATGCTCATTGTTGTCGGCTGACGCGCGAACGCTTTATGCATCAGCAACCCGTCGCTGGTCGATATTCCTGTAACGCGAGCGTATTGCCACCGCGAAACCTTTTGCGTATTCAGCGACTCGCATGCAAAACTGGGTGCAGAGACGGGCTAAAATTTTCTGAGATAGTGCAGTGGAACCTCAGCCATCTGACTTCTTCATCATCTAAATACTTTCCACATGTAAATAGCTATGCCTAAAATAATCTATGTATGTGTAACACAATTTATTGAGCTACTCGGTAAGAACTTTCGTTAAGGTTCATCGCATTTAAGCAAAGATAACAATACTAAAGTTAAGAAACTAAATTGACGTTGTTTCTTCCGTTAATGATTAATAGAGGAGAAAACATATATCGACATCTTCAATTATCTAAATTTTCCAATAATTTTGAATTTTATCTACTCAATTTTAAAGATGCAAATGCATCTTTATGCTCTTTAGCCGCAGTCTATTAATAAATAATCTGTCAATCATTATTGAAATAAACTGTCTGCATCGATTGCAAGAAACATAAACTAAACAGAATGTTCTTTCTTCCCTTAATAATTTTAATAGAAGAGAAATCATATATCGACATCTTCAATTTTCTAAATTTTCCAACAATTTTGAATTTTATCTACTCAATTTTGCTGCAAATGCATCTTTATGCTATTTAGCCACAGTCTATTAATCATTAATCGGTCAGTCACCATTGAAATAAACTGTCTGCATCGATTGTAAGAAACATAAACTAAGTAGAATGTTCTTTCTTCCCTTAATAATTTTAATAGAGGAGAAATCATATATCGACATCTTCAATTTTCTAAATTTTCCTACAATTTTGAATTTCATCTATTCAATTGTTCAGTAAGGACTCTCGGTAAGGTTCATCGCTAGACTGCGGATTTGTAAATAATGTACGTAACGATAAAACGTAAATGAAGGTCTTCATATTAATAACAATATACAATGCATACTATGAGAAAAAACTGCTGACTAACACTAACCGTACCGCGAACGGTCAAATTTCCGCTTTCACTTTTTTTATTTTCTACTTATTGAAATTATAAAGATGCTTCTATTAGAAATTATTCGATTTTCTTTATTCGAGCACGTATTATTATAATAATTGTGAAAAATTTAAATAGTCTTGTAATTTTTATACATTTTGTACCCGGTACGATTACCATTAAGCGACGACTACTTTTGAAATAATTTATTTTTTGAAACAGAATCCGTAAATTTACTAGATATATTTTTCTCTGATTTGCTCAGAAGTTGCCGTTGTATCTTAATGGCCCAACCGAAATGACGAAAAATAAAGGAATAAAAAAACTGCCAGTCCAAGAGCAAACTGTTTACGTAATGCGTGTGCGCAGGAATTGCGATATAATCCTACATAAATGATAAATCAGTAGTGAATCAGTCGCAGTATATGTATATGTATACAACACTCATTTAATTCTTACCATGGTTCGAGCAGTATTTACAAATCATCCAGCGTATGATACATTATGGCCGATTCAAGAGCGAATGGACTTGGACTAATCAGAAGTTAGCATCTATTACATAAAGTTCTAATCTCGTGCTTATTTCAAGTTTATATTCGTAAGCTTAATGTTAGTTACGAATCATTTTCGAAATGTCGAATATGCATTCTAACCTAGCCAATTGAAACACAGAATCGCTTCCATCTCAACTATATTCTAAGAAAAATAAACGTATTAAGATAATCATGATTAAGGAACGAGTATCGTCGCCACTTAATTAACCTCGCAATAAAAATAAAACTAAAAGGTAGACATTGTTCTTATCATGGGGTCATTTTTTCCACGCGAAAACGAACACTTTATGGAGTAAAAAATTCCGGATTTTTATCAAATTTAAATATGTTGTAGTCTTTAGTGACCTATGAACGAATCTCAAAAAGGATTTTTCGGTTTCTTAAAAATTGTTGATTTTACAAACGTGTAAAAAACCGTGTCAACCTTTTCTCATTGAATCATGAGTCTAGAGCTATCTAATCGACGAAAATGAGTTTCTGGGTGCTTGTAGTGAAAACGTAAGAGTGTCTACTAAAAATGTTGTTATTTGAAAGAAGTGTTCTTTTCACCATTTATTTTACAATTGTCTTAAACAAATGCCCTGTTTTCATAGCGGGCCACTTTTTAAAAGTTTGAAAAAATGAGGATACAGCCCCCTTCACGGACCTCGTTTTAAAGAGATGGACATTCGAAAATTGACGAAATTAAAATTATTTGAAGTGTAGTTTGTGAATTTAAGGAAGTTATATACATGTACAAAGTTTCATTGAAATCGATTAACGCATGAAAAAGCAATTGGCATTGTAAGATACAAAAATATTTGAATTTAGAGTTTGCGATTCGTTTAAATACCAGATTTTCAATCAATTATATTTCATAAACTTTGTACATGTATATAACTTACTTATTGTTAGCCCTACCGGAGACACCTGAATTTTCACTACAGATAAAAAGTTTAAAAATCGTAACCTTACTTTTTTCTTTCGTAATTCCGATCAATGACAATTTTTAACAAACGCATTAGCTAGTAAACTAATCCTTCTAACGTCTCGAAAAAACTCAAGCTGTGGGGTTCAATTTTGAAAAAGTTATTTGTTTTTAAATGGTGTACGAATACTTTGTATTGTATAACAAAATCCGAAATTTGACTGGAAGGAGTGTCCGTTCTAGCGTGGTGTGACTGGAAAGCAAGAAACTTTTGCGCGAAGTAAATGGAAGCAAAGGAAAAAGGTGAGGATGTGCGATGGGGGTTATAGGAGGTAGGGGAAGCGATGAGACTGACTATGGAGGGAGCAGTAGGCAGAGGGAGAGAGATGGACCACGTCCGCGAGAATGCATGAACGAGAAACGGAGAAAGAGAGAACGAGAAAAAAAAACAATGTAACAGGGAATGGGAATGGGATGCGATGGCGGTCTGGCGGTCAGGTATAGGCAGGCCAGGCAGGGGTAGGTCTTGCTAAGCGAGCAACCCGCTGGCAGAGTGGCAGCATTAAATAGCAGGTATGGCGATGAGTAGACACGGTGAGTCCGCCGTCGCGTCGCAATGAACGAGTGAATCAAACGCCCTCGAGGTACATAGCTGCGGCCGTCACGGAATCGATCAGGACAACGCTAAAAGACACAGTCGCAAGGAAAACGTGTGACCAATGCGCGCAACGTGTGATCGGAACGCGAAAGGTGCTGATTCGATGACATGCATTGTCCCGTGAGCGTGATACTCGTGATCGTGATCGGTTCGCTCGGGACGAATGCTCCGCGTGCAGTGCTCGCCAGCGCCGACAGTAAAGCGAATATAATTAGCATCGCAAAATGTTGCGAGGCCCAAGAACTCCTCGTCGGCGACACGTGCACGCCATTGTCGGAAACGAACGAGACGCAGTGGCGACCGGAGTTCATCGAGGAAAAAGTGAACGGTATTTCACGGAGCAGACCGATCGAACCTAATTATGAATTAAAAATTGGTTGGCCAAAGTGCCAACCGAATGAGCGCCAATGGGATGTGTACGGTTATGTATCGGGCTATGATCGATTGGCTATATTGACCACCGGTGTGCTACGGCACTATACTACTGACTCGACCAAAGGATCCTACGAGAACGGAGGTGTTTACGGGTTCAGGTCCGTTGGAGCAACAGACGAGGATGACTTCGACTCTGTATCTATTCATTATGATTATCCATTCGGACACTATTGCTCCGACAAAGCAATAGTGAACAGAAAACTGGTCGCTACGTACGCAATGGTTTGCCTACCCGACGTAGTCGTTGGATGGACCGACACGAATTACTTGATGAGGCATGCTATCGATCCCGCCTTCCACGCGATATCGATAGCCAGCTACCTGGTCGTCGCGATCGTTTACTTTGTTTTGCCGCAGTTGCGTGATCTCGTGGGAAATATGATAACCAGTATGACTCTATGCCTTATAGCTGGCCAATGCGCTTCCACCGTACGAATATTTACGGAATTTGGAAATCACGTTAGCTTTATGGTCGCCGGTACGAATCATCCAGATTATATTTCAAAATATATGTTACTTATATTTACATACTACAGTTGATGTACAAAGTATTCGTACACCTTTTAAAAACGAATAACTTTCTCAAAATTGGACCGAACAGCTTCAGTTTTTTTGAGACGTCAGAAGGATTATAGACTAGCTGGGATTATAACTAGCTTTTAATTGTTACTGGTCGCAATTGCGAAGAAAAAAGTAAAGGCCACGATTTTTTTAATTTTTTATCTATGCCTGTAATGAAAATTAGGTGTTTCAATGTTTCATCGAGATCGATCAAGATTATTATGAGATATAATTGATTGAAAATAGGAAAAAATGTAAGAATCTGTGATTTCAATGAATCGCAAACCCCATAAATTCAAAGATTTTTACATCTTACAATGCCCATAGTTTTTTTTGCGTCAACCGATTTCAATGAAAGTTTGCACATGTATACAACTTACTTAGATTTACAAAATACACGTTTAAAATTTTCATTACGGGCACAGATAAAACATTAAAAAAATGTGAAATTATTTAATAATTAGCTGGTAAACTAATCCTTCTACTGACTCAAAAAAAACACTCAAGCTGTTGGGACCAATTTTGAAAAAGTTATTTGTTTTTGAAAGGTGTATAAATACTTTGTACAACCACTGTAGGTATTTCTCTTCATATAGTAGATATTTTTTCATGACGTTTCTGCAAGCCAAGCTTTGCCATTATTTTCATATTATCAATAATTAATATACAGTGGATCTTTATGCAAAATGAAAATGTTCCACCTGAATTACAACAATTTGGAGCGAAATAGAAATTTATCTTCTTTCTTAATATGTTCAATAGGTTGAAAAGAATATAAAGGTATTATTCAATTCTTCTAATGTTTTTACCGTTTGAAATTACACCTACTCATTTTTCTTATAAATGCATCAAATCCGTTGTCTAATAATTAAAGTCCAGTAATAGTCTATGCTTGTGCCGACTTGATACGAGCGTACATGCAGTTAAACACTTTGTACACATCATGAATGAATCATGCTTCCCCATTGTATATGATTTTTTTTTAAATTTCAGATACTGTAATGTATGTCGCTCTCCTAGCTGCATTTTTCTGGCTCAACGCTTTGGGATATTACGTGTGGAGTACTTTTCGATCACGAAATGTATTTTTACGAGTGACAGATGGCAGAAAATATTGTTATTATTCATCGTACGTATGGGGATCGACGGTTTGCATTGCAAGTTCTGCGATCTTTGCGCACTTTGCTCTAGAAACCAACAAGACTGTCATTGGTGGGACTGTTTATCCGCCGCAAGAAACAATTGGTTGGCTTGGTATTTCTGTCTTATTTACATCTATCGCCCTTACGATATTGGTCGATCTAAGCTTCATCTTAACCACCGCGAACAGAATCAAGCGAATGATTACATATGGCCGGATTCATCATAAAATGAAATACAGTTTCAGAATGTTCGTTTTTCTATTTGCCTTGATGAGCACCGGATGGCTCTCGTTGTTATTGTCGCGACTTAATTACGACGTACTTGTATATTGTCACATCGTTATCAATTTGCTTCAGGCAATTTTAATATTATACGTTTGTGTCTTCGGACAAAAAAGAGTTACATTTTTACTAGGTAAAACATGCAACTGCTGTAACTCGGTAGAAAATATCGATGGTCTTGATTGGGGGGGAAGAAATGACTGCCATTAACGCGGGATATTGAGAACTGTTCCATTTCATTTTATACTTTATATATTTGAAGCGAGAAAAAAATTGAAATATTGTATCGTCAACCACAATTATTGATTAACTTTTTAATTTGGCTGATATGAAAATGTAATTGACTATACAGGGTGGTTTACCAGATGTTACCACCTCGATTTTCGTCATTATTATTATTCGTAGCGAAGAATGTTTATATAAGGTTGAGTGATTTCGAGAGATGCATACTTTGGTGTTGTGAGTTTTTTTTGTAGGTGAACGCGTAGAAGAGATACAAAGGTTATCAGTATTTTTTAAATGGGACTGTATCCTCTACAAAATAGTATTTACTTATTAATATCGAAAAAACCATTAGTTAAGGAGATATTTTAATTTTAGTGTTGTTATGAAATCACGACTCTCTTAACCATTCAACCTTATATAAACATTCTTTGCTATGAATAATAATAATGAGGAAAATCGGGCTGGTAATATCTGTTGAACTACCCTGTATAAACATGAATTCAGTAATCAACTTAATCAATTAACGCCCAACTCTAATTAAGACCGAGCATATCCATCTTTTAAAGTACCTTGGGTAAATTACAAAAAACCAAATACCACAATGTATTTTCAAATCTACAAAACATATCTGATAGTCTACTTCTTCTAAGTCACACTATATATGTAAATTTGAACTCATTTTGCTTGATACGATCATGCGAGAATAAAGCAAAGTATATAACAGAGTCTTATTAACGGTATCGTGTACACAATGATCTTAGTGACCAAATCATCCGTTAAAATAGACAATATTGATTTAATGTAACTGACAACAGAGAAAATTAAGATATTGTATATAATATGTATCTGCAGTGTCAAAAAAAAAAATGAAAAGAATAACTTTATCTTTAATACTTTGAAAAAAAATGTTTATGAAGGTACATGCCTTGAAAAACATTGCTTCTGCCTTATGGAATAGTGCACTTATTAGAAATATTCTCAATAAATTCATAATAGAAAATATAGACGCCTAACAACATCTTATAAATACTGTCATTACATCTACTATCTTGTAGTAATTATAATATCATTAAAATAACTTTCTAATCTTAAGATATTCATGTAGTATTTATGTTTGTATAGATATGAAACTTTTGTACAAAAGATGTATCATCTCAATATACTCTTATAAAATACATCTGTCCGTCATTTACATTTTTCTTTTCCGAGTCTTTTTGTATGAAAAAAAGTTCATGCGACTTACCTGTCCAAATAATCCTCCTTCAGGACGATCCAGTAATTTGGATAACTGACATCTAACTACCAAATGACAATCGTCCATTACAGTATTGAAGAAACGCCTGGTTGGTAATAGAGCTTCCAAATCTATTACTAATTCCAGAAATCTTTCGCAGTACCGTACTTTATCTGGTAAAAGAGGTCCTGTTAAAAATAAATATAATATTAGAGCAGTTAAGTAGATAAGTATATATATATATACTTGTAACTTCGATTATACAATAAAACATAAGATATACTTTAGTATACTTATTAGACTGCGGATTTTATTTATGTATTTATGAGAAAAATAAATAGAAGAAATATAAAACTGTGAAAACATCACACTAAATATACATAAGTTTTGTTAGTTTACCTTCTTCGGTAATTGTTTCCAATATTTTCATAAATTTGATCATTAATCTATGTAAGAACTTTCTTTCCCATTCTAGTTTCTCTTTCAGTTCTGGATTATCTTTCTTTCTCAAGATTTTCCAATATTTTCGCCACATTATATATTTTCTAAATTCTAATTCTCTGCGGCCTTGTTGTAATGAAATCCACATAGATAACGAGACCAATCTTTTCGCTTCTTCTCGAACTAATGATATTTCCATAGAGTTAAAACAATGATTCAGAAACACAATTAATGCTGTCTGCTCTTTCAAATCAAAATCCATTATACTATCTTCGAGACAAGCTTCTAAGACGTTTTGGAAGAACTCTGGAAAATGGTCTGGATTCTTCTCGAATGCTTCCCAAACTTGAACACGTTCACGAAATTTCTCATTGACCATAACAACAATGGACATAGTATGGGCACGAGTTGCGTTGCTAGCATTGTAATTTGGCCATAAGAAATTCTCCAGATATTGACTGAATTCTAACATCATGATTCTTCGAATAGAAAACTTGGATGCGCATATTTCTTGAACATATATGTCTTCTACGATTTGAGGATTGAATGGTAAATGTGAGTCTGTTGTGTGAGGTGCCCAATATTTATTTGCAAGCTGTAACAAAGATAGTATATGAGAAACTATATTTTTGCAATAATGTATAATGAAGAAATATATTTAGTATCAGTAAATACCTGTGTTATTCTATCAGCATTAATTTGCTCGACTGTAGGAGCAGGATTATTACTTTTAATGGATGTGCCGTTTTGAGTTTCCATGTTAACTTTTATCAAAAGCTCTATGTTCACAACATAACCTAACTTGATTCAAATGCCGTATATCCGTGGTATATCCGTGTATACGCATACGCCAATACAATACGCATAGACCATGAAGTAAGAGTAACGAGACCTATCTGTGTAGCCAGAGAGGATATGAGAGTGCTCACGCCCGGGTTTTGGCCGTGCCACTTTTGGCTGCCACCATCTCTTTTAGTCCGGACAAGAACCCGTCTCCACACTCAGTCCGGACAAGAACGTACATCGTCTGTAACAGTTTATATTGTTTTATACATATAAAATATGTAACTAAGATTCATTTCTTTCACGAAATGAAGGAAATATTCTGTATTAAAATAACTGTAAAATATAATTATTTAATAAGGTCAAATAAAAGACAGGATTGCAGAAGTAGACATGTTGTACGGAATAACTAATTTTATTTTTTATTTAAACAAAAAAGATCGAACAACATTTAAGCTCTACATCCAACAAACTAGAAAATGTATGTACAAGGTACTATTTACTTAGGACTTTTAGAAATTACATTTAGTTTGAAAGTCCGAATTTAATGGAAAATAAAAGAAAGGCGAAACACAACAATTAATCGAAAATCAAAAAACAAATTATTATCACAAATTAATATCATTTATTACACACACACCTAAAAACAAATATTATAATACATAGACAAATATAATCCAAATAATATAAAACAAATAAATAATTATTATAATACATAACAACTATTGATAGGGATGCTATTGAGAGGGAGAGACGGAGAGAGGGAGAGAGGTAGACGGAGAGAGGTAGAGAGAGAGAGAGGTAGAGAGAGAGAGGTAGAGAAAAGGAAAAAAGGAATTGTTATAAACATTAAACAGCCAGAAACAATAAATTTATTTGTGAATTGTATCGAATAAATGAATGCGTGCGAATGTTCATGGTTTTAGAAGTTTTCCGTATCGAGTTTTATTCTCTATTTTTACGATAAATTTAGATGGCAAGGTGGTCAAGGGAGTGCTCGTTAACATCAGTAGCAAAAGGAATTGTTATAAACATTAAACAGCCAGAAATAGTAAATTTATCTGTGAATTGTATTGAATAAATGAATGCGTGCGAATGTTCATGGTTTAAAAGTTGTTCTCAATCTCGAGTTTTATTGTCTATTTTTACGAAAAATTTAGATGGCAAGGTGGTCAAGGGAGTGCTCGTTAATATCAGTAGCAAAAGGAATTGTTATAAACATTAAACAGCCAGAAATAATAAATTTATCTGTGAATTGTATCGAATAAATTAATGCGTGCGAATGTTATGGTTTAAAAGTTATTCCGTATCACGAAAACTATTAGCCACTTTGACTAAAAAATTAGGTGGTCAGATAGCCAAGGAATTGCTTGTGGACATCGTTGTAAAATAGAATTGTTATAAACATTAACCAGCTGGAAATAATAAATTTTTCAATAATTGTCACGGCGATCGACATCGATCGATATTCGGCGGAGTGGGGGGCGCCGCTCGAGCTCGGCGGCTCGGCGAGAGCTCTCAGTCAGTCAGTCAGTCGGGCCGGGGGGAGCGGCGTGAGCGGACGTGCTTCGGGACCAGGAGCGCCAAGAGGACCGGAGGAACCAGAGGAGGACCAAAGGTGGACCAAAGGTGGACCAAAGGTGGACCAAAGGTGGACCAGAGGTGGACAAGGGGTCATCTACAGTCACCCTGGCCTATCTTCAACTGTTCATTCAAGGAACAACGGTGAGTTTGATTACTAATATTTTTCAAAGTTTCCCTTGTCTTTTCAAACTTGTCCGTCATACTTTTAAAATTTTCATCGAGACTTTCGATATTGAGTCTCCTTCGAATTTATCAATTGTATTCTTTATAAAAATTATATTTTGAGCGCCCCACTCGTGTGCAAGATTCTAATTGCTCTTGTGAGCTTCTTCGTTGGTCGTATTCGCACTCATGTGCATGGTTAGGTTTGCGCTTACGTGCGTGGTTATATTTGCTCTCGTGAGCTGGTTTATGGCTGTATTCGCACTCATGTGCAGGATTATGATTGGTCTTGTGACTGTTGAATTGAATTTCCAATTGTTTGCATCGGAATTTTCACAAGTCCCGCTTCAAAACATTTTCATATCTTGTCTGAAATTGGTATTCCTCCGATCGGAGGTCCCCCAGGGGCTCACTCACGGATGGGGCCGTGAGTGAGTGCGGGGTGTCGCGTCCCCGGGGCTACCCGAATCGCCTATAGGCCGCACCCGTGTGCGGGGTTAGTTTGGCTCTCGTGAGCTGGTCTTAGGTTTGCTCTCGTGAGCGGATGTTAGGCTTGCACTCGTGTGCGGGGTTATGAATTGATATGTATGTCTAATCATTATTAGTCTGTTTCAGTTAGAGTACACCAAGAAGAGGACACACCAACGAAGAAGAAGACTGCAGTGTATTTTTAAGTTAGTTATATTTCATTTATATGTTAAGATTGTATGTCGTCATTGTAAATATGTCGAGTAATTATTGCCGTAAATTCACTTTGCTCGACTCGTATTTTTGACTCCTTCACAGCCTTCTGCTGTGTCGGACCTTGCTTGTATGTACCAGACCGGTTGGGGCCGGTACTCGGCGTCGATACATTAAGACGGGTGGTTCATTGAGAACTGTTCACTCGTATTGCCATTCTCTCTGTTCGTAATCCTACCCGAGTCATCACAGCGCTTTGCGTTGCCTGGTGGCAGGTAGTTGGCAGAGAAATTCTCTGTTCGTCATCCTACCCGAGTCACCTCAATGCACTGCGTTCCCTGGTGGCAGGTGGTATATAGTTGGCAGAGAAATGGTACCCCGTTTGAACACTTCTCGTGTCCTTCTCTCTTGGTGAGGACACGTCGGGTATCGGCTCTGGCCGGAGTTGGGCTGCAAGCATTGTACGCGTCGCGTCACCTTCGAACCAGAGCCTTCTGCTCTGGTTCGCTCTTGTTTCTCACTTTGAAGGAATCAGAGCCTTCTGCCTGATTCGCCTTTGATCCCCCGTGGATCGGAGACTTCTTCTCCGATTCACACCTTTTGCTCCGCGATAATTACTCGACATACATGCGTAATTTAGTATAATTTTGTCGTTGTAAGAAAGGGAGCCAGAAGGAATATTGCATTCGTTCTGACTCCCTTTCGGGTCTCTTGTGCAGCAATCTCCTCGTGGTGAGACCTGGGCAATCGGTATTATCCTTTATTTATACGAACTTCTAGTGTCTTATGAATAAAGGATAATACCGAGCTAATAGCTGCACATTTAATAAATATGTTGATTTTTCAATAAATTCTATTCCTATACCTATTGTCGTTCACAACATTTTGCAATTTTACCTACCTTCAGATCAAAACATATGTATTATTCAAACTGGTTCGCCCCGGGCGTGAACAATGTCATATATCGTCTGGTTCTATTTAGGTAAAGAGAGGAGATAGTATCTCGTCGGTGACAGTATTATAAGGCAATTACAGTATGGGTAATGTGAGCATTCTACACTATATCATTCTTCTTCTACTTGACGAGTATCTCGTCGGTGGTAGAACTTTTAGCGATGTAGTATTTCAGATCACTGTAAGTTCTACGTTATCCCCGCGCCCGGTTACCGGTCCCGCTGAATAACACAGGGGCTGGCAGTCTTAATAGTATCACGTCGGTGCACTTGTCATACATTCGTTTTTCATAATCAAATCATATCAATTTCTTAAAATTCTGCGGAGCGCTCAAGGTGCCACATTTTCTCGACAATCGTACTTTACTGAGGCTAAAATCGTCGCGCATGCTCGAGAAAAGGTGACCCGTCTGGCATCACTGCTGCCCGGCGGAGAACGACAGAAGCAGGCATACATGTATATATATATATATATATATATATATATATATATATATATATATATATATATATATATATATATATATATATGTGTGTGTGTGTGTGTGTGTGTGTGAATATGGTGGCGTGTGGTGTGGTTCAACGTGGTTACTGACTACTGACCACTGATTTAAAATACCGGCAAAGTACTTATTTACTTACATACGTCTTAGATTTTGATTTATGTTCCAAATGATTTATGATCTATGTTTATTGTCAATGTGATTTGTATTTCAAAAATCTTCGTATTAAAGATCCGTATATTAATTCGTGTATAAAGCAATATAAATGTGTTAACTTACGTATGCTATTTAAAGTAAAAAATACGCTGAACTAACCTCACTTTCATTTTACGTGTAAAGTAGGATTATTAATTTCGAAAACACTTTATGCTATCTTTTATTTCACACAGTTAAACAAGCTTTTGTGTGATGGAAACGATAGAATTTGGAACTTCATCCGAGGATGATGATGATGATATGTATCTAAATTGTGTTGCAAAGCTGAAAGGTATGGAAATGAGTGTTACAGTAAATAGTGTTCACAGTTTTATTATCAAGTTATTGTCTTTTTATTTTCAAATTAAACGTTTGACATCGTTTCATCTTCAGATAATAAATCATTAGTTATACGTGTACTTTATTATGATACATACATATAAATATAAATTGTATTGAAGAATGATTTTGCATGATCACAGAAATTTTTCGTCATTTTCGAATTAAAAAATATATACGTATAAATAATAGACATATATTAAGAATACCAAATTGGTGCTTGGAAAAATTTCACAAGTTTGTCGACAAGTTTTTTTCCAGTATTAAAAACTATAATAATATGCGTATTTATCGTTTTGTCAAATGAGAAAAGTCGAATATGATAATGATCATTTTTCATATACTTTCAAGTACGAAATCTAAAATTTTGAAATAGATAAAACTATTTAGTTGACTTAATATTTTTAAATGCACATATTCATTTTTCGAATACATACTGTGTGTACTTTTGTATATTTATTATAAAAAATTTGTTTACAGCTTTAAAAAAGCAAGCACCGTTACATCCTAATAAAGAGACTGTTAAGGAGAGTGAAGAAATAAATATAGAAGGGTTGGAGTATGATACCTAATATATATTATATATGTATATCTATACATATATGTAGAATAAACTTTATAAGTTATTATTTTTTTTAAAGTTCTACTACTTAACATTAGAACTACCAAGTGCTAAACACAATTGACATACATTGCCTTATAATAATGACAAAATTGTGTTTATTTTGATTTCACATCTGTTTTGTTTAATCATGTACTTCGATAGAGAAGTTTGCTGAAAATATTTCTCAGAAAAACATATTTATAATTCTAATATTTCTAAAAGAACAAATCGGGAGCAAGTCATTTTGACTAATCCAGTAGTTCTAGTGTTGAAATAATTTTATGATTCAGATAATGTTGATATAAATTTTATATGTGAACATATTTAATATTTATTTTTTATAGTAACGTATTGTTTAGATTATTCCATAAAATCTTATTCATTTTTCCAGGATTGTTTCTAAGGAGAATAAGCTAACAGAGGTGCGACTTCGAGAAACAAGATCTACGACTAATGAATTAGATCCTAGAACAAGGAGACGCGTACAGGTAAAAGAATCTATACTGAATATAGTTAATACATTCCATGCCGAACTGTTTTTGCTCGATTTTTACTATATTAAAATTATTAGAGTAAAAAATATAAATTTATATTTAGCTCCTGTGTCTTGCAATCGATGCTCAAACTTTTTATTTTGCATAAAGATTCGGAGTCTATGTAATCAATAATTACAGTCTACAATCGATCTTTTCTTTTTTTTCAGAGAAGAAATTCACCAGACTTTGATTCAGACTTGGAAATTGTTTCTGTAGAGGAGGCAGTTCCTGTAGAGCAAAATTCAAACTCCGTGAAGGAGCTATCAAATTCAATATCAGAAATTGATTCCCTGATAGTAGAAGAGGTTGTAGATTCTAGCGAAGATGAAAATTATGATGTAACTATAAAGATCCATTGGCGATCGAAAGATATGCATCGTTTGAATATTTGCAGAGTATGTATTGTTTCATGTAATTTCCATGGACAAACTTCATTAAGCAGATGGAAGATTGTCGAATCAATTATAGTTTTTCATCATCTTTTAATTCGAATTAATTACACTGTTTCAGAATGAAAATTTCCGAAAAATTTTCGATTATTTCGCAAAATTGGAAAAAGTTCCCATAGACGATATTTTGATAACTAACAAGGGTACGATCATTAAAAAAACTGATACGCCGGCTTCTATAAATTTATCTGTAATCGACATCCTTGGTAAGTTGATTATTATACTTCAATTAAACAAAAAGTTCTAAAATCTTTGTTTTCATTGTGATGCATATACAGTATACAGGGTAGTTCATCAGATACTACTACCCCGGTTTTCGTCATTATTATCATTCGTAGCGAAGAATGTTTATGTAAGGTTGAATAAACATGTTTTTGTAGAAGGAGGTGTGGTAAAGAAAGATAATACTAAAGAAGAGAAGCTCGATGAAAATGTCTGTAGTATAAAAGTACAAACCACGAACAAGAAGAGTCTAACAATAGTGGTTAAACTGGACGACACTTTTGAAAATCTCTGGAAAAAAATGCGCAGAAGAGTTCGATGTCGAAGAATCAAAAATTAAATTGTATTTTGATGGAGAACTGATTGCAGTCACAGATACTCCCGATTCATTAGATATAGATGATGAAGCTTGTTTCGATCTTCGTCTGTCTTCCTAGTAAAATATTCTTTTCTATTTATTCAAATTCGTGTAATGAAAGTATCTCAAATATTCATATAAATCACTTAATTCGCTTGCGAGCTATCAAAGAGGTAAGACGTACGTAAGCGAGCTTTTATTGAATTAGAGCTATCATGTATACATCGATAGTTGATAAAACAACAGTATGTGGCCTGACATTAGAGATGCAACAAGCCAGTGAAGAAACACTCAACACAACAAAACCTTTCTCGCTAAAAGTAACAAGTTACTGCTATACAAGATAGCGATAATCCCAATGTGGACATATGGCGTCAAACTCTGGGGCTACACTAAGAAAAGTAATTTAAATATTCTACAGAGATTCCAAAATAAAGCCCTCAGAACAACAACATCATCTCTGTGGTACATTAGCGGGGAAACTCTACATAAAACCTAGAAATGAAATGCGTAACGGAACAAATTAAAGAATTTGTGACAGCACACAACAGCAAACTAAGGACTCATCCTAACGAACTGTCAAGAACTTAACACAAACTTCAACACTCGGAAGATTGAAGAGAGAGAGAGAGAGTGAAATCATGATATATTGAAATGATAAATGTTATTCATATGCATGGGATACCTAGGATATAAAACTTGCCGATTGGCCCGATACAAAAGATTCGAAGTTCTTTGTAGTAAATTTATAATTGATTTCTGTTACATTAATTTAAAACTTACTAATAATAGAATAAATATAATTTATGTCAGAATTAACGGTGATCCTTCGGAAGGTGGTAGCTCTCTAGTTTCTTGAGCTTCCACGATTCTACTTCGTATTATATTTCCCTCTGCATCCGTTTCATCAATCGATATTAAAATATTCGAAATCACAGGCATTGATTTTACTTCGTAATTCTTTGCTTCTAATTTCGCTTCGACTCCGGTTTCTTCACAGTCGTCACCTTTATCACCCAAATCTTCGTATACCTTTAAAATAAATAATTAGATTTATTTATTTGCTATTCTATTATCTTTTGTATCTTCTGCAGACTTTTGTTTAAATTCGATAAAACATAGTACCTCCACTTGTGGAACATCAGAAGTTTTATTGAGTCTAATATTGTATTTTTTATCTTGAATTTTGGACTGTGTAGTTGAAGGATTATTGGTTTCCTCATCGACAGCTTCGTATCTGACCATTTGCAATCTATAGCATCCGTCTTCGTCATGAGTATACTGAAATCTTATATGTCCACTGGGTAATTGGAATCTATGCGCTTCGATCAAATGCTTGGTTAGTCTATAACTCTTCCTGTATTTTATTGGGCATTCGTGACAGCAATACCACCGTATTTGCATGCCGTGCACTCGTTCTATATGCCTTAAAATACGAAATATATCATTTTTAGTCTATTCATTTATAGTTAACCCTTAGCATTCGAGTGGAATTGTTTACATTATTGGGTATGTTGATATCTAATCAATTAAGTATTATATGAGATATTATATTCTAGGCTGGGAGAAATGTTAAGGGTTAAATTTTAAATTATTTGTGTTGTCTTCGAAGGAGAAAACTTCATTACCTATCAAGAGTATATGCACCCTTACATGTATATGGACACCCATCAAAATGACATGAAAAGTTGGGTCCACTCGTATGAACAGACATATGCGAATCCAAATCTTGTTGAGATTTTGCAGCATGACTACAAAGTTGACAGGGAAAGCTTCTGGTAGGAACATGCCGGTATCGTACATGTTTGGCTAAACTAGCTGGTGATTCGCAGCTCATATCGCAAAGACTGCATTTGTAATTGAAAACATGCATTCTCATATGATCTTTCAAGATTCCTTCGGTTGGATAAAATTTATTGCAGTGTGAACACTGGAATCCCTGCACTATTAATGAATTTTAATGTAGAACTTCTTTTATTGATATTGGTCGATTTTTATAAATAACATTACAGTAATTCTTCAATCGAAGTCGCAACACCCGTGTTTTGAATCGACTTCAGTAGCGTAGAGAGGCTATTTTTTTATGACTGCGTCTACCGCGCCGAGACTTCAATCGACGAGCCGAACATAGAGAAGGACAGAATGAAATAGGATCGCGTGGCCGAAGCGTATCGCCGTCGCCGGCACAGTTTAAAGGCCTGTGCGTCATCACCAAAGCTGTATCTTCTTTATTTTCCATTATTTTTTAGTGAAACTTTAACCAACATATTCGTGGCATTTTTCTAATGCAAAATGATACCAAACGCGATATAATTTCAACTGTATTTAGTGGTTTAATCGACGATGAAAGTTTCGAACGCAACGAAGAAGAGCGTATGGGAAAGAAAGAGACGCGGCCGGCATAGTTCAAATGCCCGCGTTGTCGCTGTCCTTCCTTGCTCCCGAAACTTTAACCGTCGATTAAATCACTAAATACAGTTGAAATTATATCGTGTTTGGTGTCATTTTAATCAGAGAAATGCCAAGTATAAGTTAGTTGAAGTCCCATAAAACAATAATGAAAATTAAGAAGTTTAAGAATTCGATTCACTCGAGTCCATGTGGTGGTGTTCACACCGATATAACCGAGCCGAGATCAATCTTCGCCGCCCTACGGCGCGACCTAGCGTTGGCCGGCAGTGGAGTGAGTAGGCACTGGACTTCGATTAGATAGGCGACCCAGGACTTCGATTGAAGAATTACTGTACATAGTCTATAAAGAAATTGTAAAAGTAAGTCTATTAAGAGAATTAGTTTTAAAAAGAGAAAATTATTCTTTTATATGAAAATTTGTCAGTCATTGCTGGACTGCGGATCTTTATGCATTTATGGCTTCTGAAAATTAAAAAAAAATGCTGGAATATAAAATTTGACAGAATTTAATACGATTATTATTTATTCCAGACCTGCGAAGGCTGCTATGTACCACTAAAAGTAGGATTTTATTTGATTCCACTTTCTTCAAATTCGTCTACAAAAATGGCAAATTGCATAAACATCCACAGTCTAGTTATTACATTACGATATAAACGTGCAGAACTTTGAATGTATAATATAAAGCATGAGAAATTTTAAATTATACTTTACCATCAATTGGAATTTGCCGTTTACAATGTACATGAAATTTCGTATTGGAAGCAAACGTAGCCCCACAATCAGGGCAGGCAACCATTTTTTCCTTTGTATGACGTCTTATATGATCCCTTAATTTATATAAACTAGGATAGAAGCTTCCACAACCGGTCCATTTGCATTCTAAACCACCTTCAATTTTATTGCCCCTTGGGTTTTCTTCGATATGAGCAGCTACATGATATAAATACAGCTGATAATTCCTATAATATTTTAAACATTCCTCCCAGCGACAAAGCAGAGGTGTTGGAAGATCCACAACATTCTTCCATTCTGAATCTCTGTGGCATTTCTATGATAAAAGTTTAGATTTCAGACGTTTGCATTTCCTTTCGAGGTAATAAATTATGTACAGGGTGAGTCACCTAACGTTTGTACTTCAAATATCTTTGTTGTTTTCAAAGATACATTAAATGTCTCGAGTCTTAATGTTTTATCGAGATATCAAGTCACCTTCATTTTTTTTTAAATGGAACCACCCATTTTTAACACGTTCCGTGCCGAGCTGTTTTTGCTCGATTTTTCGATTAATTGAAATTGATTGAGCCATGATTACTGAATGTGTTGCTTCGTCAGTAACAAGACATTAGAAAAACATAAACAATTTTGATGCAATTTCCATTGAAAAAAATAAATTCGTATTACACTACTTAGGCTCATGCCTAGTTCTCTGGCAATTTTTCACATATTCGCATGTGGATCGACAGCTATAGCTGCTAAAATATTAATTTCATTGTTTTCAGTCGTGAGTTTTTTGAGTTTACTCATTCTTACATCTACACTTGCAGTATTTCTAAACAACTTGTAGATATTAAGCCCTCAAATTATGCACTCGAGTGGTGACTCAGAGTCACCACTAATAGTTGTTCCATCATTATTCAAAATATTGTTTACATTATTAAATATATTGGGATCTAATCAATTACTGAACATTTAAGTATTGTATGAGGTATTTATCAATTTCATACCCATAAAATACAAAAAAAAAGAATCATATACAGGGTGTTCGCGATAATTTGTACCAGCGTTTCTTTTGTAAACAATAAACACAAGAAAAAAACCGAAGAGGAAGAAGTTGTAGTACATTTGCCCAAAATGCATATTTTTACGTTATCGTATTGTTAGAGTTAGACTCTACGTGTCGTAGGTCGACGTTGCTCGCTTCCGCAATAGTGGGTGCTTTACGAGTTTCCTCCCGCGTTGCTGTCTCGATGACGGAACAGTCTGTGTCGGTGTCCACTGGTTCCGACTCTTCGATTTTCACGCGGACATCTTCGATTTTCATGCGGACATCTTCGGTTTTCACGCGAACATCTTCGGTTTTCACGCGGACATCTTCGATTTTCACGCGAACATCTTCGGTTTTCACGCGGACATCTTCGATTTTCACGCGAACATCTTCGATTTTCACGCGAACATCTTCGGTTTTCACGCGGATATCTTCGGTGGATTTGACGAGCATTTCTTGTTGCGCCTTTTTTTGCTGCTGCTGCTTGCTTCCTTCTAAAAGTACAAAAGACAAAAAGACGTCGACAACATGGTTATAAATTTTTTATATATATTTCTTTAAAAAATATACCTACCTTTCCCTCATAGTTTTTCTTGTACTGTATTTTTTAGCGGAAAGACGAAGTCTTTTTGTTTTTGGGTCCCCTTTTGCATGCCGGTTTGACACGGATGATACACAATCTTTCTGACTCGCAATTTTTTTCATTGCAATAGAATTGGAATAGAATTGGATAGAATAGAAATAATATAAAATAATAATAAATAAAAATCGTGCTTTGTATGATTACTGTTAGACAAAGACGAACTGAAGGTTCGAACTTTCCTTAGCAACCGTCGCATCGGCGGCATGCTGCCTGTCACCAGCAGTCACCAGTGATGTGATTGAAGCTGCCGTAGCAGCCCCGTGGCTCGCGCATGCGCGGTCAAGACAGTAGCGTATCTACAATGACGCAGCCGCGCAGCCAGGGCCCTGACGCCTTCAGGCAGTTATTCTGGCGGAAATGTACCAGTGTTATTGGCAGGACGACTGATGGACGACAGACGATTATATATTCTTTTGCGTAGTTATTGCAGTGCTCTTTCCCTATCCCATCCTCAAAATAAAGAATAAGTTTCAATTATAAAAGTCTGCGGGGTGCTCAAGCTACCCGATTTCATCGAAAATAGTTACTGAGGCTGAAATTGCCGCGCATGCACGAGCCACGGCCTGCTACGGCAGCTTCAATCACATCACTGCCTGTCACCAGTGCTTCGATTGTGCACATGTGCACACCTTCTCTCGCGCATGCGCGGCGATTTCAGCCTCAGTAACATAAGCTTCTCGATAAAGTGGGGTTCCTTGAGCACCCCACAGAATTTTAAAAAATTTTTGTGATTTGATTCTGAAAAATGAATGTATAACAAGTGTATTTGTGTATATTTTGTAACTCGTAGGATACATCCTGGAGTCTGTTTGTCCGGTAAGATTATTTCGGTACATTCCCGCCAATATAGCAGAGCTCTGGCCGCTCTGCTACCCAATAATAGATACGAAAAGGTGTGCACAATCGAAGCACTGCCTGTCACGAGCAATCCATCCGAACTTATTGTTAGTTAGACCATGTATATATACTAATATACTTAATATAGATAATCTTGTTACATACTCCAACCTTAATATGTTTGTCTCACTCGTTATAAATACATTCTGCTTTTGTATTTTAAATCTTATATGTTTTCTCTGTCTGTGACCTTGAATAAGTATAGCCACTGAATTCGTGAAGAGTGGTTCCATTTAAAAAAAATGATCATGACCTTGATTTCTCTTAAAAGAATGATATAAAACAAACATTTTTTTGGTATCGTGCGAGTCCTCATTTTATCATTTAACTTTGCCCTCAAGACATTTAATGCATGTTTGAAAACAACAAAGATATTCGAGGTACAAATGTTAGGTGACTCACCCTGCATATACGATTAACCCCTTGCCATACCATTTTCATTATAGTTATAGTGATTAAAATATCTTTACCTCGGAAAATTTAGTAGGGAAAAGAAAATCTATATTTTTTGTATGGCTACATTTATCTTAACGCACAAATATTTATTACAAACGAATCAAATCTGATTTCATCTAACAGAAACACGTATAGGTTTTGCACTCCAAATTCACCCTGTTGCAAGGGAAGTTCGACCTTATGCAAATCAATTTCAACCATTAAGAATATTTAAGATTAATTATTTATTCATTTAGATTAAATTATATATTTATTTAGACACATGTAACATTACTGCAAAGGAAACGTAACACTCGATACGCTTCTATAAATACGTATGTCCTTTCATTTTTGAAATTTTGTCAGTCAGAAAATGGCTACAACGAATATACATACCTAGATAGTTTTCACTAAATGAAAACGAATTTTATGCATTTATGGCCAAAATAGGTATGTATAATTTAAAGCAGTGAACATATTAAAAAGATTTAAGGAGATCAGTGTATTAGCAATTGAGCAGTGTATTAGCTGTTTTTTTTCAATTGATTGAATAAGTATTTGATATACATCTTTGCAATGAATAAAATTTTGAATTCCCTAACAGTTAATTTACATTTGATTTTATTTAGAAAAACTTACTTCAAAATACTTTATTGCAAAAGCTTGAATTTGATTTGCAAAAGGGTGTATTTGATTTGCAAAAGGGTGTATTTGACTTGTAAAAGTAAATTTGGAGTGGAAAACCTGTAACATTCATATATGTTGGACTATGTTCAAATCTTCACAACGAGTCTGACTCGTTAAAATACAGCGAGGGGTTTAGACGATTAGACAAAAGTTATTTTATTTCTTACTGGCAATTTAATTCTGACGCGAATATTTGATCCGATACACTTCAACTTCGTGTGGTATGCATGATAATTCACGTGTCTCGAAATCTCATCGGGATCTTCGTTTTCGTAAAAACAACCATTCCATTGACAGACATAAGCTTCACCGCCTTTTTCGTTAGTCCGTATTCCTAAACCTGACACATGTCCAGCCACGTGTTTCACAAATGTTTCGACATGATTTGTTTCGTATTCGCAGTCGGTCCATTCACAAGAAAGATGAAAAACTTCGCGTTTCAATGGCAAACCGACTCTTTTTCTTTTCGCACCGCATTCCGATACGGAATCGAACACGGAATCAGTATTACAACTCTCATTGTCGTCCGTTTGTTTTCTTTTGTGTTGTACTTCATCGGTATACGTAAAATTTTGTTGAGATTCTACCCATTCGGTACACCGTTGTTGTACGTCGTTACTTGTTATTAATTTGTTCACAAATTCAGCCATCTTCATCAAGCTCAATATTTATCAGAAATTCATAGTTTTCGATTTATGGATACATATGTACATGCTTTAAACGATATACATAAATATATTGTATATGTATTCTCCATTGTATTATTACATATTCTTTTTTATTACAACAATAACATAAACTTGGAAATTGTCGAATCTCAAACAGTTGTCTAAATATATAGCTTGTATCTTCCACCTTAGATCACTTTTATCAATGCTTATGTTTAATACTTGGGTTTAAACACATAACCTGCTTGTAATTGAATATCGTTTCAAATATATATTAATAGAAAGTATTGTATTTACTCAGGTTCTTGATATTTCAATACTGAACGTTGAAATGTTTGCACTGAAGCAAGGATTGAAATTATCGGCCACCACAGCGGGAACGAAACGCACAGTTCTTCCTTCACAAACATCACTACAGAAACACTTCGGCGAACAGAAAAGATGCTCTACAATTTATGCACTTTCTTCTGGTTGTTTCACGGTTTCTATATTATTGAAATAGTACAGGTTTCATCGTGGAATCACACGAAACGGATACTTTTAACATGCATTTAATTACATTACTCTTCTGTACAACAAGTAATTTAGCATTCCGCCAATTCCATTTGCGCATGCGCACCGAAAGTTTGAAAATATTTTAATAGAAAACTATCAGAAGTCGTATATTTCTAACACTGATTTTACAGAAAAATATTTTTTAAATAACTTGTGAAAGAGATAGAATTATATTGAAATACATATTCTTTAAATATAAATATAAATATACATATAATATTAATATTCTTATTCCGACTGATTTCTGGAAATAATAAAACAGAATCGTAGAACATAAAGTAATTACAAACAAATGATAGATACTTTTATTTCTTCACCAAATTTTATGTCTTTATTAATATTTTCATGTAAATGAAATGTCAAAGTTGAAAGATTTGTAAAACATTTTAAATGAGTTGAATTTTTCATTTAACAGGATATGGAAAATGTGGAGTAGCGGTAATTCGGATATCTGGTCCAGATGCATCATTTGCTTTAAAAAAGATGACTAAAATGTCAAATTTGAAACCTAGGACGGCTCTTCTGAGAAAGATACATGATCCAGAAACAAAGGAATGCTTAGACAAAGGCCTGTGTCTTTGGTTTCCAGGTATTATTATTTGTATTTGGTTCTTCCTTTATTTATTTAAGTCGTATTTTTTAGTTAAAAACAAGTATAAGTTCCAGAAATATAAATTACAACAAAGTTTGAGAGCTATATTTAATATAATTAGTAAACAAAATTGTTTAAAATAAGTAGGAGTCAAGGAACTGTCCTTTGAATTAAAATTTCAAGTGAAACACTTAAAATAGTAGGGGTTGTTTGCAACAAAATTGAAAAATAATTCAGAGTTCAAAGAGTTTAACAATAAAGAAAGATTACAGGACATCTGTATAGTATTCAATAGATGTGAATTTGATTGGCACCTCAGACGTTTCCACTGGATCTTTATGCAAAATAAAAAATGTTTGCATTGACTGCAAGACACAGGAGCGAAATAACAATTTTTTTTTCTTTTCATGATTGTATGAAACTGAAACTAATACACAGATGTCCTTAAATCTTTTAAATAAAACCTCGGTTTTATATTGTGTCTAATAATAATAAATTTCAGAACCCAATTCATTTACCGGAGAGGATTCCGTAGAATTTCATGTTCACGGAGGTCCTGCAGTAGTAACATCAGTACTTGAAGCTCTTTCAAAATTGCATTTTCAAGTTGCACCTCCTGGAGAATTTACAAAAAGAGCTTTCCTAAATGGAAAGGTAGATTTAACCGAAGCAGAGGGTATAGGAGATCTAATTGATGCGGTAACTGAAAAACAACGCAAACAGGTGTTAAATATGTTACATATATAAAAATTACTAATAATTTGCTACATTACAATTCAACATAGCGATTATAGTAGAATTTTATTTCCGTTAGTACAACATGTTTATTACTTGTGTGTAACAGGCTTCTAGTCAGGCTAGCGGTTCCCTTCGTCATCTATACGACTCCTGGAGGGTGATTCTTTTAAACTCACTTGCTAGCTTAGAGGGTTATATCGACTTCTCCGAAGAGCACAGCTTTGAGAATAATATTTTGGAGAATACAAAAACAACATTGGAGAATTTATATGCAGAGGTCGAACAACATTTATCCGATGGAAGAAAAGGAGAAATTCTAAGAACTGGAGTACGTGTTGCAATTTTGGGAGAAACGAATGTAGGGAAGAGCAGCCTTTTGAATCTACTTTCTAGAAAAAATGCAGCCATTGTAACATCTTCTCCAGGAACAACAAGAGATGTTATAGAATTAACAGTAAATGTCTGCGGTTATTCAATGATTCTTACAGATACTGCAGGAATTAGGAACAACCCGGAGAATGAAATAGAAGAGGAAGGCATTAGAAGAGCAAAAGAGTGCACGAAAATGGCAGATCTTATTATATGTTTAATAAGTGCAGATATAGATTTTATATGTTCTTACGAGAAGTTCATAGAGCATTATAAGAATTTTTTAGAAATAAAAACAGAGAATATTCTTATGGTAATTAATAAAGCAGATTTGCTGGAAGAAAAGGAAAAACAGGAATGGAAAAGACACGATGTTATTACAATTTCATGTAAAACACAGGAGGGATTGCAACAACTGACAAATGCATTGGGGGAATGTTGCAAAGAAATGTAAATATCTATTTATTAAATATAAACTCGTAGCACACTACTATCTATAGCAGATACACTAATTGGATAGATGAGACATGATAATAACACGAGATAAGATATAATAATGAAAAAATCTTTATTAAAAAATTCCATACAGATGTAACATTTATTTCTTTAAATTTTTTACTTTCAGATGTGGTGATCCATCCGAAGAAAATCCTGTGATTAGTCGTACAAGATATAGAAATCACTTAACAAATGTTAGAAAATACATCGGAGCTTATTTAAAAAAGATAGAAATGCAAAATTATGACATGGCTATATCTTTACAGGATATTAGGTATGCAGCGAAGGAACTAGGAAAAATAACAGGTTCCATTAGCAACGAGGACGTTCTTGATATTATTTTTAAAAAATTTTGTGTCGGAAAATAAGAATAACTTCAGATATGAAATAATTTATAAAAGTCTAAACAGAGAGGAAAATATAATTACAAACAGTACCTTAACACCAATAATAATTTATTTGATCATATACCTTAGCATTCTTCTCTCGTGTAACACAAAAATATATGAAAAAACTCTTACTAAATATTTAGCTATCAACTTTCTTTCGATTTATTTTTATCTGTTTCCAAATGCGTTATATCAACTTCATCCAAGTTTATATTCTGATCCTTCATAGCTTGCTAGAATACAAAATAATTATATTAAATCGTTTGTATCCTTTTCCTATTTCAGGATTAAATATTAAATAGAGCATAAAACTGGTAATCACTGAAAGTATATCCTTTATAATTTCTAAGTATTGAAGCTTATACAGAGTGAGGCACCTAAGACTTGCATTGAAAATATCTCCGTTGTTTTTAGTAATACAAAAAAAGGTTTGGTTCAATGGGGTAATTATTGTGACGGAGAAGTTTCTTTTCTCTAGATGAAAAGAAGGTCAACATGTTATAAATACATGATTGAATCTGTCTTTTCATTAGCTATAATGTCACACTAATCAAAATACGTCGTTCCATTTAAAAAACCGACGATGACCTTGAAATATCGGAAAATATGAACTGAAGAAAAAAAAATTCTCCGTCACAATAATTCCCCCACTGAACCATACATTTTCTGTCTGAAACATTTTCTTGTATTACTAAAAGTAACGGAGATATTTTCGGTGTAAGTCTTAGGTGCCTGTATAATAGATTGAATATAATATCACCCTGTATAATAGATTGAAATTAATTATATATAAAAACATTTGACACACGCGCGTGATTTAGTAATGCTGCTTTTGAGGTTAATAAACTGTCAAACATTATAACATTTTTAGATTTCGGCAACGTTTACTTCTTTATTTGACTTGTATTTTAAAATGATAAAGAATCATTATTATCGTTCCTTTGTTTGTAAAGATATTAATAGCATAAAACTTGCATGATTTCAGAAATAATAAAATCTTGCAAATCATGTAATGTACTATTACTTTTTTCTCATATCTAATGAGAAGCTATTGAAGTAGAGTTTTCAATATTTGAAAATGTTAGGAAATTATTAGTATGAGCTTTGCTATATATCAGACTTACCGCGACACACGCAGTATAAACTTTAAGTAAAGATGAACACTCGCTATCGTCATAAACGCCATGCAAAAACTTTTCAGAGAACCAAACGTTAAAGCAGTGATCGTATTTCGCTTTTAAGTCTTTGCAAGCTTCCATCATTTATAATTGCGTTTATTTCTACCAAGACTTATTAACTCTTTTCACCGTGTCATTCACATGTGCACTTGTTAGCTCGAACATCAGTGAAACCAACACTCTATTTTTTCGAGTACTTTTACAAATTTGATATATTTGATAATAAACCACGGCAGAAAAATGAATTTTTCAATCTGTTTACTTCGTAAATCAATAATATTATTTGAATTGCTTCGAGTGAATTCAATATATAAGAAGTAAATACAAATCAATAATTTCGATGTAAGAAATGAGTCAAAATAGTGATCATTTAAATTAATATTTGTGGTAAAAAGGAGAGAATATTCGTGAATAGACAATGTAATGTAAATAGCAATTCCATTTAAAACACAATTTACAACCTTGAGATAGAATATTTTGATTAATTGAAAATTTCATTTTAAAAATTTGTTATTATTTACTTTCGGAGAATTTCGAATTAAAAAATTCAGTTATGCATATGAATTTAAGAATCAGTGAGTGGTAAGAGTAGAAAGATTTTAATTACCTGTAAACATTGTTTGTATTCATTGAAATAATTCGAACACATTGAATCGTCGTAAACTCCTTTCAGAAATTTTTGAGAAAACCAAAGCTTAAAACAGTTGTCGTACTCCCTCTTCAGGTGAGTACAAGGTCCTGCGATGCTATTCATTTATCTTTCGAGGGTGCCACTAATTTAATAAGAACAATTATATCTGAACGATTTCCTGTTATTTAAAAAGAAATTGTACTTGTAATAATATTGCTCGTACTTTATGAGTTATGTGTATATAAAAACATATTTTTTCAATGTATATAAATTATAAACTACGATTTGATGTGAAATTGAACATTATTTAAATCGATTATTTGAATTGTTTTTGAGTTTTGTTATACATTCTATACATGTATGAAATTGCATACAATATTTCTGTCGATTACAATCGATTAATCGAACTGCGTTCTTCGTCAAGTGTATTCACGAGCATAGCATGACATTAATTTTATTAAATTTCTTTTTATCGAACGAGTTATCATTCAATAACTAAACATTTTAACTGGAAAAAAATAGATATTACTTACGTTCGAGTGTTCGTTCAAAAAATGAAATAAAAAATGTGTTATCGTAGTGATGATAATAAAAGTTATTTTGTGGTTATGGTGACGAATACTTTGCACCAGTTAGTCAGTGGGTGATGGTTCTCAACTTTGTTTTTCCGAAAATATTCTAGAATATTGAACAGTCGAAACATATAGGGAATTTCATGGATCACAATAATTTAACCAGAACTTATGGTGTTCGTGCGACAAATATTGAAGAAAATCAAATCTTTCTATGTGTATTCTAGAATTTTGAGAAAAAATGTTATATTATTCATTTATTTATAATATTGTAGAAAACATATTTTCTTATTTTTAACAATATCAACTTGTTTTCAACAAATTCTGTTAAAATATATCTTGTTTACAAAAGCGTCATTTTGTATTATAAAATTGAATATTAATAGAAATAAATACTTTGTGAAATGACAAAAATTGTGTTAGCCATACTGTAATTATATCAATGTAACAATCTTAGGACCGTAAGTGTGTTACATAGGTCACACGGTGAATAACAAAATTGCAAACTATATTTAATTATGAATTAGAATAATCTTTGTAGAATGTCAAGTGGAACTTGCATTGTTTGATCATCTACTAAAACAATATCAAATACTTCCATATATGACGCCAGGCTACTGTCAACCTAAAAAAAATAAAAAAATTTTTAAGTCACTCTTTAATTGCTCTTAAATATTATGTTGGAACGAAAGTTTGTAGCGTTTTTAAATCGAAATTCAAAGATCAAAATTAAGATATTTATTCATAGGTTTATTGAATAACATGATAAGTTACCTAAAAAATGGCAAAAAGTAATAGAAGAGAATGGAAAATATGTTATTGAACAAATGTATGTATAAATATCCTAATTTTATCTATGAGTTTTAATTTAAAAACGCTATGAATTTTCGTTTGTAGCATGTTTTAAATGGAAAATACTGCATCTATCAATTATTTCGTGAAATGTTTGATACTTACATGATCATACAGAAAACCAATTTTTAATACTGCGCACGTGTCTGTCATACCATCTACCATAGCTGCATCGCCTAAGCTATCGCCCATTAGGAGAACATTTTTTTCTCCTTTCGAGAACTTTAAAATATTCTTGTTCTACTGCGTATTCATTTTTGTTGAAAACATGAATTAGTCTTTCGTTTTTGAATCCTGCTATCTTTCCGTCCTTATATTTAAGGAAATTGGAAATTACCTTAACATCAAAATAATTATTATTATGTGCACTCAGAGGTTTAACATTACATTAATAACTTGACGTTAATTTTTTTATTGTTATTATACAATGATCTAACAAGGAAAAAAAGACATGTACAAATGGCACAAATAGCAAAGTAATAGAATGTAATGGGGATGTAAAATTCGAGTATCAAAAATTAAGAATCGTTTAAATTTTAGATTAGTATAAGTATATATTATTAAAAGTATCACCTTTACATTATCGAAGAGAACTCCTTCATTCCTTAAAACAGCTTCTACAATATCCCCTAAGCCAGCACTAAACACAAGCACAGGAATTCGAGCAGAATGCAATTGTTTAAAAATTTCTTGGGTACCATCCCGTAGCCCTGTACCATAAATTCTTGTTACTTCTTCTATTTCGTAAGGATCAAAAGGTATTTCTTTCAATATTCTCTCTGTTTTGATCATCCAGTTTGTCATTTCTTCTGCTTTTACTTCAATCGGTAAATGTGGATCAATTTCAATTGGTCTATATTTTTTATAAAGATGATTTGATTCTTTCGAATACGAGTCTGAAAGTTGTTTGCATTTACTGAAGATCCCTGTATAAACAAAATTAAAAAGAGATTCTTTACCAAAGGTTACTATTTATCATTTTGCGATCCTACTATTGTCTAAAATTATGATGCATTCATTGAAAGAAGGTATATATCTAGACGTATGTACATACCAAAACTACTAAGGACTTTTTTACCATTAACATGTTGCTTCGTTAGCGTTAAGTCAAAATCAGTCACAATCTGCAAAAAAAAAGGTTTCAAATTAATTCTCTCTTAGATGTGTGTGTGCTACTAATGAAATAAGAAACTATGTAAAATATTTATTGTAAACAATCAAACAATTCTAAACATACCTGTAAAGAGTTACTTCCATCCTTTAAAATTGTGCTTATTATAGTCAACAGACGTTTTTTATCTTTAATATAGACATGCTTTAACTTCAGGGTTGGAAACTGCATTGGGAAACAAGATTTTTTAAATTATTTAACTAAATAAATGTCTCATAGTCGTTTAATAAACAAAGTGCGTATCGAGCACTTTGCACAATGCATTGTATTTACACAAAGCTAACTGTATTATTAAATGCTTGTTCTCGTTTTTTTGTCACTATCTCTATACTGTAACCATAACAAGGTTTTTTAAATTATTTAACTAAATAAATGTCTCATAATCGTTTAATAAACAATTACACAATTGCACAATGCATTGTATTTATGTACGGGAGGCTTACTGTGTTATTAAATGTCTGTTCTAATTATTTTGTTTACTATCTCTGTACTGTGACCATAACAATTGTTTGAAAATATTTAAAAATCATAATCATAAATTCTTGGTAAACTTGTTGTAATAATTTCGTTATACAATTTATTAGATTTACCTTGACCAATTTGATTTATTAAAATTTTGTTTACGACTTTGATCCCATGACAGATCACAATTCGCGTTCTAAATATAATGTGATCAATTTTTTTTTGTCAGTTGTCGTGCCTCCATTGTTCGAATCAAGAATAATATGCCACTCACAGCACGTTACTTACTAACACCATTAGGGTGCACTGTAATCTCTTGTTTTTTATTTTCAAAGATCTTCAAAAATATCATGTAAAATACTTGTTGAGATACATAGATGATATATATGTTACACTGTTACACGAATCAGTAGTGCTTTAGTCACAGAATCGTCCACTATTTATATTATTTCATTGCGTTATCTAACTATCGATAAGTTTCTAAAATTATTTTGCGATTAATATATATGTGTGTCATATCTGCATTTCGTCGAAGACATAGGTGTCACGAAAAATAGTATAACTATGTACTGTAAAAATATTGAATCATGCGAAGGTTATGTGACGTTGTATTTAGTGACCGTCAACATTGAAATAGAACAAAGCCAAACATGATTGGTTCAGGGAGAACCCGCGAGAAATTTGAAATGCTTACGTCGTCCAAATTTAACTCGAAAGTCATGGTCCTTCCTTGCGCGACGGGAACACAGTTCTGCTATTTCGCAGTTCAGCCGTTTTGCGAGACATTGAAGAGCCGCCTCGGATTCGAATAACCAATCAGCTTGGCCGCGGGACACCTGACATTATCGACCAATCACGCGACTTGTTCCATTATTCGTTTCTCGGAGGCGCGAGTCCTTCGAAGCAGTTCAATGTTCATACAAGAACGAAATTGAAAAACATTGTGATTACTAGACTCCGGATGTTTATGCAAAATAAAAAGTTTGCGCATCAATCTTGCAGATTGCAATTTTAATATTGTCACTATTTTAAATTGCATGCGCTCATTTTTGTTATAAATATATAAAATCCGGAGTCTAGCGATTACTTTCATGAAAACAAGTTTCCATCACAAAAATGGGTAGCGAGTAATAAAACAATGTAGCAACATTATATTTTTTCATAGATTATTGAATAATACTTTAGGATAATAATATAATCAGTTCTATAATAATAGAACTTTTTTTTTATTAGCATTACATATATTCAATTGAAACTTATATTATATATATTTCTTTTTTTATTAAAGTATAAAATATTTATACAGGGCGAGTCGAAAGAAACAGAACATTATTATATATTTTTCTTAGATTCAATAAACTTGAGTTGCCATTGTACTAATTAAGAGAGCGTTAGTACAAGATGTCTTATCAGACAATATACTTTTTTATCGTACAGTAATGTAAAATTTTACAAGTTTGAATAGCGTTATTTGCAGTAGAATCTCAATTATCCGAACTAATCAGGAGAACATGAATGTTCGGATAAAGTCTCACTTTGTTACACTGCTAGAATACATCTCTACTGATTTATACGATAAATCGTGTTTCATATAGATCGCTTTAAATTGAATTGTTCATATATAGTATATGTGTACAACGTGTTCGTATAATAGCGAATTCTGACATCGGAGGTTCGGATAATCGACGTTCTACTCTACATACGTATACATGAGTTGCATTATGAACTTATTGTCATTTGAGTAAATCAAATAAGAACGTAATACAGTATACAGGGTGTACCAGATAAAGTGCTACAAGCTTATTTCTTATAATCTAATGAAGATATCGAATTAACTTTTTTTTAATTAAATGGTTAAGGAGGGCTAATATTTTAGTATGTATTAAATTTTTTGGGGGAGGAGGGGCCTCCGACATTTTTTAAAATGGACAGTATTATTGTTTTTTTTTTGTTATTGTCATCACCTCTCATTAAACTCAATAGCGCTTAATTGAACGTTTATTTTTTATTACGCATAGTTACAGAGTTATAACAAACAATTTGTTGTGAATTAAAACGTTGAAGAAACAAAAGAGAACGAAAAATATCATAATACCGTAATCGCCGTAATGTCTCTCACGACGCAAGAAGGCTGTATACGCAGGCCGCAAAAAAAAATATCCCCTCCACTGTAGTAATCTGATCTCGGCTCGGGTATATCGGTATGAACCACTACTAATGCGACGCGGAGAGCCGCAGTCGTCGGCACAGTTCAAAGGCCCGTGCGTTCTCACAATGTAACCCCAATATTTAATCTTTTTTATTATTACTTATTTCTTTACGAAACTTTCGTCAATATATTCGTGGCATTTTTTTTTCTTAAAAAAAGGACCAAACACGATATACATAATTTCAACTGTATCTAATAGTTTAATCGACGATGAAAGTTTCGAACGCAAGGAAATAGCTCTACAGGGTGTCCCAAAATTCCTTCAACAGCCAGAAATGAGAGATTCCTGAGATCATTTGAAGCAATATTTTCTTTTGTAAAAATGTTATCCGCGGCTTTGTTTAGAAGTTATTAACGAAAAACATGGACCAATCAGAGCGCGACCTAGACACGAGTTGGCACAGTAGTTATGGCGCTTCAACTGTCTACTGGCCGACTGTGGTAACTTGCGTCTAGGTCGCGCTCTGATTGGTCTGTGTTTTTCGTTAATAACTCCTAAACAAAGCCGTGGATAACATTTTTGCAAAGGAAAATATTGCTTCAAATGATCTCAGGAATCTCCCATTTCCGACTGTTGAAAGAATTTTGGGACACCCTGTATGTATCCATCTACGCACGACGCAATAGAATCCCCCGAGGCTTTTGCGCCGTGAGAGACATTACTATCTATATAATCATTTAGACTATTAATATTACGATTGTTATTAATATCATAGAATGTTATCGAGGATAACATGATCTTCCATTGTAACAGAGAAAATACTCTACTACCATTGTAAAGATTTCATGGCGGAATGATAACTGGGACTACGCTGAGAATAGAACTGTGAGTACCATCTGCGGTAGGAGTGGATGCTTCTGTCTTCTTTGACGAGGAGAGGTTGTTTTTTCAAATTTCTTTTGGTTCCAGATGGCCACGTCCCTTTCGAACATCAAACTCTCCCCTAAGAATATGATTAAGGCGTAAGGGGAGAGCAACGGCGGCGCGTAAATTACATGAACCACCTGGCAACAATGCAAAGACAATAGCATATTCATATTTTTGTTATAAGAGAAATGTGGTTTCTTTATAAAAGAAGACCGTGTACGATCGAAGTTGAAACTTCTGTGGCGATTGCACGCCTGTCTGTTCCTCGCTCGTTCGGCTAAACACGGCTCCCCGAGTTTACTCAAATAGCGTTTCAACTCGGAGCGTGACGAATCAGACCCATTCACTGGTTAGCAATTGTGTACGCGATGCGCCTAAAGAAGTTTTCACTTGAAAAAATTACCTTTTGCAAGAGAGGTTCCATCGGTGTCACCGTCTGGAATATACATAACCGGCCAAAAAATGTGTCCATCATCATTTCTACATATCCTGGCCCCATTTGCTGGACGTAAACGTCCAAGTGCCAGAGTTTGTACTTCTCAAAGATTATCAAACTGTGCCTCAAGGTCGTATAAGCTCTGTGATTCAAATTCTCCTCGTCATTTTCTTCGTCCTCCTTGGGGGTTTTATTCTTCGCCAGAGCACTGTGAGGTGTCCAACCAACGTTCGTCCAAGAATGTCTGGCGATCCTCGAAAGTGGATGAATAAAGTTCGACAATACAGCTGGACCGTGAACAGCGCTTAAATGCGCCGTGTCTGCGCCATTTTCGGCAACTTCCTGCAATAGAAAGAACACCTATATCTTCAACCAAATAAAATATCGTCAGCCTTTGTAGATCTGAAATATATCAAAACACTAAATTCTATCGAAGAATATGTTCTGGCATTTTTTGAAAGTCCTCTGAAGCCGTAAATGCATCAAGATTCGCAATCTAGTTATAAGAATAGTTCGTTTTTCGTGCACTCGAAGCTATTTTAACTGGAAAATTAAACATTTCTTCCTAGTTAGAATATTTCCATTCCCTATGATTTTTGAGATTTTATGTATATGAAATTGGTATAATACCCCATACAATACCTAAATGTTTAGTAGTTGATTAGTTACCGATATATTTAATAATGCAAACAATATTTTGATGGCAATTTTTAGTGGTGCCTCAGAGGGGACAATCGAGTGCAAAGGGTTAATATGTGATCGTGTAGCGCGCGTATTGATAATTTATGCGATGCGAAAACGTTGGCAAAACTGACCTGTATGTGACAGTTGATAAGATATTCGTTCCGGCCCTGATAACGCCATGTTCGGTTCGAAACATGGCTGACCGTCTGTGGTTGCCAGGTGGGTTCTAATCCTTCCGCGTGATACCAGACAAAAAATGATTCCGTTCGCCTCGCAACACTTCCATGTTTTCGTTCTCGCAATATGTGGCACTGTACAATGGGAAATGGCAAACAAACGCTACAAGCTATTCCGCGAAATACAGAAGCGTGAACGAACAGAAAAGATTTGTCAGATGGAATGAGGGTCAAGCAAAAGAACGACAAATTATGCATTGTATCGTCGAAAGCGTACGGATAAGAATTTAAGCGCCTCAGTTTCAGTGTTAAATTCATATTTAGTATAACATACCTTTCGATGCGGTAAATAATTCAGATGATATTCGAGAAAAACGATTTCATGAGCATTTAAGTAATTATTTTAATGTTTAAGGGCCCTGAGGCACGTTTTCTCGTTATCCGATCAAGTTCAAACTTTTTTTTATTAATTAAAACAATCCTGGGGGAGGGGGTGCCGTAAAGGGGCACCCTAGTGGAAAGATAGGAAGATTGTAACTACATTTCTTTCGCAAAATTCTACCTCGATTATTTTCCGAGTTTGCAGATGATAGTGGAAAATTACCTTTCTCCGCGTATGGGATATAATCGCAGCGGCCATCGGAACCGCGGAATTGCCATCCGTGGAAGGGACATTCTAAGCAATCTCCTTTGACCCGGCCACCCTCGGCCATATTGGCGCCTAGGTGAGGACAGTAAGCGTCTAAAATCCTCACCGTCCCGTTATCTGTTCTTTAAACGAACAGACTGCTGTTAATTCAACTCGCTCGGTCGCGTGAAGCCAGGAGTGTGCGGGAACCCGAAGTTTTTTCGGGATCGGGTGCCCGAGAATTTCGAGATTTTCGAAATAATTTATTCTTTATAAAGGGTGTCCGAACAAGAGCGGAAAATTTTAATTTGGCGCCATTCCTGCTGCTGTGCTTTGAGAGTCAAACCATTATCACAGTTCGATGGTAGACAGTCTGCCATTGTTAAGAATGGATCGCTATTCGTATATTAAATCTGGCGCTTTTGACTACTGAAACATCTCATCTTTGCATGATCGAGAAATGAGAAGGCGCATCCAGCACCCTTGTAATCCTGGAAACGAGTCTACCACCAAACCTATACCATCACCGATCAAAATGACCGGTTCCAGATTTTTTATTACACAATTATTGAAATAATACGAATTATCTCATAAGAAATAAGTGTATAGTTAGCTCTAGTAGAGCACGTATTACAATATAGGAGTCGTACAAAGTCTAAATAAAATCAAACTTGTCATTTACATAAGGGAACATCTACCAGTTACATTTAAGGCTCGGTAGGTTTAGCGTTAACGCCTTCGGACTTCTTTCTCTGGGGGTTTTCGAAGTTAAAATTTTATGTGAACAAGCCCACGACCACCCAAGCCTCGAAGGAGGAGATTAGACGCTGTTTCCCTGAGATCCAGCCACAATCATGCCAAAATGTGATCGAAAATTTCGTCGAAAGAACACAAATGTGCCAGTAAAGCCTAGGAGGGCATTTACCATATGTGTTGTTTTATACATAATATTCCCACATGTCTACTTTATGACTTCGATTAAATTAAATTTCGGTGGTTAATTAAAAAAAAAACTGTATTTTATTTGGAATTTAAATGTTCCACTCTTGTTGGGACACCCTTTATATTAACAAATATACAGGAATCACGAACCGTGACCAGCAGAGTAACCCGATATTTCGGGTTCTCGCACACCCTTACACGAAACAGAATCGCGGCGTAAATGTCGAAATACCTGAACACGGCGAAATTTTCACCGAGCGCTGCCACGTGTTTCACCTGGCCGCTATGCAGCTGAAACGTCTCCAACAAGGCGAACCAACCGTTCGGATAGACTGGAGGTAGTTTCCCCAATTTCCGTTTCTTTGATTCCAAGTGATTCGCGAGAATCCTCCTGCTATTACCGTGTATCCTCAGATCCTGCAAAAGGAACAACCCCTAATATTATTATTATTATATTATTATTAGTAGTGCTATCGCTGACAGCCTTTATTAACAATCCGTTGACATAATACTGGATGCTCCATTAGAAGTAGGTTATCATTAACCCTCCAGTGCACCTTACACAAGGTACAAGTCCCTGGTTTAAAGTTAAACGCAAGCAGAACGCATGTAGGAAACGAGTTTAAAGTTAAATCAATAAATAGCTTTATTAGAAGAACGCATGTGGAATTGACATGACAAGTGTAATAAAAATAACAATTGCAATTAAAATCAGAACAAATATAATGACAATTAAAATCACAATGAAAATTAAAATTGAAATTGAAATTGAAGCAAAAATATTAACTCGATCGAATAATACCAATGTACATATTGTTAAATTGATTATGGGTATATAAAAACCAAACTGTTTAAATTATGCTCTTTTCTTTTTAGGACGTAAGACTTTCCGACCTAAAATATACGTAAAATGGATGTCTTTAAGACGTCGTGTGCTATCTGGGAGCATATAAATACTATTTGTAGTTTGTATTCCTGGCAATCTATTATACCGTAATCAGTATATTATACAGTATATCGTATAAAATATTACATATTCTACAATGCACTTATTTATTATTTATAATGTACTCAAATATGATATCACATATACGGTTAATAGAGTGTGCTGTTATAACGTTCGATCTCGATACGCGAAATGTGTTTTTAAGTATTGAAGATTCGACGTTTTTCTTCCAAAGAGTATCACGAATCGCTGACGCGAAGAAAAAGGATTCTTCTAGTTCTACTGCGTCACGCGTACATGAAATCTGCTCCCACATCTGCAAGCATAATGTCTTCGTAGCGGCTCTGTTAAGCTACAGCGACTCCCACGAATATTCGGACATCCTTAAAAAGACGATTACCTTTTTAATCTTGGACCATAGGATTTTTTAACTTTTTTGAGAAGCTCGAACAATTGGTTTGCTATACAGCGTGACAAACATTTTTGAAACAAATTGCAAGTTGTCGGAATTGCAGAGAAAATACTAAACGCTGTATTTTGCAACTTTTTTATGGAGGCTTCTATGAAAAATTTAGAAAACAAGTTTCGTAGATCTGTATCCATTAAAGACATTCTGAAAATTTCATCAAAATCAGCCGACGTTGCAATCAACTACAAATCAAAAGATGGTGAAAATTACAGTTTTTAATCAATCCAAAGATTCTTACATACATCTTTCAATGTTTGTCGTTTTTTTTGCCGCGTTAACCGATTTCGATGAAACTTTCACAATAGTTGACACGTTGACACAGACCTACAAAACGTAGTTTTTAAATTTTCAATATAGGCCGACATAAAACAGTTATAAAATGCAACTTTTACTATTTTCTATACAATTCCGACCAATTTGAATTTTTGAAAAAATTTCTTTTCACATCCTGTAGTAAATTAATTGCTTTAGCTTCCCGAAAAAGTTCAAATCCTATCGTCCAATATTAAGAAAGTTATTGTTTTTTTTTTAGAGCGTCCGAATATTAGTGGGTGTCGCTGTACGTGCACACTGAAGCAACAACGAGCAACTTTTAGTCGATGTTGCATATATCTTGAAAAAAGCGTATTGCGTATTGTGGTGTGAACTAACTGCAGTTCTTTCTTAATATGTTTAACAAGTCGCAATTTTACAATTCTTCCGATGTTTCTACCGTTTCGAATTGCACCTACTCATTTTTGGTTATAAATTTATAAAATCCGCTGTCTATTTGTAGCGTTTCTATGTTAAAAATAATAAATTGTATTTTGTAGAAATGCAGTCTTTTTTATCGTGACATGTGATGAATGTCGCAGCGAAAATCGATGCGCAACATTCACGCTGACTTGTCTGATTTCTATTCAAATTGTATGTTAATCCTATGGTAACCTAACGCAATTTTCATGTCATATCAACTATTCCAGTATAACACCCGATGGTAACAATAGAAGAAACGGCTCTAAAAACTCCATAATACATGCGGTGTACCACTGAGCCCTAGTTCACAATGGGATGATTCCAAGTGCAAAAATAAATAAAGAAGAAAACTGATAATGTTCAGTCGAGGTTTCACTCTCTTTCGAGAAATACAGATATGAAATTTCGTCAAGTGTGCACTTACTTGACTAACTCCTGCCCGAACGTGTAATCGATCTTTTTAAACAGTTTAACCTTCATCTTACGTTGTCAGCTGTACACACTTCTTTGATTCGGTGCGCAACACATTGCGTGCGACACTATACATACAGTGAACCACGAAACTATTTGAACGCACTTTAAACCACACACACACACAGTACAACTTTTTTATGATCGGACCAAGCGACCTGGCCTTTTTCTAGCAATTAGATGAATTCATTTACCGAATGACATGCAAAAAAGATTTTGAAAAAAATCGCAATTGCTAAGAATCACATGAGAAAGTAAAAGAGACACTATTTATTACATTTTTTATTAGAGCCCGTGATGAAAATTTTCACCGTAAAAATGTTATTTAGCTTTTATTTATTTTTTCTTGTGAAACCGCCCCACCATTCCCGCTTGTCCCGAGACAGGAAGTATAAGAACATCGCCGAAATATGTATACTATCTAAGTTTGTATTTTTGTATGTTTGTCATCGTTTACCACGCAATCTGTCCACCAAAAGAAATTAGCTTTTTGTTAACGTGTTTTGCTGAAACTCCCACTGTGAACACTGTTAATCTCTAAACGCCACAATATACTTATTCAACGATTACAGTTACTCCCATGAATTTCGAACAAATTATTCTGGAATTAGATCTTATCGAATCGAGAGAAAATTCTAGTATAAAATCTTGTTGCCCAATCGATTTAGAAAATGTATCAAATGACCTAGATTCGCGTGACTGTCGACCACATCGTTGTTTGGATAGTGACGAATTAACCCTTTCATGTTTATAAAGAAAACCAAGTGTCGCCAAGTGTATCGTATTAAATTTTTAATACTTCTTTATTATTTATTTATTGATGCCGTAAACCATGTTCGGTTTATACAAGCATACATTAGTGTAACACTTTACAAATAATAATAAAGTATATATCGTTATGTGAAGTTAAATGGATTTGAACGATAGACGCTAAATCAATTAAATTTTTCATATCACGTTATTCGTTTGGTTAGCTCTTTTTTGTTTTGAAAGTGACAGATTCTTCTCTGAAGCGACAAAGGGTTAAGAGAAAACAGCTAAAGACACGTTATGATAGTTCGTATAGTTTTCAGAGGCCCAAGGACGCCACTAAAATGCGCTGTGTGTATAAGTAGGTAAGCCGGGCAGATGGTATTGAGGAGGACTCACCTTGATCAAGTTCATCTTGAACAAATAGGGAGCGAGGAGTATACCAAAAAGCAGAAGAAAAGCACCACCAAGGTACCACCATCCAGCCATCGCTGTCTTCTTTACCCTCTGCCCCCGAACGAAGAGGAGCAAGTGCACTCTAAAAACTTGTCCCTCTGGAACACCTTCGGTAGCCACCTCTCTTACTCCTCGCGCACACTGTCTTTCTCTCTCTCTTCTTTTCCCTCTTTCCTTTTTGCCCTCCACCATCCACCTCTTCCTTTTTTCTTTCCCTGCCTTCCCTCTTCGGCCAGCTCGCAACTTCGCGTTCTCGCTTCTTCCTTTCCTTCCTTCCTCCTTCACTCTCCCTTTTTCTCCTCTTCTCTATTCCCTTCCCTCCGTTATCTCATTCTCTCTCCCCTCGTCCCTCTTCCGCCCTCGTTTGCTATCCGTCTTCTTCTAGCCTCTTCCTTTTCTCCCTTTCCTCTTTCTCGCCCGATATTTCCCTCTTTTTCTATACGCTTCCTCTTCTTCGTTTTCTTCCTCTCCTCTCTTTACACCTGTCCCCACGGGCTCTCCCTTCTATTCAATAGTTCTCCCTGCACGTCAGATTGACGCGTTTTCGATACTTCGCTGCCGAACCTCTTCCCGGCTTCCCGAATTTCACTGTCGATGAATATCCTAGATCCGATATGGTGGTGGCCGGTTTCTTATTCTCCACGCGGTACTAGAGCAAGCAAACGCGCCGCGTCGAGATTCAGATGTCACGATAGAAACTAGAAACGTTGAAACTGTTGTCGAGTCCGTCGATCATCTCGCCCCAGGTCTTCTTAGTTTTGCAAGATCGTTCCTATTCCAACGAAGATATTACGTAGGTATCCGACATCACGATAGAATCTTGATTTCATGCGACATGATACAGCGATAGCAATCTCTCCTTCATTCTCGATTTTTCTCTTACTCTCGATGAAAAGCCTGACAGGAAACTGGTGCCAGGATTCAGCTGTTAGCGTACCGTAATTCCTCGTTTAGCTCGATCCTTCTTCTAGTTGTGTAACAGTCATTTCTCCGGTCTTGGATGAAGAATTCAAAATGTGTTCGTCTCCGTGATCTGTATTTTTTTTTGTGTGTTTACCACTTTCTTTCGAGAAGATGTTTCCAATGATTTCACTAGGTGAGACGGGACCAAAGTAGAACACGACAAAATGAAGGAAATGCTGGGAACGAAGAAGATGGAGAGGCGCACGGAAGGCCCTTGCAGACTGATTCTGAATCCTCGATCGTTTTTCGAACGACTGAGCCACTTCATTCCTTAGACACAGCCTTTTATACCTCCCTGAGGTAGACCACCTTCGTCGATATTCACAAGTCAATCAGGAGCCACATCTTCCCAATTATTTGCGAAGTTGCCACTGTTATGGCTAGACAGCAGATTTTATGCATTTATAACGAAAATGAGTGGCTGTAATTCGAAACAGTAGAAACATCAGAAGAATTTAGAAACACTGTTATGTTATTTTAGACTTATTAAACATATTAAGAAGGAAAATCAATTTCTATTTTACTGCAGTTAATTCACACCACAATACGCAGTTGCAGACAGAGCAAATTCTATTTCGTGATAATCATTTTTCGACTCTCTGTCGTCTCGTACTGATCAAAAAGATTGGATTTATGCAAAATACAATTTACTATTTTTTAACATATAGAAACGCTAGAAATAGACAGCAGATTTTATGCATTTATGACAAAAATGAGTTTCGAATGTAATTCGAAACAGTAGAAACATGAGAAGAATTTAAAAACACTGTCCAGAAGAGGAACATATTAAAAAAGAAAAGATCAATTTCTATTTCACGCCAGTTAGTTCACTCGACAAAACTGAATAGGTGTAATTTCATTTTTAAAAAAGATTGCATGTCTACGTCTATTTTTTAATAATACATTTTTAAATATTTTCGGTGCACCGGTTCGATCGTTTATTTTTTTTTGTGCCTCTTTGATGGTAATGTTTAATAGTTTTTTCATGTATCTATTCTGTAAATTTGTCAATTTGTTGTGTGTGAAAGTAGAAGTGGTAAAAGCGTTGAATTTGTTTATAATACTATTTTTTAATGAAGTTAGGAATTATATTGTTTTTGATCTACATTTTAATAAAAATAACTTTCTATCTTATCTTACCTATTGATAATTTTGTGTTAGACCAGTCCTTGAGAATCCTTACAGTTTCAATTCCAAACTGTCTCGACATTGACGCATAAAAACTGTCCTTTGTTGTGTGTTTTTCGCCATCCATGGTAAAATATGTTTCTTCTATCGATCGTATTTGCTGATGATAAATTTTTAAATGTTTTCGGCGCAACGGTTCGATCGTTTGTTATAATATAATAATTATAATAATTATAATATGAATTATACTATAATATTGTATAATGTATATTATATAATATAATTATAATATTAATATAATATAATAAACGATCGAACCGTTGCGCCGAAAACATTACAAAATTTATTATCAGCAAATACGATCGATAGAAGAAACATATTTATTATTTTCTAACATAGAAACGCTACAAATAGGCAGCTGATTTTATGCACTCATCGCAAAAATGAGTAGCTGTAAGTTAAAACAGTAGAAGAATTGAGCTAGCAATGACATAGCAATCGAATACAATATCTAAATACATTTCGCGTTCAATAATAGATAAATTACAAGTTGATGATGTATTTGTCATTTGAATATACTTTAAATGATATAGCAACAGCGGGTTTTGTGCATTCATGACCAAAATGAGCAGATGTAATTTAATGTAATTTATATCAAACCACATGCTCTCAACTTCAAGGCTTCAACATAGCAAATGTACGAAAGGAAATAAATTCCTATTTCACTCCAGTTTGTTGCAAGTCAGGTAGAAAATTTGCATTTTGCATAAAGATCCGCTGTCTAGTAATGACGTAACAATCGAATACTGAATACAATATCTAAATACATTTCGCGTTCAATAATTAATCGACAAATTTTTTTTTATACAAGTTGATAATGTATTTGTTATTCGAATATATTTTTAAATGGTTTTTGGTTGGGGGACGAGCATTTTTGGAAATTAGTGGAAAATCGTTGTCCGTAGCGACGCGGCTGATCGTCGGCGATAGATATGTATATCAAAGAAAAACGACAGGGAAATAAATGTGGAAAAACCGGGTAGAGCGTGAATGGAAACGGTCTCGGGAACCGATAACTGGAGTCGATAAAATCGGAACCTGGAAGAGAAAAGGCAAGGAGGGTAAGCAGAAGCAGAACGATTCGTGATGGTACGGGAGATATGCAACAAGGACTTGGAAATCATGGCCTACGCGCTACTCGGAGCAGAGTTCTGGTGATCGATGTGGATCGCGTAAGATCGACCGGACGCTCGAAAACAACCAGGTAGACGGGACTCGAAATCCACAAATATTCATGAATGTTCGGGCCGATGATGTTTATGCGGGTCTTCTTATAATTAGAATCAGATCTGGGCGACATTTATTTCAAATAATAATTTGTAAATCAATTGTAGAAACAAATGCTCTTTAGTATTTGACATTTAATTCATTTAAATCGAACTTATTTGATTAATCAGTCGAAGGAATTCGAAGCTGTGCAAATCATTGGGAAAATAATCATTTGTAGAACTGATTGCTTGAAAGAACAATGTTTAATTGGTATTTCGAGTAGTTGTCTCTGGAATAACATTCAAGATAAATGTCAATGAAGTCAAAATATTGTCTATATATTTATAAATAATATCAAATGTCAAAAAAAAAGAGAATAATCAGTGAAAATACAAAAACAAAATCATTTATTGTACGTTTAAGGTCGTGTTGATTTGTTTAGTGGGTCTTTTGACACTTTTAAAAGACAGTTACGTAGGATTATTGGATAATACCATACCATACCTTTTGTACCATGAGTTGTTAAAGTCTCTTTTCTATTGTGTAAACATTTAGGTAAGTGGGTCCGTTTATAAATAAATAATGACGAAAATGTAGGTGGTAATATTTGGTGAACCACCCTGTATGTATATTGTATTAATTACTGATCGCTGAAACAGTTTCAATTCGCCGATTGCGAATCGCAATTTTACTTGTTGCATAATAGAAAAAGGTGAATAAATGGGGGTGTCGAATAACGAACTCCATTAAATATTATAAATGTTTTTATTCTGTATTTTATACACGTTACACAAGTCGCAGAGTGACCTAAGCGACGACTGGTCATCGTACGCACATTAGAATATAATTCTTCTCTCGTTGCTCATTATGATTCGCAACGTTTATAGCATACTGTAGAAAGATCGATACAAGTTCAAAGATTAATAGTTACAATATTCACTCGTACACACGCAGCAATAGATAGCGCATAAGCAGGTTGCGGATGTTTATGCAAGCACAGACTTTTATGAATTACTATGCAAAAGCCGAAATTACAAAAAAAAGTATTTCTTCAAGATTCTACCAAAGTCCAAAAATCTTTTTCGATCATTCGAAATATCCCATTGCATCGAATTTTGAACAATTAAGTATTCCATAAATGCATAAAATCAGCTGTTTATGAGTAAGCAAACTAATTACTAACTAGGCGGTCGTATCAACACGTGGACCCATTAATTACGCAATCGCTTTGTCGGGAGGAACACTTTAATCTACACTGTTTACTTTTTCATCGCTTACACCAGTGGTGGGCACGTTTCCCTCGATTCTCAATTGAAGCAAAGTCGTCCCCACCATAGCGACCACTGTCCCCTTCCAGTAAGCGCCGTTATCATGGAGAAGTAGCCGTTTGAGGGGCCCTAACCGTGCCCAACACTGGCGTACATCCTTTAAAAAAGGAAATAACGACAACGTGATTCACCGACCTTAAAACGAATCATTAATTTATTAGTTAACGAATAAATAAACAAATCGAGGCGATTATCGATTCGTTTATATATTGTTGTCCGGAATAGAAATTCGTATACAAAAATGCGTTCGAGCGTTTCATAGCGACGAAACTTTCATTTTATCGAGTAACAGACCGAAGGCACTGCGGTGAAAACCAAAGAGGAAACGTAATAAGAACAGAACTGAAAAACCAAGAACAGAGAACAATGGTATTTTCGTGTAACTAGTAACGTGATTTACAACAAAATGTCAACAGTAACACAGATTCGTTTTCAGTGGAAACAATGAACATAAACAACGTTTCTTAATCAAACATTAACAGAAACAACGCTTTCGAATGAAAAACCTCTTCTTTTTTTTCAAGTGCGTATATTTTACGTGAAAAGTGTATCGATCAAATTTTGACGCACAATGTATTATTTATCTGACAATTTATGCGTAAAGATTGTGTTGCTTTTCCGACGTAAAATATCGTCCTTTTTTGCCTTTTGCATTTTTCGAAACGTGCAAACAAAAACGTAACTGTCAACGTTAACTTCTGTCTCGTTCCGATTCAACAGTAAATTATCGTTCTTTCTTCTCTATTTTTCTTCTTCTTTTCTTTTACAATTGCCAAACAAAAACGTAACGATCAACGTTAACTTCCGTCTCGTTCCGATTGTCGTTCTTTTTTCTCTGTTTTTCTTTTCCTTTTTCTGCTAACTGTCAAACAGAAACGTAACTATCAACGTTAACTTCTGTCTGGTTCCGATTCAACAGTAGATTGTCGTTCTTTTTTCTCTGTTTCTCTTTTTCTCTTTTTGCAAACGGTCAAACAAAAACGTAACTATCAACGTTAACTTCAGTTTTGTTCCGATTCAACTGTGAGACATTCCTCTGTTTCTCGTTCCTCTGTTCTTTTGCAAACGTAACGTATTTTTGCAAACAAAAACATAACTATCAACGTAACTTCGAATTTCTATCTTACTTTAGCTCAACAGTAACTTAACGAAGCGGTAACATTAACGAGAACAACAGAGAGTGAGAACTAACGCGCGACAAACTTAACAATAACTACATAACATCATTTTAACAAGGAAAACTCAGATTCTTAGTAACAACGGTTGAAAATCGAGAAATTTGATTTAACAAATGAGAGGTAAACTTAACAAGTCAAACGTAACAAAAATTTCGCTTCAGTCCACCGGAAACTTAATCAAACGCTGTCAATTTGCTTCAACTTTTTTGTCTTTTTTTTCTATAAACGGAAATGGTGTTTGCAATTTAACGATTGAGAGAATAATAGTTCATCAGAATGAATTTTCTACATTCTTTTGTGATCGACTCACTTATGATATTTGATTTCTTGTAAAAAATGTAGTCGATTTTAATAATTTTTTAATGCAATCATTTATAACACACCGAGAACACACCGAATACTTTTGTTATCAAAAGTAAATTTTGAATCGTACACATTTTTCTAATCCCAGTATATTTCTCCAAATTATGTAAGTTTTGATAACTTATTATATTTTTCTGGGGGAATTTTACATTTTAGAAAATGAAAAAATAATTCTGTTTTTAACCAAACACATCAAATGAATCCATGATATTCAATTTTTTACGTCAACATATGTATAAGGTGCCGAACAATGTTTATTGAAGATGAATTTCGATCATTTATTCAGTTGTTCTGAAGAAACGCAAGAATATTTTTGATTATTGGAAAGTAACTAAAAGTAACTAATTTTGAATTAATTCATAGTACCCTCATAAAGTTCTGAAAAATATATTTTTGTTTTTTTTTTTTAGTTGCGTAATATATTGTGAACGAAGTTTTTAGTAACGAATAACAATGTTTAACAACAATTGAACAACTATTTTACGATCGTATTTCATAACAGATTGTACGTTGCCAATAATTTCAAAACTGTTTAACCTGTGTTTTTTGAGTTAAAACAATTTTGCTCTAATATTTTCATATTTTTTTGTACCAATTTCCGATTTTCACGAATTTCTGTTTAATTGAAATACAACCAAATACAACCGAAAAGTGTTTTTTTTTCCTTTCTCATTTAGATCCAAATGATCGTTTCCTTCGTTTACGTGTGGTGCCTTGAGCAATTTTGATACCGTCCCAAACCATTTTTTCTTCCCTTTTTAATTTAGGTTCAAACAATGCTTGGCTTCTTCTACATGTGTTGTCTTGGCCAATTTTGAGGCTGCTCAAAAAAATGCTTCTAGTTTTCTTTCTAATTTAGATCCAAACGATAATTGTTTTCTGAAACATGTGCTGCGACGAACAATTTTGATACTCTTCCAAAAAATGTTTTTGTTCTTCTTTCTAATTTAGGTTCAAACCATGGTTGTGTTTCTAAACGTAGTTTTTTGCTTCTCTTTTTAATTTATGTTCAAACAATGGTTGGCTTCTCCTACTTGTGTTGTCTTGGCCAGTTTGGATGCTGTTCAAGAAAATGTTTTTGGTTTTCTTTCGAAGTTAGATCCAAACAACGATTGTCTTCTTCCATATGAGTTGTCTTGAACAATTTTCGTATCGCGCCAAACAATATTTTTGTTTCTTTTTTTTATTTAGGTTCATACTATGGTTGTATTCCTGAATTTATGGTGCCTTGAGCAATTTTGATACCGTTCGAAAGAATATTTTTTTACTTAGCTTCAAAACAATGGTTGGCTTCTTCTACGTGTGTTGTCTTGGCCAATTTTGATGCTGCCCAAAAAAATGCTTTTAGTTTTCTTTATAATCTTGATCCAAACGATAATTGTCTTCTTAAATATGTCGTGCCTCGAACAATTTTGATATATATATATCCTTCCAAAAAATGTTCTTGTTTTTCTTTCTAATTTAGTTTCAGACAATGGTTGTCTTCTCTAATAATTTTGATACCATGGTGCCTTGAACAATTTTAATAACATTCAAGAAAACGTTTTTGATTTTCTTTCCGATTTAGATCCAAACAACGATTATCTTCTTCCATATGAGTTGTCTTGAACAATTCTGATATCGTTCCAAAAAATGTTTTTGTTTTTTTTTTTCTAATTTTGGTCCAAACAATGATTGTCTTCCTGAACATATGTTGCCTTGAACAATTTTGATACTATTCAAGATAACGGTTTTGGTTTTCTTTCCAATGTAGATCCAGCTAATTGGTTTTGCCTAAAGACATGTTAGTTACTTCGGACAATTTTGATATCGTTTCAAAAATTTTTTTGGTTTCTATTTCCAACTTGGATCCAAACAAGGGTTGGCTTCTTCTACATGTGAATACATTCTAAACGTGTTACTTTGAATATTTTTGCTTTTCTTACCCATTTTGATCCAAACAACGATTGCCTTTTTCTATGTGTGTTGCGTTGCACTGTTGTGATACCACAGAACAAATTGTTTTTCATTTTCTTTTGAATTTAGATCCAAACAACGGTCGCTTTCTTCCATGTGAGTTGTCTTGAACAATTTTCATACGGTTCCAAATAATGTTTTTGCTTTCCTTTCTAATTTAGGTCCAAACAACGATTGCATTCCTGAACGTACGGTGCCTTGAACAATTTTGATACTATTCAAGAAAACGGTTTTGGTTTTCTTTCCAATGTAGATCCAGCTAATCATTGGTTTTGCCTAAAGACATGTTACTTTGGACAATTTTGATTCCGTTCCAAACACTTTTTTACTCTTCTTTCCAATTTAGATCCAAACAGAGGTCGTCTTCTTCCATGTGAGTTGTCTTGAACAATTTTCATAAAATTCGAAAACATGTTTTTGCTCTTCTCTCCAATTTAGATCCAAACAGAGGTGGTCTTCTTCCATGCGAGGTGTCTTGAACAATTTTCATACCATCCGAAAACATGTTTTTGCTCTTCTCTCCAATTTAGATCCAAACAGAGGTGGTTTTCTTCCATGCGAGTTGTCTTGAACAATTTTCATATCATCCGAAAACATGTATTTGCTGTTCTTTCTAATTTAGGTCCAAATAATGGTTGTCTTCTTCCATGCGAGTTGTCTTGAACAATTTTCATACCATCCGAAAACATGTTTTTGCTCTTCTTTCTTATTTAGGTCCAAACTATTGTTGTCTTCCTGAACGTGTGGTGCCTTGAGCAATCTTCATACTATTCTAGAAAACGTTTTTGGTTATCTTTCCAATTTAGATCCATCCGATCGTTGGTCTCGTCTAAATAACAATTTCGATATTGTTCCAAAAGATGTTTTTGCTTTTCTTTCCAATTTAGATCCAAACAATGATTGTTTTCTGCAATGTGTGTTGCGTTGCACAGTTGTGATACCATAGAAAAAAATGTTTTCGATTTTCTTTCTAATTTAGTTTCAAACAATGGTTGTATTCCTCAACATGTGTTGCGTTGAACAATTTTAAGACCGTTCCAAAAAATGTTTTTGCTTTTATTTCCTATTCGGATCCAAAGAATGGTTGGCTTCTTCTACGTGTGCAATTTTGGACCATTCTGATGCAATTCCAAAAGAACTTTTTTCTTTCTCTTCCAATCGATTAATGTTTTTACATGCTTTCTAGTGGAACTAAAAGCTCCGCTTCTCCAATTCCAAAACGATTCGATGCTTTTCCAATATTGTTGCCGTCGAAACATTAATTCAATTATACTTCATTATTAACATCCAGTTTATAATCCAAATCTTTGTATTATCTACTTATCATGCTAGAAAGGTCTTCCATTTATTTTGTTTCACTTTTGTACATTTATTTTTATATTTACTACAATTGGTTCGTTTCCATTATCTTCTATCTTCTTTTACTTCTATAGTCTGCTACTTTTTCAGAATTTTCTTCCCCATTTTCTTCTTGTCTTTCGATGTCGTCTTCCGTTTCCACATCCTTCCGTTTCTTAGGATTGTTTCTGTTGTTATTTAAATTCACCGAATACATTCAATGAATTATGTTAAACCTGAGAATGATTATTGGCCGTGAAACTTTCTTCCTCCTTTGGTCCATTATTTGTGACTCCTGACGATAATTGTGACTGCTTCTTGTCTCAGTTAGAAACATTTGTTTCTGTTTTGTTAATATCCATTTAAACTTCTTCCATTTTGAACCAATTCCTTTTCCTCAATTCGACCGTTAATTGATTTTTTGGAGAATTCTGTCGTCTTCTGGGCTTCTATTTCTTCTTCGTCGTTGAAGGTCCTCCATCGTGAGGAGATGCCACTTCGTCCTGGAGACCTGGAAGGGTGTGAGTGTTAGAAAAAAACGCCAAAGAAAGTGTGAAGAAAAGAATTTTGAAAGTGTTAAATAACAAATGAACACAAAGAATTGCAAACAAAAGAAGGAGAACGTGAAAAGTTATTCGTAGAAAATGACGGAGTATATAAGAAATGAATAGGCGATGAAAAAAATATATAGTAGTGTTTTCATTTATTCGTTTTCGTCCAGTTTCGACTCTTTTTGGTTAGCTCTCTTTTTTCATTCAGCAGAATAGTTTTTGATGTTTTATATGTAATCGGAATTCAATGATTTTATTTCAAACCAAATCTGATTTCAATCTAGATCAATTGCGCCGTGAATTTTTGTTAACCCTTAAGTGGACACCTTCGATCAAAATACATTTTATAAATGCAATGACTCAATGAAATTATATTTAAAATATTCATCTCGATCGAACTGGGAGATCAAAATGCTAATAATTGTGGATTTAGATAAAATTTTACTATTTCAATACACATTTCTGAGTTATTTTACACAAATTATATCGAGGAGCATATTGGATCTTTTCTGTGCTTTTTATAACAATTTATTTATTATTATAATATATGTTACATCTAAGTTTTCTATTCTTTTTTTCGTCTGAATTCCGTTATGTTTAGTGTCAGAGTTATTAAACATTATGGTTTGTACTTTTAGCCGTCTATATGGTTTTTCCGTAATACTGTTTTACAACTGTTATAACTTTATGCAGTGAAACTGGAATGGTTTCGTTAACTGTATTGCTGCAGAATATTTTGCTATTCGTAAGATATTTCTGTAAAAACGATTTTGCTTTTTGTAAATACAATTTGTATTTTTCATTCTCGACCGTCTGTGCTTTTGAGAAATTGCGAATTGTAAATTTCTGTCGAAACGATGTGCACTTTAAAACCATATTTCATTGTAATAAAAACCAGTTAGTGTTCTGTTTCAGATATCTCAAGTTAGGACACAAAGAATGCTAATCTTCACAGTTGTATATCGAGAATATTTATTTTGAAACCTGCGTATCCATTTTAGATGCTATTAATATTTCAAAAATTAAAGCTGCTTTCACAATAATCTATTTCCATTCAGTAAATTTTATTGTATTGGATCATGAGAATTCGTATTTTGGAATATTACTTCGGAAGTGTAAATTACGGCTAGAATGTGGATCTTGATGTGAAATAAAAATTTTCTTTTGCGATTATGTGTAACAAACAGAAGCCGGATAGAAATTTGTTTCTTTAAAAAAATGAAAATTAAATAATAATATGAAAATAATATACATTGATATTTTTGGATTGTTTGAATTTGTTTATTGGTTTAAGCATTGCTTACTCATATTGATCATAAATGTACAAAATAAACAGTCTAATTATGACAGCATCAAAAAAACATAGGTATATCATTTCATGATACTAACTGTAGTCTAACAATATTGTAACGAATATAAAACGAAAATTTTCGGTACGAACTCATCCCGGTCTATGTGGATTTCGAATTGTTCTCTAAAATTTTCATTTAATTTGTTTGTTATGTCTATGCAACTATGGAAATACATCTTGTCGTAGAAAGAGTCGTTGAAATTTTTCTCATAACCAAAACCATTCTGGATAACTGTAGTCCAACTTAAACATCTCTTCTTCTGTAAAATATCATACTTTATACGAAATCATAGTACATTTGTTTATGCTGAGTGATTTATGTTCTTTAATTGCTTCTTCTTTTTATCGTCTAGTATTTCAAATTGTATGCCATGAATCTGTTTTCGCAGTATAAATGTTTCAGAAAATGATTAACATAAAATATTTTCCCATTTAAGAATTCAGTAAAAATGGCCGAAGATACTGAACACAATATTTAGTAGTTTTTGATGTTTATTTACTTTGTATTTCTAGAAATTCAATTTGGCCATTGGCATGCGTAACAAGTGAGTGATTTGTGTTCTTTAATTGCTTCTTGTTTTTATCGTCTGTTTTTTTTTCAAATTGTATGCCATGAATCTGTTTTCGCAATATAAATGTTTCAGAAAATGATTTAAGTAAAATATTTTTCCACTTAAGAATTCAGTAAAAATGGCCAAAGATATTGAACACAATATTTAGTAGTTTTTGATGTTTGTTTACTTTGTATTTCTAGAAATTAAATTTATATTTATCCAATAATATATCAAAATTACATTTCGTCATATTTGAAAACAGTTTTAAGCAAAATGTGTATAATTTAACAATTTGTATGAATTTGAATAACGTAGATAAATGCCCAAGAAACGTTGGTAAAATCGAAAACAAGGCCTTGACCGGTCCAAACAAGCATTTGGTAAATTTACAATGTGGCCTCGGTGGATCTAGACCAGATTGCGGTCGATTAGAAAAGATTTGAAATTGAAATAGTAGTTTTATTAGCATCAGAATACGGCCTTGATATATTTGGAGCAGAGTACTTTCGATTTGTAGCATGTATCGATTTAGATCGATTTATGCAGGTTTTTTACTAAAACATTTGTCTATTGCCAACTTATTAATTAGAATATTGCACTTCTTCGAATAACCAAAGATTTTAGAAGAGTAAAGTGCATTACTATGATTCAGATAAACGTGTTGGTATTTGCCAAATGCCAATAAATAATTTTAATTATGAAAAATCCTCCGAATAATAATGATTATATCCAATAATGATGGCAAACGTACAATGAATTATCGTTCAGTTAAAAATATTTTAAAAACGAAGCAATTTATAATTATTTACAATTATATTAGGACCTTGAATAAGTTCTTGCTGTTTCTTTTACAAAATAAAAGATTTATTTAAATTATAAGGAACAAAAACATTTCATTCAAAGTATAATATATATAGTATAGTATATTCGAGTAATTCCTCCAACTTTTCGTCTTCAAATTTTTTCGGTGCGCCAGAACGTTCTTTATCCACAAGTTCAAATTCATTATTTTTGAAGCGTCGAAACCAGTCTCTGCATGTCGTATCCGACAAAGCATTGTCACCATAAGTCTCAACAAGAATTCTATGTGCTTCAGCTGCAGATTTCTTTTGAATAAAGTAGTGCAATAAAATTCCCCGTAAATACACTTTATTCGGCACAAAAGTAGACATTTTCAGAACTAAGAAAAAATTCCTTTGTTTACACTAAAGTGAACTACCATACACTGAAATTTAAGGTTAGATACACTACTGCCTTGCATGTGTGTTAGCATTCGAAATTCCACGAACTGCTACTACCATCTTTTAAGAAACAGCGAGAACTTATTCAAGGTCCTAATATATATATAACTTGAAATTAATTGAGTATGTAGTAAATTATTTTATGCGCATAGTGACATACTGCAGGCAACAAATAAAATATTACGTTGTATACAATATAAGCATTAGATATGACATGATTTCGTATGTTATTGTGACCAGCTGCACCGTAAATTCGGATAAGGCACTGAATTTATTAAATTAGCTAAACAAACAATTCAACCAGAAGATTAGATTTCATTTCTTTCGTATGTCGTATGTACCACTGAATGAACATTTATTACTCTTCTAAGTGGAATGGCAAAGATATACCAAAATATACCGGAATATACCAAAATATATCAGAACATACCAGATTATACTAGAATATACCGAAATATACCAGAGTATACCAGAATATATCAGAATATACAAGAATATATCAGAATATACTAGTAGACTGGTAAAAACATAGTGAATGAGTGTTTTGAATTTAAACTATATTGCCATATAGTTTATTCAAAAGTTTCTATAGTTACTCTCCAAGTTGGTGGCCTCTTTAGAAATCAGAGATAGTTCAATATCTAAATTTTTTGCTGCACATTTTTACCGACACTGTAGAAAATTGATTGAATATGCGTTCACTGTTTACTGCCCGTTTTAGATTGATATAACATTATCCAATGAAACATTAATCCAAGTAAACATTATCCAATGTAAAAATTGTAAAGTTTGATGTGTCATCAATGAAGACGCTTTGCATCCAACATTTCAATTTAGATTTATTTTTCGCACAAAACAGAAATGTCGCACAATGATTTTTAAATTGACCATTTTCATTTATTACATGTATACAGCAGCATTTATTGTGTATCTGCCATTACTTAAAATTATTTTAGACCCAGTTCAATGAAATTTCACGTTTTCTCTTCAGGAATGTAATTTCGATTCTATGAAGTTATTGAACCTTGCAAAAAAAGAAATAGAAATATTCCAAGGAATTTTCAGGGAGCACAATTGACCATTAAATTTTCTATTGTTTCTGCGTGAATTTCTTGTATAATGAAATCAAATATAAAATTAACATATAACATTATGAAAAACGAGAAAGCAAACATTTGTTAATTTGTATCACGATTTTATTATAATGACTCTAGAAACTGAAACGAGATAAAAATTTGTCAATTTTTTCGCGTATCAATGTGGATTTATTTGTGATAGACAATAAAATAAAACAAAGTTTGTCATTAAAGGCACCGGAGAATTTTCCATTCTATTTCGTTAAAAATTTTGAGATTCCGAAAACGGTGAACGACAAGTGGAGCATAGAAAATTTTGAATACAAATTTTCGTATTGGATCTTAGTGCCTGGATAGAGTAGGGCCGAGAGCGAGATTACTTTTTTTCAATTAAAACTAAAAAATAAAAGGATATCGGCATCGATCGACATCTCTCGCGACGATGAAACAAATGATGGATGTTCAAGAAACATACGAAAAATTTTCCGTAATACGCGAAACATATGTAACGGAAATATGATCATATTCATGGTGAATGAACAAAAACAAAGTTAGAGACCAATGTATCGGTTAATGAACAATTTTCTCCATTTTTGTATCAACATCATCACTTGCTACCTTAAAACAATTATTTTATTCATTGTAATAGATTCGATAAATTCCCTGTCTTATGGTTTATTCGTAACAAGTTCATTCATTTCGAAATATGTACCATAGAAACTGGTCTGCACTAATGGTTCTCCATTTTTCATGTCTTCAGTGTCGTCGACTATAACAATTTACACTATCAGTTGCAATATTTTAAAAAAGTTTTCGAACAATCGTTCTGCACTTTCAATGTACTCAGTGTTGTCGACTATAACAATCTAAAAGTTGATTATAATTTATTCCTTAAAAGTTGCGTGAGAGATTCTTCCGCAATAATGGTTCTCCATTTTTCATGTCTTCAGTGTTATCGATTATAACAATTTATATTATCGGTTGCAATATTGTAAAGAAGTTTTAGAAAAAAGCAGTTTTTAACAACAATCGTTCTCCACTTTCAATGTACCCAGTTTTGTCGACTATAACAATTTAGAAGGTGAACATAATTCATGCCTTAAAAGTTGCGCGAGAGATTTTTCCGCAGTAATGTTGTACTCGGTGTTGTAGACTATAACAATTTAAATAACCAGTCGCAATATTCTACAAAATTTGAACATAATTTATTCCTTAAAAGTTGCGTGAGAGATTCTTCCGCAATAATGGTTCTCCATTTTTCATGTCTTCAGGGTTATCAACTAAAACAATTTACATTGTCAGTTGCAACATATTTAAAAAGTTTTAGATGAGAGCAGTTTTTAACAGCAATTGCCCTTTACTCTCAATATACATAGTGTCGAGTATAATAATTTAAATAATCGGTTGTAATATTTCAGAAAAGTCTAAAATAATTTATTCTTTAAAAGTTGCGTAAAAGATTCTTTAACATTTATCGTTGATCTTTATTATTTAGTAATTCTAGTCGAAATACTCCAAAATTTGATAAAGAATGATTTCAAAACGAAATATAAAGTCGAATCTCGGTTTACTAATAATATTTATGAACAATTTGTTATTGACCGGTTACTGCACTATTTATTTCGATTTCTGAAATGGTTCTGTAGATCCTTTAAATGAAATGTACTCAGAATTTATTTTTTCTTTTTTCATTTATAGTTTTATGTCGCATCAACTGTTGCAAGCAAGATTTCCAGTATATTTCAGTACTTTCATTATTAACTTCGAGATATATTGTAATTTCTGCACAAATTTCCAAAAAAAAAATAGATTTCAAAATGGCTAATGATTCAATAAACAGTTCCTTCACAAAATATGACCGGTGTCCACGGAGTATCAGGTTTTTTTCCCCATCATTTTATTATCCTATCGAATTCGATTTATATTACAGATCATTTGTGTATCATTATAAAATGGCTGATTTCAGAAAAGCTATTATTAGACAGCGGATTTGATGCATTTATTACAATTTGAAATAGTAAAAGTATTAGAAGAATTTAATAACACTGTTATGTTATATTCAATCTATCAAACGTATTAAGAAAGAAGACAAATTTCCATTTCACTCTAGATTGTTGTCGTTCAGCTAGAAAATGTTTATTTTGCTTAATGATCCGCTGTCTAACTATTATTGTAATAAGAAATAAATTCGCATGAAATAATAAAATTTGACTCGCAAGCGGTTTTTTATCTATTTCTATATTGCCGTGTTTTCAATCATGAAAGCGACAGAAATCAATGATTTATAAGAGATAAATATTACATTTGGTTGGTATTGTATCTATTTGCAATACGTTGCATGTATAATTAATGACAGAAATCTATAAATACTGTATTTATAGAAAGAAAACCAATAAAAATGTTTCAATACAGAGGTATTTAATTGTGCAACAAAATAATCTATTTCTGTAATGAATTCATGCATTATGATAATCATGTGTGCGACAGATTTGAAAAAATGCTATTATACACACTTATATGAAAGTAGAATTTTAAGATTCTTCTTCTTTATTGTAGTATATTGTTCAGAAAGTAAGATTTCGGTGTGTAATCTCTGTATTATCACTGGACTGCGGATGTCTATGGAATTTTCAATTTTTATAGACAAATTTGAAGAAAGCGGCATGAAATAAAATTCTATTTCTAATGGGAACAGCCTTTGTAGATCCAAAACAAACAAAGATCTTACTAAATTCTATCAAATCTTATATTCTAGCATTTTTGGTAGATTTTCGTAAACCATAAAATAAAGATCCGCAGTCTAATTATCACTCATACCTTTTCTAGAAGTTGGGCAGAAACGTAATATTTACTATTTTGGTTATTGATTAATATAGAATACATAAACTTCATTTCTATGAATTGTTTCTAACCTTCTCTTGTATTTATCGATGTCTTATCAATTTCGTATTTAATGCTATATTTATCAATGCCTTATCAATTTTGTACTCACTGCTGTATTTATCAATGTATAATGTCAGAATGAATCTTTTTAAAAATAACTTCGTCACGGACACTGAAAAATGATCAAATAACAATTTCATTGCAACGATGTCAGGGCTATTTGACAGTGTTAATTTAAACAGCGGTTGATACCGTGTATGATTGATAATTATCTGTTTTCGCTGATAATAATTAGACAACGGATTTTATTCATTCACGACAAAAATGAATAGGATCAATTTAGAACAGTGAAAATATTAGAAGACATTATAGACGAATTTAGAAATGCTATTATATTATTTTTCAACCTATTAAACATATTAAGAATGGAAATCAATTTTTATTTCACTCTAGTTTGTTGCAATTTAGTTACAAAATTTTTATTTTGCATGAACGTCCGCTGTCTAATTATAATACATAAACTTTCTTTCCCAATACATCCTTCTTTTTGTGATTCTCGAAAATATTTGTTTACTATGTGAACACAGTCTACAGACTCTAAACACAAGCAAGATTTAAGAGATACATTGAAGTTTAATTGATATCAAAGAGTGTAACTTTTTAACTGTGTATAATAGCAATAGCATTATGTATAGTGAAATGTGGTTAATCAGATAAAAGTAAACAAGAACAATTACATCCTGTTTCTTCATGCTCGAAACATTTATCTTCGTTGTTTTATAAAGAAACGAAGTATACTTCGAGGCATTCCGAGAAGCTTTATGGCAACAGGAAAGGTAGTGGACAAAATACGTCAATTTCGTCACATACTTTTCTTAATCCGTAAAACACTTATCGAAGTTTAAACTTATTGACAGATAAAATTTAAATCTTCGATTATTCTGGAATGTCGTCGAAGTATGTCGAAATTTTTGTGATCGAGAACAGTAATTCTGTTTTTCTATGAGATTATTCGAGAAACGATTGTGTTGTCAATTTGTACAGAATTCGATTTTCTGGAACTGTTGAATTCTGAATGGTACTGCACACTTTTTCACAGTTATAGAACACGTATGGTGAGCTAATTTGTTGTTTGAAGATCTTGTTTTGTTCATTTCGAGATGTTCACTTAGAAGGAGACTACAAATGTTGTTGCAAATTTGGAAAATTTTTCGAGATCTGTGTTATTAATTAAACAAGAATCGTGTGCAGCCTTACATATTAGAAGAGCTTGCGATGGTCGAATGTGTCAGATGAAACCGAAGACTTTTCGAGCTGATCAACAATATAAACTGCAATTTATTAAACAATTTAAGCCACGAAAGGTGTGCATTCTCAGACGGTGTTCGATTGTTTATTTCAGTGAATCATTTTGTAAAAACGAATATAAATGGAACATGTCGTTACTGAAGCAAATTCTCCCCTCTCCAAAACAGAGATTGGTGGGGGAAGCTAGCGTTTGAGGGGGGCCCAGCTGTTCCTTGCACCGAGCTATGGCTTTGAGCAAGTTCAGAATAAAATAAAACCGTTTTGAATACCGTCAAATATTTTTGTTTCGTTATGTTCCGCACGTTTGTGCACTCTATAAGCGAATAAAATTCGTGGTGCAGAGAATTTTACCGATATTGAATATTTCAGGTCACGCTCTTCATTAGAATCGAGGGAAATCTAGTGGCAATACGATCGTTGCATTCCAAATAATGTTCTAACCGAGTTTTGTATCTTTTCAAGCACCAGAAATGAAAAATTTTGCAGCTCCTGACGTACTCGATACAATATAAGTATTTTAAGTGGAGGCGAAATTGAATTTCCGTAGAAATTGATTTGTGAATCGGAAACTTGGTGAATGTAGAAACTTCGGAAGATTTGACGTTGTTTTCGGAAATCAGAAAGAGCCATTAATATTTGACGTTACATTTTGTATAGCGAAGAAAAACCGAGTAAATAATAACTGTCTGTCGAAAGATTCGCAACCGACACGTTAGTTTCTCGTTTCGAAAAACAAATTTTCCTTTGCTCTCTATTCGAATATAAAAAGTTTTCATGTACAACTGTTCTTAAGGGCTATGAGATTGATTCAATTTTGTACGAAGCAACACTAAAACGCTGCAACATTTCTTCATCATTCGGAATAGAATATTTTTCAAGATAACAAATGTAAATAGTTACAATATTTTAGTGGTTAAATATTTGTTCAACTGTAGACATGTTTTCGAAACAAAACTAGGAGTGAGATTTCTGATTAGGTGTCGTGTAATACTTTATTGCGGCAATTTTGTGTGCTAGAATTTAATTAAATCCACCGTTTATTAATTGTTGTGTAATCCTATAATCCACTGGACTGATGTGTGTACAACTCAGTCATAACTAGACTGCGGATGTTTATGCAAAATAAAATTTTCATATGTCAATTGCAAGCTGTAGGAGCTAAGTAAAAATTTGTTTTCCCCATTAATGATTAGGCATTGTTAAACTCTTTTAATCTTTCTTCCGTTTTGAATGACATGTGTTACTCATTTTTGTGATGAACGCATAAAATCCGCAGTCTCGTTCTAACAGAAATGTATTGATAATAACAACGAGCAACAGTAGCCGACACATTTGTTTATAGTATTTCCAAGGGACAGTAAAATGTGAAATTTATTATGTGACTAATGTCAGTAATAGAATGTAACTTTTGTAACTAATTTTTCACACTTTTCCACGTGTCAGCCCAAGGATTTTAAACATTCAAAGAAAATTTGCATCTCTCCTCTGCAGCTTTTAAGGTTCGTTCGGAAAAATACTCGCGAGTAGACAGCGGATCTTGATGCAAAATAAAAATTTTCCACCGAAATTGCAACAAACTGGAGTGACATACAAATTTATTTTCTTCCTGAATATGTTCGGCAAGTTGAAAATAATATAGCAGTACTTTTGAGTTCTACTAATGGTGTTGCTGTTTTAAATCTGCGTAAAGATTAAATCTTCCCCTTTTTTGTCATAAATCCATGAAATCCGCTGTGTACGTATTCGTGAGTAACGAAATCATTTCTAACTCTTGATGAAAAAAATGCAATTGATGTCGATAAGAGAGATAAGATAAAGAAAGTATTGGAGAACTATTGTGAGATTGTGGAATTGTACATAGACACAAGATTCGTATCATTTCGCAACCCATTCAACTATAAAAATCCATAGAGCAATAGAGTATCTCTCTGTTACAATTTCTTTATTATATTTTACTTGTGAAAAAAGATTTGCTTTGTAATATTGTGAACTGGATTCGTAGGATGTTTAAAATCCCAAAATTATGTAGATATTCAAATCTGCAACTGATAAAATTGATACAATTAATAGAGACAATTTTCTTACTCGACGTTCTCATCAGAAATAGTAACTTTATGTGCGCACACTAACCCAATCACTATCCCGACACTGAAGATAACGCGAATGCATATTTTAAAACATAAAACTAAAAATTCCCAGAATTTTGAAATTGTAAAAGGTTTCTTTGTTCGTCAGAAGAATTTCAGCAGACGTGCTACTAATTATAAAACTAATTGAAACAATCGTATGTGAAAACTGATCTATGCCGCTTATTTTGTATTGGTCAATAAAATGTTACGAACCGAAATAATATTTTATGGTTACTTAAATTTTCAAGATTACGAGATATTTATGCATTATACATATTATCAATATATGCAACAAGAACTATGAATTTTATATACTCGGAGAGAATTCGGGTGCACAAGGTGCAAGAATATCTAAGAAGAACGTCTAACGATTTCATATTTCTATATCGTATCATAGAAAGATCTCAATGGAAGAGGAAATTCTGTTTTAACCGAATCGATACAAACATTCGAAAGTTGCACAAAAATCCATAGTCCATGCGTGATTTAGCTCACTTTTATAATCAGCAGCACAAATTTTAGTCGGAAAGGTCCTATTCAATTTGCGATGCGCGAGAAAAACGATCACAGCTCGAACGAAAAAAAAAACCAAAAGAGAAATAAAAGAAAAGGACGAGAGTAGAGTGAAATAAAATAAAATAAAACGGCCGAGATTGTAATATTTTTGCGTAGTCTATCGAAGCACCAAGACCTAAGTTGCCAGAAACGGGACTCACCCTCCACGAAGAGGTTCTTGACGAGATGATCCAGATGAGGATCGTCCGCGTTGCTATCCACCACGAGTTGCAAAACACTTCTGACTGTTCTGATGGCCGTACGGGCCCTTAAATAGTCGTTTTGACGGGTGCAGACGTTACGATGGCTCGTGAGAACATTTCTGAGCACAATGCACCCTCTTTTCTTTGATCCCGTAGGGTCGAGGGGTCGAAGGTCGCGCGAACGGAGATCTTTACCTGTTTCCGGAGCCAGCGAAGGGGATGTACGTTTATTCGGGCACGCCGAACACGACCGGAGGGATGATTAAGAGGGGAGAAAGGTGGTAACGGTCGTTTCTTTTTGCTGGCCCTTAGGGGAAGGGTGCAGGTTCGGATTCGTGAGAAATTGGACCGCGTGTGGGGAGAAAGTTCGGGGTATCTTTGAAATTTGAAACACCTTGCCGGCGACTGGGAAAATGTGAAATGATTCGCATAATACCCCGTCGATTTTCCAGTGGTCCCATTTCGCAGCTTATGCTTACCTGACGTTCGAATCGCTTTGCATCTAGCGTAGAATTGATAATATTAGGTGAAGTAAAAAGTTCTGAGCATTTTTTGCATTATAAATAAAGCGAAAAACGCTCAGAACTTCTTACTTCACCTAATATATTGTTATAACTAGACTGCGGATCTTTATGCACAAGAAATATGCAAATGTGCACGAAAAATATGATCAGAACTAATACAAAGAAATATTTATCAGTCATGTTTTAATTAACAATTTATTTATTGGGTCTATAACTTAAAAACCGGAATTTTTTTAGGAAACTTGAGCGTTTTTTAAAGAAAATCTTGTACAATTCTGTCAAAGTATTGTCCATCGGAAGTTACAACATTTCCCCATATTTCTGGCAATTTGTGGATGCCATCCCAAAAAAACCGGTCATCTTTTGAATCAAAGAACGAATCGAGCCAATTTTTTATGCCTTGGACTGAAGTGAAGCGTATTCCGGAAAGTGCATTCTGCATCGACCGAAACACTTAGTTGTTGCCGTTTGTCAGTTAATATTGACTTGTATGCTGAAAAAGTACATTCTACATCACAGGAGCTATAATGGGCACATATTTATAATTGCTCCAATAGCTTTGTGGTACGTTAGTTAACACATTTTCATCGTTTAACATCCTCGCGAGTTTAGATATTACGCATAAACCAGGATTCTTTTTTAGGTAGAAGGGTAGTAAAACTGATAATTTGATGTCGGAAGATAAAAATCTCAACTGGCACATATTAACACAAGATATCTTTTTAAAACATCCTATTGTTTAACTGGAAAATTAAACATTATACTTCCGACTTCAAATATTTTCATCCTCAATGATTTCTTAAATTTTATGGATACGAAATTGGTATAATTCCTCGTTCAATACCAAAATATTTAGTAACTGATTAGATACCGACGTATTTAATAACGTAAACAATATTTTGAATAATGGTACAGCAATTTTTAGTGGCGCCTCAGAGTCACCATTCGAGTGCAAAGCATTAATAAAATAAAATCTGATTTACAGTGGTAGTTATCCCTTGTAAATCTGAAATAAATAAGGCGCATGTCGCATTTTATATTACAGCATTTCTTGAAAATTTTCTAAAGCCATAAATGCATAAAGATCCGCAGCGCCAGTAATAAATTTATCACGCTACTATAATTATAATAAAAATTACAGCTGCTCCTTATTATGGAAAAGCTCCAAAGGATTACACAAAACTGTACTTAAAATTGTAAGTATCTATTGAATCATTGCTTATACTTAATTGTTTATGCGCTGCCATATTTTTTCTAAATTATAGAAACCACATGAAAATGGACCACTACAACGTGTAGACCCCGGAGGTTTATCACAATTAGCATAATCAATATGTACGAAACATCGACATTTGTGCACGAAAAAATACGCAACATGTATGAAAAATATGCATGTATATGTATACATATACAATATACTTGGGATGTCAGGTATTAAAAATATATTTTGCAGTTATTGTGATATATTACAATTTGAATGCAATATGTTACAAGCATTTTTTCCATATTTACTGCTGTTAGATATCGAATTCATTTTTTCTTTTAAATTACATGGTTGAGGAGGACTAATATTTTATTTATTTCCTCCCCTAAAAAAGTCACCTCAAAAATATTTAATACATACTAAAATATTAGCTCACCTTAACTATTTAAATAAAAAAGAAATGAAGTCGATATCTTCATTAGATTACGAGAAACAGCTTGTGACACTTTACCTGGTACACCCTGTATAAAAATATGAAGCGTATGTTTCGTTACACGTGTACTTGTGATTTTCGATAGGTGATTTACACGTGAGTTGCGGTCCGTGTATTTTGAGACACGTGTACCCGTGTGTCTGAATACCTTCAGAATTTAGAAGTAGAATCGGGTATCAATGGAATCGTTATTAGAACACTTACTTTGTTTACATTCTGTACACTTAAATATATAAATTATAAATGTACAAGTTTTGTAACCTAATTCGTAAATTTAATATTTCATAAACATAAAAATATAAATTTCAACGTCTTACGCAACAGGCATACATAATCATCGACCTTCTGCGTTTCAACTGGTTCACGCTACGAATACTCAAACCCGTCATCTCGTTTTTCTGTCTCCTTCGTCTATTATTCGAGTCGTTGAAAGCGGTTCTTCGGGGAGAAGATCCAGTTTAACTCGCAACCGTTGATCTTTTCTTCTTCTTACCTTAACCTGTTTCTCGACCGTAATATTCCTACAAAGTATGTTGTTATTGTGATATCGATTAATTTGAATAAAACTTTGTGAGGATGCCGTGTTGTATCCTCGAGCGCGAATACTCAATCTTCTTGTTCGGGTGTTTTACCGCGAAAGACATTTAGCAGTTATTAACTTATCACAAAAATGAAACAAAATAATTTTTCACATACCCTTTTTGGTAACTCGAATCTAAAAGCATCCATAAATTGCTTAAATTTGAATCAAAGAGACAACATTTTATTCCGTTTTAGGATAAATCATTAGAAGCGTGCGAGAACCCGAAAATGTCGAGTCGGGTCGAGACGAGAATATTTTTTGAGATCAAGAAGAGTTCCCGGAAATTATGGAATTCCAAATGTTCGAGATTCTCGAAGGAATTGGAATTTCCTGGAAATTTCGAGAATATGACATAATGATACTCTTGAAAAGAATTCGTGATAGATAACATGATTCCCTTTTATATAATATATGTACATAAAGAATCAATTATTAAGGGGAATTATATTTTCAGGAGTTACGATAAATTCAAGAATCTCGAAATTTTCGGGTACCCGTCCCGATCCCGAAAAAAATTCGTGTTCCCGACCCGACTCGATATTTTGGGTTTCTCGCACACCCCTGAATGTTATCCCGACCGTCGCGGCCAACAAAATCCATACTTGCACACCCCTACAAATCATATAAGATTATGAAAAATAATTTTCCAATAAAAAAAATACCTATGAACCAAAATAAAAAAACATATCAATAAAACAGATGACTTTACCTCGCTCGATAACACCGTTTAGATAACTACTTTATCGACAGTAGATACAGTCGAAATAATCAACCTACTTACCGACAAAGGTCCTACACGATCGACGTAGCAATATGCGCATTGGGGAGCATCCGCCATATTTGTACCGTTCTCCATCTCTACATTCGGATAATAATAATTTGCCTTAGGAAGGATTATAATTCGTAATCAGAGCTTGTAACGTTATTGGGGCTTGAAACCGTGCGTTTTCAGCGTTATTAGCGGAGTGAAGAATGTCGTAAGTTGCGAGTTAAATAGACGAATAGTAGCAATGACTGTCAGCTGGGAGTGTGGCGGCTCCTGTAATCCGGCTACTCGGAGGCTGGTTATGTTGGAGGGTCTGAGGTCGAGGGTCCCTGTTGGTACGGGATTCACGTTGACAGGGCGTCCGCACTAAGCTCGCCATCAATATGGGCACCCTTGAGGAATCGAGGGTGGCCAGGTTGGCTAAGGAGAGGCGAACCGGGCCAGAGGGGGAACCCAGCAACCAAAAGTCTCCGTGGCGGGCAGTAGTGGGATCGCGCCCCGGAGTGGGACCGCATCGACAGCTTGGTCAATATGACTCGACACATAACTTTTTGCTTTTTTTTCTCAAAATTTTAACATTGTCCTTGTACATATAATATCGCACTATTACTTTTGTATTTTATTTTTTAAGTTTAAATTATTTAAAATCCTTATAAAGTCTCTTACACTTCTCTCAGTCATTGCTGTCTTTAATATAGCACAAGTTTTCTGGATGAATGCTTATCTTCTGGATAAAATAACATTTTACACGATTTTGTGTGGTGGAATTGTTATCTTTTCCAGTCTATATACATTTATAAAGAATTTTACATTTTTGTGCGCAGAGATCGCGTCGACAGCGTGGTCAATATATATGCCCCGACACATATTTACACGATTTGGTGTGGTGGAATTGTTATCTTTTCCAGTCTATATACATTTATAAAGAATCTTCGTTGCACTCGGTTAAATAAAGAACTATTTGTGTGTATATAATATATGTATAGATAAAGAATATGTTCAGGAACAAAAGGGAGAAAATGAAACAACTCTTGTTGACATAGAAGAAGACAAACATTATTACGACAGAAATGATGTATATCGTATACAATTCAAGCAACACTTAGAATCAAATGTATTATTTTGTAAATATACAGGATGTTCCAAAAATGTTGTACTTCCTTAAAACGGGTAATTCCAGATGTCATTTGAAGTAAGTTTTCCCATTACGACAATATTCTCCGCGGCTTTGAAAAATACGGACCAATCAGAGCGCAACTACAACTGACGGATTCCGACTCGGCCGATGCCAACGCCAGGCTCAGCGCGAGTCGCTATAGCTGCGCTCTGATTGGTCTATGTTTTGCACAGTGTACGAGTGTACGAGAACCCGATATATCGAGTTGGGCCGGGAACACGAAAACTTCAAGATTCTCGAATTTATCGGAATTCTTTCTCGAGATTTCGGGTTCTCGTACACCCCTAATCGCTATTTTGTTATTGTAATAATTTGAAAAGTAATATTTAAATCTAGCTCTGTAAATGCGTATGAAAAAGACGTAATCAGTGGGGCATAAAAAATGTTTATTTTTTTATTATTACTAATTAAATATATCCTTTCATTTGTTCCTTATTGTGTTTTCCTTTCGGTACTGAATGTGACACACGAAAAGCACCAAATTGGTAATGTGTATAAGATCGATTGCTAAACGATAAAGTACACGATATCTCAGGATAATATTTTTAAACAAAAACGCATACGAAAAGAATACAAGGTGTATATTTCCTTTTTATAATTTTTGTTTTTCTTTCTTGGCTTGTTCAGCGAGTGCTTCTAAACGATCATACTCTGCGATTAAAGCATCAATTTCACTCGCAGATAGAATTCTTGTCTTGGTTTTACCATTTTCTCTGGTTAATGTGGCCATTTCAACTGTAATAAAAAAAAAGTAAAGAGTTAAAAACCTTGTAGGCTACTCCGATTACAAAAATCACATGCAAAAATTAGATTCACCTTTGTCTGAAGACAATTTATTCATATCTAATGTTTTTGAAAGTACTTTTATAGCTAATGACATAGCATCCTTTAATGTTTTTTCTCCATCTTTATACTCTTGCTTTAACGATGACACTGCTGCAGCTGCATTGTTTCCAATACAAGTGGCCTTCCATCCTCCATAATTTCCACTCGGATCTGACTGGTATAATTGGTATCCGTAATGTTTATCCCATCCCATATACAGAATTGAAACTCCAAATGGTCTTTTTCCACCATACTGTGTATACGCTTGTTTTACATCGCAAAGCCCAGACACAAGCTGTTCGCATGGAATCGGTTCTCCATACTGCAGAAGATAACGTTGCGCGATAAGGCGCAATTCATTTGTTAGTACATTTGCATCCGAGGTAATACCAGCAACGGAGCAAACAACATCGTCGTTTAGCTTATAAATCTTTTCGGAGAAAAAAACTTCGTCTAAAAGTTTGTTTGTGTTACGCCTTTCTGCTGCTAGTAGAATTCCATCGTTCGCTAAGATACCAAGGCAAGTACCCGCATGACTGATAGCTTCCATTGCATATTCTACTTGGTATAAGCGACCTTCTGGTGAGAAGATCGTCGTACGTGTATCATACCGCCGTGCCTACAAATAGAATACCACCAGTTAAATATATATAATCATAAGTAGACCTTGGATCTTTATGCATATATCGCTTCTGAAAATTTTCAAAAAAATGCAAGAACATATCCTTTGACAGAAATTAGTGAAATTTAGATCTACAAAGGATACTACCACCGAAAATAATATTTTACTTTGTTCCCCCTTCTTAAAAATCGTCTCGAAAAATTGCAAATTGTATAAACTTCTGGAAAGGAACCTCCAAAAGTTGATTTTATCATTCTTTATTAGTTTCTCATTCGTAAACATTAAATATATTAATAACAACGGATAGATAAAATTACAGCATTATTTAGATCTATTATAATAAATCATGTAGATTTAACCTAGATGCACTGTTAATGAAAGTAATGCAAAATCATTGAAATATATTTTAGTGAAAGCTTTAACTTAGGACAAGACTAATTCCATATGATCGCAATGTAATTTAATATTAAGAAAATGAATTATTCTGTCATTATTATAGAGAAAACATTATTGTCCGATGACAGTGCAATTTATATAACCTATAGTCGGCATAGTTTCACTAAGAAGTTCATGGAAATAAAACAATAATAAGAATAATAATTAAAACATATAAATACTAAATAAATTTATCTGATATTTACCATTATGCGGAACTTTTACTATTACAATTACTACACTTGAAAATGTAAACTTGAAAAGTTGACACTATAGGCATAGAGCTCTCTTACAAAGATGAAACCACTGTTTTTCGAGAACCAATTTGCCGTGTCACAGACGCAAAATATCTTTCTAGAGGTGAAACTCCGACATTTCTTAAGAATCAATTTCTAATACGCATGCGTAGGATAAGTTGGCTCCACAAACCGAGATACAAATATATCTTTTTGTGTGTACTATTCTTTTTTGTTTTGAGCACATAAATTGTCATAAATACAACTTTTATATTGTCAACATCTATATTGAAATTTAACTTTTTCCAAATTATAATTGACAAAATGAGTTAGCCATATTTTAAATAATAAGCGTAAAGTAAAAATGATCGAGTAATAAAATAAAATACATATTACAGTTACAGTCCATAAATATTTATACAGAATGAGAGATACGACAACGATTTCCCTTTCCCCTCTAGGTATACTTTAACTTCATACTGTTACGTCGCAGTGTGGTGGGATTAGGGAATTTGCTGGGTTCGGGTGCCCGTGGAGCCGCTGAAGCACTCTGCTCGTGGAAGGTTTGCAGAAAATAACTCTGAACAATGTAATGTAATGGAAAAATAAATATAGACTTTATTTAATTGAACTTTTAGTAGTCGACTCTATGATCTGAGAATTCTATCTGCCTCGTATTTGCCTCGTCCTGAAGTTTTATCTTCTTCCAGCATCCTTTTCCTTAGCCAATAAGAAAATTCGGATCTTCCAGCTGAACGTTGATTCGTCGGGTGGCTCGTCTTTGGTTGCTGCTCGATGGTGATTGGTGGTGGGGGGTGTCTCAATAGCGCGCACACGAGAGTGGGGTACACGCGAGGGTGAAGGTCCGCCAAAACAAGGGTCGTGGGACCGAGCGAGAGAGAGGTCCGAGGGAATCCCAAGAGGTCCTTGACTGAGAATTTACGACTTCCTGTCCTCGACCGATTCTAGACTTCGACTGTCTATTTATGCGAAATTGGAGAAGCTCCTCCAAGAGGTTACGCGACTTTACCCAAATTCCTCGATTAGTCTCGCCCATCTGGTTTCGTCAAGGATCTCTGTGGAAACCTCTTGTTTCCCTACTTATTCTAAGCCTAAGCTATCGTGCCTGAATAAAATATGTGTATATGTGAAATATATGGCTTGAAACATTACGTTTTATATTCAAATTTCCCTCTCAGCGCCATTAATCGAACATACAGGGCAGTAGCGCTATTCATAACTATGTTCGCGTGATCAACGGGTCACGCTACAATACATAAGATATACTTGACTCCAAATAAGAATGTACTTACTAGCCGACGAATTTAGGACTCTACTGCGCATCTGATTCTAACGGAACTCGTTCATTGGCTAATCCCCCTACTTGTAACTTTGCCGACCACGCGATCATTGGCTGACGCGCAACGATTTGCGCAGTACAAGTACATTCTTATTTGGAGTCAAGTATGGACATGGTAAGGAACCGTCTCATCTATTCTTCTTACACTTTAAAAGAAATACATTTTTAAGCAAAATGTCTGCACAAGGATCTCCAGTTAAAATCAAAGAATTACGTCTGCCTATGTCAAGAGTGAAAACAATTATGAAAAGTTCTCCGTATGTTGACACAATTGGGCAAGATGGTTTGTATTTAGTTACGAAAGCGACGGTAAGTTGAGGTTAAGTGACACAAAACGTCTGTTAAATGTTTACAATATCTTTTAGTATAATAAATATTCAGAAGCAATTTGTGGATCTATTTTTTCTAGGAACTATTTATACATTATCTGACAGAAGAAGCACATTCACAATGCAATAAAGGAAATTTCTTAGATTATAAACATTTGGCAGAAGTGGTACAAACAAATGATACATTGGAATTTTTAAGAGAAATAATGCCTAGAAAAATAACGGTTAAACAATTCAAAGAAATGGTGGCTGCCAAGAACTCTAATAGTAGTTCAGAAAGTAGCTCGGACTCGGATAGTGACAGTGAATCGGACACAGACTCCTGTACCAACAGTGATGATAGAAAAGTAGAAGACGACAACTTATCGAATAGTGAACATGGAAGTGATACAAAGGAAAATGGTAAATGTGATTCGATCAGTGACAAAAGCGAAGCCAGTGGTAAAAGTGACAGTGAAGATGAAACAAAGTGATAGAGCCATAGACATTTATTCTTTATGAACCTTTCTTTAAAATAGATTTACCTACTTATTACCAAATAAACATTTACCAATGTAAATTTACAAATATTTGATACTTTAAAGTTTTAGAAATTTGCTACTTTTGTATGGATCGTATATTAAACAGAATAATCTTCATTCGTGCTACCTCTTGTTCGTAAAACTACATATTTTATAGATATGTAAGATTTTAGAAAAGAGGGAACTGGTCACAGCGGGACTCGAGCCCGAACCTTGGGATTCGTAGCTATCACTTCCTGGGCATACCCACGAAACCCTCCAACTTTTCCTAGTCTCCATACGCATTTGGTCTGGGAGGTCCTGATCCGACAGATATATTACAAGTAGATTTTAAGATTTTATACATAGACATGATGTATTTATTTTTCACATTGTAGCAATCTAAAAAGCTGTTTGCTACTTTAGTTTAGTATTAGAATGCCTTAACTTTTATAATACTTGTTTTCTCTTTAACTATATCGTTATTTATTTACGCCGATGCACATATCGGCATGTTACAAATTAGTTTGCTGCGTTTTCATAGCGTTTATAGAAACTGCAAAAGTTTTAAAAGAGCCCACTTTCTACAGTAACCATTTTTAAAAGTTTATTCTTGATGTAATTTCTTATACGTCGATACCGACTCGTATCCATCCTCGTTCAGTTTAATGGCTAAGAAGTAAATTTCAGCCAGAGCTATAATTAACGCACAAATTATGCCCAATAGTAATCTAAATCCAAAGTCTAAACTCCCAACTATTAATTCTACACCTATAAATCCAAAAGCAAAGCCTGCTAATACAGAAAATATAAATTGTGCAACAGCTATAAGTTGTTTATTTATTTGCTTCACTGAAAATAAAGAAAGTATGTGTATATATACATATATATAAAACTGATTACACAAAATGTATATTATAATTTAAAAATCTTACTTTGGTAAGAAATAGTATCTTCTGGCAAATGTTTTCTAGTGGAGTCAACGTTTTTAGTCATAGCTTGATATTCTTTAGCATCTTGTTGTGCTTTTAATTTCTTTATTCTAGCTTCCAATTCAGGGTTTCTTGGTATAACCTTTGGCATGGGTAATCTTATATCTGTTCCTTCTAAGAGTTCATGCAAATAAACTTTATCTTTTCTCGTCTTTCTATAATTTTCTAGATACTTATTTAGCCACCTTATATCATCCAGTTTCAAAGAAACTTGCTTCTCTTTGTCTCTACTTGACTTTTTTAAAGCGATAATACCCAATGGAGCATCGCTTGTTTTCTTAACATTTTGTGTAACAAATTCTGTTAATGATTTACTTGGTATTATCCTAATACACGGGTCTTCAATTGATTCAACTGGCATTCTTATATTATTTGTTTAAATACAAACTTCCTATTATGAGCAAAATAGTATTATCAGCACAGTTTTATGCATTACATAAAGAATCAATATTATTTTATATTACGTGTCTATTATATTAAAGTAAAAAATATTATTTATAATATAATAGTGTAATGATTATGCAATATGCAGCTTTCTTTCCAGATCAATGTAATATTCTTTTACTTCATCTTCCTTTTCTTCAAATGTTTGATTTACTTTCTCGCACTTCTCACTCATATCATTGACAAACTTCTCCCATTCTAATTTTCTGACTTTTCTGTTTTCTTCCAATGCTTTGTCCTAAATCAATTATTAAACATACGTATTAATTACAAATATAAAACTTGTCCGAATACTTTAATTAGAATATAAAATATTGAATTTATATGAAAATTTATTATGTAAAAAAACAGTACAATATCAAAACTTTGTTCTCTTTGGAGGACTCTTTCACACATGCTCAGTGCTACATCCACGTTTGCTTTTAAACTTGGCAAGTGACAATCCCCTAGTTGTTCAGTACGATCCAATTGATTTTCCTTCAGTTCAGTTGAATATTCGAGTATTTTGAAAAGACGTTCTACTTCTCTATCTCCTCTTTTTTCCTATAAATGTGTAATTACTATAATTTTTCATTTCAAAATGCAACAATAGAATCGAATATTTTCTCATTGATAATCACTTGCTTCTTTTGACAGTATTAATTTGTAGGTTATATATTCATTTCATTAAAACACACGTATTTACGTAATAACCAATTGATACTCAGCGTGTTTTGTTCATGAAAAATACTTTTCATCAATTTAATAATTTTTTACCTGAAACTCTCGTAGAAAGAACGTGATTTCACCGTGAATGAATGGTCGATGATCAAAAAGTCGACTCCAAATTTCACCAGTGTCTACGAAAATGTGACATCGCGAATAACATCATAATTATTTCTAACATTAAAATGTATGTCTGAAAAATTACGTATTTATAATCAATCTACACATGCCGCACCTTTAATAATGGATGCCATGATTCTTCATAAAATACGTACACTTGTTGGCTAGGGATGGAGATGGAAAAGAGTACAGTGTTGCCCCTTGCACTGCACGCAGATTGCAGGTTACAGATTGTACAATACGAGAGGTAAATAAGTAAGTACTCGTAGCCTTATAATATAAGGTATAATTAATAATAATATAATATCATTTTTAGATGCGCCTGCGCAGTATTTTTCTGGATGCGCCCGCGCAGTTTTTTTTAAATGAGCCCGCGCAGTTCTTTTTTAGATGCGCCTACGCAGTTTTTTTTTTAGATGCGCCCGCGCAGTTTTTTTTCAATTGCTCTTTGTGTTCAAATATTCTTTGTATTATTGCGGGTTAGCGTACAAAGCCCTTTTTTGGAAAAAGTGTACATAAAAAAATTTTTTCTATAAAAACATATACTTTTGTTGTTTAAAAGTTCCAAGAGCCAAATTGCAAACAAGGGCTCTGTACGGGACCCCGCAATAATGTAGAGAATATTTCAACACAAAGAGCATCAAAAAATACTGCTTCTTCGCTGAAAAAATAAACGGTTTCGTATTCTCTGTCTTTGTCTCTCCTGCGAGAAACATATTTGCTTCTCTGTCTTTTTTCGTAGCTCATCTGTTCTCAAATTGGCGCTGTTTCTCACGCCGGCGCATCCCGCGTTACCACGCGTTACGTAGTGCACTGCAGTGCACTGTCATAAACAATACATACTTTTAAAATTGTTGAGATTTCTCTCTTGAAATTAAAATTGAATCAATATTAATTAAAAGGTAAAAGTATTTGAATGCGTACCAAGTTGATGTGACAACTTTATACCGATGGTAATGTACCTACATATTGAAATTTTGATCTCTGTTATGGCATAAGACATAAGAGACAAAAAATAACCTGTATGTCTATCAAATCTTCGTATGGCTATTGTAGTTTTCAGAAGTATTTGTAATTTTATTTGAATGAAATGATATTTAGTATATACAACCACAATGAAAGGTGTAGTCGTTTAATTATCTAATCATTATATTAAAATAACATATAAATGATAAGATCCTTTGTTATTTACAGTTTCCAAGAAACGTGCGAGACAACTTATTTATTTAGCTGACCTTGCCGAGTGACATTTCGCATCCTTGATTGACATAAATAAAGCTGAAATAATGGATAAATCTCTATTGTTGCAAAAACAAGTTAAAGATAATGCGGAAGATATGCAAAAAGAATTTCTCGACATGAAAAATTGGGAGGAACAGATGAAACGTAAAGATGAGGAGTTACGCAGAGAAGCAAGTGATCAGGTATGTCTTATTTTTATTCATATACAGGGTGATTCACCAGCTTTACCACCTTGATTGTAGTCATTATTATAATTCGTAGCGAAGAATGTTTATATAAGGTTGAATGGTTACGAGAGATGCATACCTTGGTGTTTTGAGTTTTTTTGTAGGTGGATACGTAGAGGAGATGTGAAAGTCATCAGTTTCTTTTTTTAAATGGGATCGTATTCTCCTTCCTATCCTTCATATTTCTTCTATGCGTACACCTACAAAAAAAAACTGACAACACCAAAGTATGCATCTCTCGAAACCGGTCAACCTTATATAAACATTCTTCGCTACGAATAATGATAATGACGAAAATCAAGGTGGTATTATCCAGTGAACCCACCCTGTATTATACAATATTTTCACTTCGTACGATTTTTTGGTTGTAGACGATGTTACCACCGGTCAGAAGCAAAAGCAAGAACAAAATAAAATCTGCACCCACTAAAGAAAATGGCAATAATAATAAACCAAAAAGAATTAAATCGTATGATTATTCTGCCTGGGATAAATTTGATGTAGTAAGTTATTAATAGACAATTTGTAGACGAATTTTAATGAACTCGAATCAAATCCTATATCCTAGCATTTTTTAAAAATTTTCTTAAATTACCTTTAAAAAGTGAAAAAATAGTATAAAATATCTCATCTATAAAATTATTACTTCAAGATTTTGTATTTAAGGACGAAGCATGCAAAGATGTAGACAAAGTAGAACAATCAGACTCATCCGGAGATGAAGCTATGTCTACGAAAGAATTAGAAAAAGCGCACGAAGAGGCTACAAAGCACAAAAATGAGGGCAATCGTTTAGTACAACAGCAGAAATGGGTTAATGCGATTCAATGTTACAATCAAGCAATAACAATTTTTCCATACGATACTGTTTTCTTTGCAAATCGTGGACTGTGCCAATTGAAATTAAATAAGTAATTATTATTTATTATTCGTAATTATTAGACAGCGGATTTTATGCATTTATGATGAAAATGAGTAGGTTCAATTTAAAACGTTAAAAACATTAGACGAATTTAAAAATACTGTTATATTATTTTCGACCCATTGAACATATTAAGAAATTTATGTCGCTCCAGTTTGTTGCAATTCAGATGGAAAATTTTTATTTTGCATGAAAAGATCTGTTATCTAGTAATTATATTGAATGTATGGAAATTAATATTCGAAATATGATGAAACACGTTTAATCCTTATATTTTTAATGGAAAATATTGTATTTTGTAGTTTTTTATGCTGCAGAATCGGATTGCAGTGCAGCAATACAATTAGACGAAACTTATGTGAAAGCTTACCATAGAAGAGCTACAGCTAGAATGAACGTCAAACAATACGTAGAGGCGAAGCAAGATTTAGAAAAAATCTTAAAGCTGGAACCTTCTAACAAAGAAGCAAAATCGTTATTAGTGAAAATTGAAAGAAAGATTAAGGTTTCAGATGTAAGTAAATTAATTGATTAAACAGATGGAATTTCCATAAAATATTTGCTTAAGTTAAAGAAATGTAATTTAATAATATCACTTTGTACAGTCATCTGCAACATTAACGGAAAACACCAACAAGTCATCTAAAAACTCAATTGATAAGAAAATTGGAGAGAAACTTTTTTCTAATACTGTATCAAGCACTAACTCAGCACTTACTAAAGATACTACAGACATCAAGCATGCGAAAGAAGATAAAAAAGATATTGAAAATAACAAAGATCTTAGGGAAACTATTCGCAATGAAAAAGATAACAAACCCAAGGAAACACTTAACTCTGTTGAAGATAGTAAATCTGCTGATGCAGGATCTATTACATCGAAACAAAAAGAAACAGATTCGCGAATTCCTGATTGGTTACCAGAAAAGAACGATGTTGCAATAATTGAAGCTATTACAAGGCCACCACACCTACGTTCAAAGGTAAGATTATACAAGTATTACTAAAATTAACACAAATAACTAACATGATCATTATCTCTAGAAATCATTAAAAAAGATATCAGTTGTTGAAGTGGAATTTGATAGTATTCGACAGAATGATAAAAATGATGAAATAACAGGTAGCACAAATACATTTGTAAAATTAGAGTCATATAGCACAAATGATAATCTAAAGACAGATAATTCGGTTGAGGTTGTTGAATCTTCGGTATCTAATGATGAAATACCTCCAGTTCCTAAAACAGCTGTACAGTTTATAATGGATTGGAAAACGAATAAATCGTCTACATTTAGATATCAGTATCTAAAGGTAACAATAATACAATACTAATTACTAGACTGCGGATCTTTATCCATTTATAGCAAAATTGAGTAGATGAAATTCAAAATTGTAGGAAAATTTTCTACAGTATTTTACTTTAGTATTTATCATTTTCTACAGTAATTTTCTATAGTAAAGTCCCAATCTAAATCAATTCTTGGTTTTGTGTTGATTTTTATTAGAAAAATGCCACGAATATGTTGGTGAAAGTCCCGTAAAAAAATAATGAAAAATAAAGAAGTTTTGTAATTGAATTAGTAGTGGTTTACATCGCAGTGGAAGGGGTAGGCGAACTGACTTAGAACGGTCTCCTCCGTCGGACTTAGAATGGGACTTCACTGTATTTGGTTTCTTTTTCTAGTAATCGACGCAGACAATTTTTATTTTGTATAAAGATCCGCAGTCTGCTAATTATAATGTTATAGTATTACAAGTGTACAATTTTGTTATACAAATATTTAAATTTCAGCAAATACCTAAGAATAATTTGTCTAAAATCTTTCAAGATTCTATGGAATCCGACATTTTTAGTGATATATTAGAGGTATTACGAATAGAATGCATAGAAAGAATTGATACAAACCAGTTGAAAAATAAAACAAGAAAAGAGTTTATATTTTCATACTTGGAAGATCTCAGCGAAGTCAAGCGATTTAGGACTCTTATCATGTTTATGAGTAAGAAAGACAAGACCAGTATGTATTACATATGTAGAACATCAAATAGTTGGAATTTGTTTTGACGTCATTATTTTATCGTTCATTATTTACGTTAACAGATTTAAAAATACTTTTCGACCATTGTACAATGGACAATGTACTGTTAGACGCAGTCTCAACTCTACAAAGCAAGTATGAAATCTAAAAAGAAATTAACGTACTTCGGTTCAGTTCATAAGAAATATCTTTAAGTTGTATAGTAAAATATTTTAAGTTGCCTTATTTTGTACAAACGTTCCTATTTCATGTAGGGACAAATAAACGAAGTCATTACCTTTATTTCTAATATTAGAAAATTATATAACATTGTAAATATACATGGTCCGTTTTTAATATACATATATATAATAGTACGTATAGTATGTATACAAATAAAAGACAAAGGAGTAATATTTTCATCGAAGGCACAACACAACGAATTTCAAACACGACCATTTAATAATGTTTGTATCCTTTGATCGTTCTTCATTATTTGTGATTTTGTTTGGCATATTTTATCTAACTGTACTTTCATATTTTGATCGATTTCTTTCAATGTTTCTTTCATAGGTTCTATTAACTCTTGTGTTTTTCTGAAAATAATAATCTTTCGTTGTATGCAAACATTTCGAAATACGTCAGGGTCGCTTGATGAAATTCCGGTTTTAGTGAAATGCACGCTTCTAGACCTTGAAACTCGGATATTTATCAAACGACCACGATATACGGAATTATACATGGTTTTACATTGCTTACATCTTTTCTGTTTTTAGCTGTTCATTTACTTGTTGATACTGACTCTTCCATTCGAATAATTCTTTCTGCATTATTTCTACGTCCTCCTGCAAAGATTATGAAATACATAATACGTTAGGAGCATTTTGATAGGAGTAGTATCAGTGGAGTTTATACCTGAAAGTAATCTAATAATTTTCCAAGTGGATTTGTCGCACGAGTCAACGTTTGAATTGTGTTACGAAGTTTATCGACTTCTTTACAAATTATGTCGCGCTTCGAACTCGTATCCCAGGACTAATAACAAGATCATTTTACTAAGAAGGGGGTCATTGTATAAAAAGCAACAAAAAAAAGAACATTTATATGTTCTTACAATATTCGTTTTTTTCGGTATTACATCCACGTTTTCATTGTTAACTAGTTCTTTTTGCGTTTCTAATATTTGAGCAACAAGATGTCCATGTTCCTGGGTTAATTGATCATCGACTTTGAATGTGCTGGTATTCTCTAGAGAATCACCACCACCTCCTCTGGTTTCCATAACTACCATGTCTTCAGCATCGTCGTCTTCTTTAGTTTCAGCATTTTCAACAATAACACTTATAGTTCCCATTGGTGTTCTGGAAAAATAGGCTGTATTCGTATGAATGTTTCGTAATCCTTTCGATGAAAGAATACAATTGAAACGATACTTACAATATTTCTTCGTTAACAGATAATTCTGGCTTTGCCCGTAATCTAGGTGCTGCGGGTCTAGCACTGATTGGTCTTGCAGAAGGTGGACGTAATGATGTTTTCGGTCTTGCGCTTGATTGTGGAATACTGAAAGTATTAAGTTTTACCAAATAATTGCAACGCTATTAACCTTTAGCACTCGAATGGTGACTCTGAGGCGCCGCTAAAAATTGCTGTGCCATTATTCAAGATAGTGTTGACATTATTAAATATGTCGGTACCTAATCAATTACTAAACATTTAGGTATTGTATGAGGTATTATACCAATTTCATATCCATAAAATTTTAAAAATCATAGGGAATGGAAATATTTTAGGTCGCAAGAAACGGAGCAATTTTAACTCGAAAATTACACAGTTCTTCTTAGCTAGAATATTTCTTTCCCTGTGATTTTTTAAAATCATAACTCGGAGTAATTTTAACTTGAAAATTAAACAATGGGATGTTTCAAAAGATACCTTGTGCTAATATTTTCCAATTGAGACTTTTGATTTTCTGACATCAAATTATCAGTTTTCTCCTCGTTTTGATTGGGAATTTCATTAGTTGTTTCTTCAATTTCTTTGTGTTCTACCTTTACGTTTTCTATATTTTCATTAATTTTGTTATTTACAAATTCATTATTTTCGCTATACGTTGTTTGCTTTGATTTGTTTTCAACTTCTTTCTGTTTCTTGTTCTCGTCAACTTTTTTGTCTGTATTCACATTTTCCTGCATCGAAGTTGCTTCGGATGAAATTACAGAGGATGTACCAGGTTTAGGTTTAGCCGATGTAGATCTTTTCCTATTTGCAGACGAAGGAATCTTGTCCTTTGTCAACTAGAAAATGTCAATGTCGAGAACCTTTTAATTTTTTGGTTGTTTTTAAACAATATATAATAACAGTAACTTACCTCAGCTCCTGCATTGTGTATAACGTCAGCGTTTTTTTTAAATTCTCGATTTTCATCTTTATGCGTTTCCATATTATTTGGCGTTGATTTGGTTTCATTGGGCATTCTTTTTCTTTGACTAGAAGACTTGTCTCTGCCTGTTGCAACCCGTTTTTGTTGGACATCTTTCAATGATGTTACTTTTTCTTCTTTTCTCGCAGACGATTTACTTTTCGAACTTGATTTACCTTTTTCCAAGTTTCTTTTATAATGTTCTACAGCTTCAACACTGCTTATCTGATTCACAAAATGTTTGAATTTACAGCAATTCGAAGATATTCAATTTAATACTATATGGTGTTTGTATTACCTTATTGTCTAAAGCTATCCCAATTGCTTGCAGTAATTCATTTGTCTTAGTTGGTTCCTGGCCAGAAATGATTTTACTCGCTCTTACAGTTAAGTTAGCACCAGTAGCTAATTCTAGAATTATTTTGAAGTTTGTTTTAGTAATTAGTAAACGGATATCGCATATGTCCCACCTTTATATCAGAGATCATGTTTTCGCACTTACTGACAACATCGATTAATTTTGTTAAATAAGCTAGTTTCGCTTCCTTGTTGTTTATATTTTCAGAGTTCAGTTCTTCAGTGAATAAACCGTCTAAGAAACCGGTTTCTCTGATCACCTAAGATATCATTTGAAACCAGCAATAAAGTGTTAAGTATTAATGTACTGTTTCAATGTTAGTTGTAAAACAAAAGGTAGTATTACGTTACCGCTGACACAATGTCATGGAGAAACCTGAATGGTGGTTTTCGCAGAAGTTTTTCAGTAAGTGGTGGCTTTTTAAAATATTTTCCAAGAAGATCTTGCGTTTTCTTAATTACTTCCGGCTTCACGTCGTCTGCCATTGTCAATTACAGTTCAAACGTTTTCTCAATTCTAATGCACGTTTTCCACAACGTAATGAATTTAGTGTTGTTCCAACGAGTTGCATAGCAACGGCTATACGTACGTATTATGAGCACAGGTACACAACATATACATAATGTGTCTGATCGCAGGTGTAAATGAGTCATGTATTAGGTATACAATATGTCGAAACTGTTTATATAAAACCTATACTGGACAAAATAATGCATGTTTTAGCTAAGGTGAATTCTTTTTTATTTTATTAATTTAAGAAATACGATTAACAAGTTAAATTTTTCAAAATAAACTATATATTTCTTTGTTAAATCATTCGGTGGTTATAGATTAACCCTTAGCACTCTCGAGTGATAACTCTGACAGACACCACTAAAAGTTGCTGTACCATTTATTCAAAATATAACATAATTAAATATGTTATTATAAATATTAAATATTTAAATTATTGTATGAGGTATTATATCAATTTCATACCCATAAAATTAAAAAACGATGAATGAATAAAATTAATATTCTCGGTCGGGAGGAATGTTTCATTTTCAAGTTAAAATGCAATGGGTTAAATTAAAGTCAAACGATATAAAAATATACACGTGATTTTGCGTAGTTATTGAAATATCACCCGTTTAAACGCTGTAAACGAAAGTCTATGTAAAAGATATAATTTATCCTTAGATTTATCCTGAGAATTGTTTCACGTTTCAATGTTCTCCTTTTGCTGTGATTTGGTTGTACGGGTACAGAAAGGACAATTCGCTGGTATTAATGAAAGATTCGAGCAATTTGATAGAAAAAATCATAGTTTATTAAGTGCTTGCGTTTTACAGAGAACGCAGCAATATGTTTATTGCGTAAGAGAGCGAGAGAGGCATAGGCAGAAGTAGGGGAACCGATGTCCTCAACGGTGTGATAAGACATGATAATAGACTGAAATTCCGCGAAGATGCGAAATAAATGTTCATCGATGCAATGCTGATTGTTGGTAATTGCGTGAAAATTACCTAGTGTCGCTCGAATGGAAATTGACGGAACGAAACGAGTGTCTTCATCAAGGATTTCATCGAATTCCAATGTAAAAACATCAGAAGATTTTAACTTTATCTTTTTTAAAAATTCGGCTGTACCAGAAGGTAGCTTAAAAATCTTCTTCTGCACAATAATCCCGGACAAAATGATTAGATCGCGGTATTAAGGGTGAGTTTTGTTGGTTCGCGAAGATCCTTAGCGATGGACCACGAACTTTAAAAAATCATGGAATAATTGACTCGAGTTTGTCGCAATTCAGGTTGAACATTTTTATTTTGCATAAAGATCCGTTGTCTAATGATAGCTTCTCATCTAGCTGCAATAACAACGTATCGCGCGTCATCGGATACTGCGTATTCCTCGCGAGGAACAGGCTCCGCGACAAGTATAATCTTGGTTCACTGTTGAATAAAATCACGCGGGAATGAATGCGATCCATTTTATTCCGAGCAATGCTCGTCGAAAAAGATTTACCTAACTTTACAATCTAATCGTATGCTATTCGCAATAGTTGCGTACCTATACATTGGAGTCAGAGTATTAGCTATGTGTTCGATCTCCTTGGAAGATCATGTCAAAAGTGCTGGAGGCTAAGGTATTTTTCGAAAGGGGATTTGAAACAGCTCCCGATTTGATGGAATCCTACATGATTTGATCGATCTTACGGAATCGATTTGTCGGGATTCTAGAAGCGTAACATTTTCGTCTGGCAATGATCAATTGTAGAACCATATCGGTCGGAACGTTCGAGGTATCTATTTACAAATCGAGTGTCGACGGAACCCGGCTTCGTTCGAATAGAATGTTCATCCGAAAGATGAAGCGCAGTATGTAAAACGTTACGCAAGACATACGAAGCGGCGAAATATTGATTACGTGTTGACGGGTAAACTATTATCTGGCCGTTAATAGTAAACGCGACTCGGCGTTTCCTCGTCGATTCCTACGACACTCGTTGCGACGCGTCGGCAGATACGTACAAAGTCTGAGACACAAGTTACAAAAATATTGTAAAAATCACATTCCCGTAAGTCGAACGAACTATGTATCTAAGACCTTCCGGAGCGATGGCACGTATATGGCGTCGGGCTGCCTCTCGGATGAACCTTTACGGGATCATTTGTTGAAAATCAGCATGTCTCGGGTGTTTACGCCAGCAGACGCATAGCTGGATGCCGAACTCTTGCTGCCCGTTGAAACAGCGCTGCTCGAGGCTTGCGCGTTCGCGTTCGCCGATCCGCTTCCGGAAGTGAAAGCCGAAGACTTGCTGGAGCTGGTAGCGGAACCGCCGCCGCTCGCGTAGCTGTTAGAGTTGGCGTTGGAAACGGCATTCGATAAACCGTCATACGATCCTGAAGAAGGGAGAGCAATTATTTAATCGTGATCAAGCCTGACTCGATGGCCTGGATAATAGCCGAAGTCGATGCGGTTAGGTCTGCGGAAGGAACACAACGAGATTCGTTAAGTTTCATCGTGTATCGAGCTTCTCGGGTGAATCGACAGTACTGTGCGGAGCACGGAACAATTGTAGCGGGAAGGGAACGGAAAGGACGCATCTGAATGGTCAGACTTCTTGCCCCGTTCCCTTCCCGCTACAATGCTTTCGTGCTCCGCGCACGGTAGGGCTGTTACTTTTCCGAAGCTTCGAAAAACTCGGAGTTTCGAAGTCTTCGAAGTATCCGAAGTTTCCAATATGCAAAATAAAAATTTACCACCTGAATTGGAACAAACCGGAACGACATGGAAATTTATTTTCCATCTTAATCTTAATATATTGGGTATGGGAATAAGTTTCCGCCCCTTTTTGTTGAAAAGAAGCGTATAAACAATTCCCATAGCGTGAAAATGTTTTTCAACAGTAGATCGATCGACGTTTAATTCAATTGACAGTTCTGCAAAAGGACTAATCCAAACAAAGACCCAAAGTTAAAAATTGTGTTCCTTCCATTTCCCTCTACAACTTTTCGTTGACTGAGCTATGGGAGTTCTTTTAAAAACAAAAACAAACGAGAGAATACGACAATACATAGCACCACTCGCGATCATTATTCACAGCATTTCAACTCAACTATCGGCCGTTGCATAATAGCGCGTAATTTGATTTAATTTTCATGTAAAAAACAATATCATTCCGCGGGCCGGATGAAAAACAAGCGACGGGCCGTAGTTTGCCGACCCCTGAAATACGCGATCGGTACTTAAGTACAACGACATCTGTCAAAGGGACGGAAACTTATTCCCATACCCAATACGTTCAATAGGTGAAAATGATATAAAAGTATTTTTAAATTCGTCTAATGTTTTCAATTACACCTAATCATTTTTTGTCATAAATACATAGAATCCACTGTCTACCCATCAGCTTCGAAGCATCGAAATCTCCGACCTCCGAAGGAAAGTAACAGCCCTAATCGAAAGTCGACTGGTCGCATTGAAGGTTGCAAAGTCAGCGTGACCTACCTTGCCCGTAAATTCCTGGTCCGCTGGATCCTTTGACGTTGCTACCCGAGCTTCCAGCCACAGCGCTAGCATCAGCTTTCGCGTTAGCACCAGCCGATCCTCCACTCAGTCCTCCTGAAGGACCACCATTGTATCCACCCAAATTGCCTAATCCGCTGTTCCCGGCATTGGCTGTGGCGTCGGCATTAGAACTTCCAGATCCTCCAGGATTCGATACGAGGTAACCGGCGCCGGAGCCACCGAATCCGGTACTTCCGGTATTAGCACCGCCGGATCCTCCAAGGTTCGATCCTGAGTAGCCGAGGCCGGAGCCACCGAATCCGCTGCTTCCAGCATTAGCTGCAGCGTTAGCATTTGCGTTAGCATTGCCGGATCCTCCAAGGTTCGATCCTGAGTAACCGAGGCCGGAACCGCCGAATCCGCTGCTTCCAGCATTAGCTGCAGCGTTAGCTTTTGCGTTAGCATTGCCGGATCCTCCAAGGTTCGATCCTGAGTAACCGAGGCCGGAACCGCCGAATCCGCTGCTTCCAGCATTAGCTGCAGCGTTAGCTTTTGCGTTAGCATTGCCGGATCCTCCGTTTAGTCCTCCAAAGTTGCCGCCGAGGCCTGTGGAGTCAGATCCAGAAGGAGCTCCGGTGTAGCCACCGTAATTACCAAAGATATTGCTCCCGCTATTGGCTGCCGCGTTGGCTTTAGCATTAGCTCCGGCGGAACCTGTATTTTGTCCGTAACCCGGTCCAGAGGGAAGGTTGGGGATGATCACTTCAGTGGGATTTCCATTGCCACCTCCGTAATTATTCGATCCAATGCTTCCAGCGTTCGCACCAGATGTTCCGGTTGCATAGATGGGCGCTGACGATCCGTAAATTAGACCACCTTTGGTGGGTATCTGTCCGGAAGTCGGTATACCTACAGTGATCGAAGGCCGCGCCTGGGTCGCCACTGGGACTGACTTGACCGGCTGATAATACCCGTTTGAACCTACGGCGTTCGCTGCTGCGTTCGCGTTTGCTGCTGCGTTCGCGTTCGCGGAACCTCCGATTGAACCGGAAGTCGGACCGTAGTTACCTGGCACGACGTACTTTCCTGGACTTGTTATTTGTCCCGGATACGTGGTGGGTATCCCATGCACTTTGCCCTGGCTGCCTGCCGTTGCTCCTGCGTTAGCCAAGCTTCCTTCATTGATCACTACGTGTCCGAGTCCTGATGATGTAGACGGAACGTTACCGCCGTTTAAGAAAGGATTTTGCGGTTGGACCGTCAGAACCGGCGAGCCAGTGATCGAACCACCAGCGTTAGCATTGGCGTTTGCAGCTGCGTTTGCGTTTGCGTTTGCGTTTGCACCAGCTCCAGAAAGGAAAGGATTATTTCCACCGATGGGACCACTTGGACCGGTAACAGGACCATTTGTTTGATAATATCCTGGGCCTTGCGCAGCATTTCCGTTCGCGTTGCTGGTGGCAGCGGCGTTAGCTTGAGCCGATCCACTGAGGAAAGGATTGTTAGATCCGATAGGGTACGCCCCACCACCGGAAGGATACTGTCCTGGCTGAGCATAACCCGGCGTATAACGGACTCCATTCGCACCATTTGCGGCGGCGTTTGCGTTGGCGCTGGCAATTGCGTTGGCATTGGCATTGGCGTTGGCGTTGCCTCCGGACAGGCCTGTCGGGTAAACGTTCCCAACACCGCTCGGTTGCTGTCCGGTTGGCCCGTAGTATCCTGCTTTCCCGTATGCACCTGCTGAATAAGATTTCAGTAAGTTGCAACAATGATACCCTCGATTCCTTTAAATTGGCTATCGGCGCCACAATGGTCCAGGAACCCACTTTTCCTGGGCAAAATTCCATTTTTCGACTTGAACGTATTGAAAAAATTCTAAATATGTTTCTTCTATCGATCGTATTTGCTGATAATAAATTTTTTAATGTTTTCGGTGCAACGGTTCCATCGTTTATTGCGAATTATAAAGCAACTTTGCTGATTGTCAAACAAAATCAACGTTTCGATCCTAGTTTGGATCTTTTTCAAGATTTATTTGAATTTATTTTCCGCAAAGCAAGTGAGTGCGTCTTTATGAACAATTGTTCTTACAATCAATCATTGAATGTTTCTGTTTTTTTCCAAAATTACAACAACATATTTAATTTACAGACGCGATTCAAATAAATCTTGAAAAAGATCCAAAAACTGGGATCGAAACTAGGATTGATTTTGTTTGACTAGAAACCTGCGAAGAGATGTGTTTAATAGGTATAATTTTGTTTGTTCTTCTTATAGTAACTAATTTCAGTGTTTCTACTCCAGTACTGTCATAACGATTTTCAAGCATGTCCGATGACTCGACAAACAAAATTTCAGATAGAACTTGATCAGTATTCAAATCTCTACAAGTTTCAATAGAAAAAAATTAAAAGTCACCTCCATTCTTACATGTAATTATATATTTTTGACTTTGGAACCGTCATACCTGATATCAAGACGAATTCAACGACCTACTCAACACTAAAATCATTTCGGCCACGAAAAGTGGGTTCCCCGTGAATGTGCAGTACGCGATAGTTCGCTAGTCAGGACTAAGAGATCTTTCTACCGCAGCCACATCTACGCGAGGCTCGATAGGAGCAGCCAATTCAGGATTTCAGGAGGTGCCGTGTTAAATGTTAATGGAGGAGAGACACAGCGCGCAGCAATAGGGAAACGTGATAAATCGCCTCGTTGACCTCTACCTACAATTACTTGGGGTGCATTCCGTTTCACGCATTGAGCGCATAGATCGCGTTCAATGCGATGCGCACATTGATATCGTTCCGTTTCGTTAATGCGCATGATGCGCGCTTGGAAACGGAACACTTTTCCATGCATTTGATGCGAATCAAAAATGGCTGCTTCCCTGGGTGACAAAGCTTGACATTGAAAAAGAAGAATTGAACAATTGTAGTGATTGGAGTGATACAACCGATATCAGTGACAGCGAAGATGAATTGGAAGATATTGTTGTAAATTTTGATTTCGAATTAATTAATTTATAATTGCATGTTATGTAAAAAATATATTGATTGTATATATTTTATACCTTGAGCTGCCCTCACAGCACTTTGCTTGTCAAGCAACAAGGTCAATACTTCGTTGCTTTCTTCACAAATTGTGCTTTGTTTAACAATGTGCTATACTTGCATCTGCTTTTTTCAAATCTACCGCTAATGCATCGGCTACGCATCTGAATTCTCGTAGCTGATGCACGGTTGATGCGAGAGAAGTGATGGGAATCTGGGGAATTCTGTGCGCTCTGATGCGCGCATTGAATGAAACGGAACGGTTCTCTATGCAGTCTATGCGCATTATGCGTGAAACGGAACGCACCCTTGGCCAGCAAGAACTACGTCACACGGTTTACATACATATGTTTTAATATTATTAGTGTCTGGGAAAAAAAAGAAAAGGGGAAGAAATTCTCGATATGTGTGTGTGTGTGTGTGTGTGTGTGTTTTTAGGGACGATGCGTCAATGCGAGTCCCGGTCGACAAGAAAGATGACTGACAGAGAAGAGTCTGGCGGTGCAACACAATCCGTGAGTGCCGACGAAGAAGAATACAACATTCTCATGCTTTCGATATTTCTCGTTCTTCGGTGTTCGTCCCTGTTCGCGGACTCTAGAAAAATCCCACGTGCATCCGAGGAAAGCCCGCGGTCGTGCATTGAACAAGGTTGCGCGATCGAGATCCGCGGCTCACCTTGGGCCTGCGACTGCGTGCTATCGATCACGACGATCTGCCACGGCTCGTACTTCGGTTTCGGACGGTGCATCGGTCTCGGTCTTTGCATGGGTCTACCGAATGGCGGACCATCCACAACGACAACTGGTATCACCGTGTCTCCGTTGTTGTGTGGAGGACCCGGCGGCAGATTTGGGATCGGTCTAGGCTGCGGATAGGGTTGGGCGATCACATCTGGTCGCGGATAAGGCATCATCACCATGGGTCTAGGCTTAGGGTAGGGAACGGGGATCACTTCCGGTTCTCTGTGGTACACGGGATAGTTCGGAGGTCTTTGGACAGGATTCAGGGAAGAGTACTGCCTCTCGGGAATTACGCTTGCTCCACTGTTAGCGATCGCGTTAGCACCAGCGTTAGCACCAGCGTTAGCACCAGCGTTAGCTTGAACGTTCCCAGAGGGGTAGTAGTTGATTGGTGCTCTCGCGCCGGTGTTCGTGTTCACGACGGTGTTCACGTTCGTGTTCACGTTAGTGTTCGCGTTCGTGTTCGCCAAACTGTTTACGTTCGTGTTCGCTAAAGTGTTGACGTTCGTGTTCGCCAAAGTGTTGACGTTCGTGTTCGCCAAAGTGTTGACGTTCGTGTTCGCCAAAGTGTTGACGTTCGTGTTCGTGTTTACATTGACGTTGGTGTTCGCGTTCGAGGCGGCGCCATAGCCCGCCCCGGCAGATGCACCTGCGTATGCACCGCCCTGTGCAGCACCATGCGCGCCGGCTTCTGCACCAGCGTATGCACCACCCGAACCTGCGTTCGCTCCTGCACCGGCGCCAGCCTGTGCACCGTAATCCGCGTTCCCACTCGAGTGAGAACCGGCGTTAGCATTGTAATTCCGAGAACCATGTGGGTTGTAGTTATAACCACCATTGTAGCCGCCACCGGTGTTCGAATTATAGTATGGTCCCGGAGAACCACCTACACCTACGCCCAAAAGAAAATGCAACGCTTGTTATGGCCCCGTGAGACTCGATATTATTCTGGTTTCGATTATTTGAAGCTGCTCTCGAGGTTCGGGGGACGCGTGCAATAAATGTTCGTTGGTTACCTCGTGTGTGTTTTTAGCATGTGGAGAATGAAAATAAAATAAAAATAGGAACTTATGGAACATTTCTGTAGAAGCTCGAGCTTCTTGGCCTCTGCAATCAGCTCTGGTACCCCTGTGATCGTAGAGACTCTCGGGGATAGAAATCGCAACTTTACTGTACACGGGTATTTTAGTACACGTTCAATAACCGCGATCTCTGCTGCAAATGCTATAATAATGTTATGCTCGGTACGAAGTTTTGTGACAAATACCTTGAGCATTAGCGGTTGCCGATGCTCCAGCATTCGCTCCGCTAGACCCTCCGTTGGCGAAGGCTTCGGAATTCGCTTTGGCATTGGCCGAACTTGTCCCGTCGCCGACAGCGGAGGCCGATGCCGATGACGACGATGACGAAATGGAAAGTGGTCCCAGATTAAAGTTGGTGCCGTACGATTGAGCGTTGCTCGTCGCACGGTTCTCTTTGTTCTTATGGAACAGCCCTAAAGGATCCAGCAAGTCGACTCCATGGTTGGCTATTTGCCCCAGTAAACCTACGGACAAGTTTTACAACATTTTTCCTCTGTTTCAACGTCGACCATCGTTACATCCTTTCTTCGCTATACCGGTTAAATGCAACTTAACGCTTATACAGTGACTCCCACTAATATCACTGTCCAACACCAAATTTCTTTTACAATTACTGTTGGGTGGTTCCTATACAGATTTCTGCGCTGATTTCGAATCTGTCCTTAATTTTTCTCCTAGAAGCACAGTTTTTGAGAAACATGGCTTAAAAAAAAAACATATTTTTCAACTTTAAACTAATATTGTGATGTTATTATAAAAGATATCAAATTGTTCTTTACAGCAAAAGATTCTGTGGACTTTCCTGAATACAGTGATATTCAATATTAATACATTATGATTGTTTAAACATGTTTAAACAATTTTTAAATTTATCTCAAAAAGGCCCAGCAGAAAATTGAATTATACCACGCGATAGAGCAGACTTTTATCTTGAGAAACCACCCTTTTAAGTTTGGAACGTCGACGTTTATCTCGAACCAGAAAGCAAAATATCTTCGCCAGCATTTTTATATTTTGCTAATGGTTTTATGTTTTTAAACTACAGCTACTCATTTTTGTTATAAATTCATAAAATCCTCTGTTTATTTATAACTAATTGAAAGTTTCAGCAGTTTCGTTCAATCCCCGGGTCTGAAGCATCCGAACACATGATTTTTCTTAGCTAACGGTGCGCTCTCGTCATGCTAAAATAATATATTTATTTGTAATATCACGCGGGTTGGTTTAGAACGTTCATTCATAAGAAAACCGATTTACGTTTCAGAAATGAAACAACAAGTATACAAATATTTTAACCCTTTGCACTCGGAGCTATTTTAACTCGAAAATTAAACATTTCTTCCGACCTAGAATAATTCCATTCTATATTAACCTTCTTCTTTGTATGAATATAAAATTGATGTAATACAATATGTATATGTTTAGTGGCTGATATTAACATATTTAATAATGTCAACAATATTTTGAATAATGATACAGTCATTTTTAGTGGCGTAATAGTAAATAGAATACTAATATCAATAAATAAACGTAAATAAATAAGAACAAATCAAATTGATATATCCAAACTTTCGTCATAATGAAAGCACATCAAATATAACAGTTCAGATTGATATAGATTAAAAACCATGACACAATAAAGCGGGACAATTATCATTTGAATTAGGAAAAACTCGTTGGTCTTTATTCCCGGTTAACAGAGTAATTAAATTCTGAATCATGGTGTATGCCACCAGGTGGCAACTGTAAATGTAAAAATAACTCGAAAGAAAGAACTAAACATTCTTGTGTGTTTGTCACCTAGTTTACGAGAATATGGAGTTTCAGATGTTGCGTCTGATCATGACCTACCGGTTCTACTGCTTATACATATAAATACTAGAGCACGTGAACGTTATGGGTTCTGAAACTCGTTTCCCTCGAAAACAAAGATTAAACGAGAAAACGTTGTTCTTTGATTTTTACTAATTCCAGTATCTAGATTTACCACACGGCCGATTTACCATAATCTCGAACGCAGTTTGTATAAATCGTATCTAAATAATATCCGAACTGCAGAGTTTTATGCAAAATGAAACATTTATATACATCGTTTGTAAGAAAGGGAATTCAATATAAAATCTATTTATTCTGTTAATAATTCCAATTATTTGAATATAACGTATCCACATTCTTACATTCTTTTAATGCAATTGCCGTTTTAACATAACCAGGATTTTATGTGTTTACAACGAAAATGGATAGGTGAAATATAAAATAGTAAGCACTTTAGAAGAATTTGAAGATATTTTAATACTATATTCAATCCATCAAAATGGCTATGAGTGGAAATCAATTTTTATTAACCCTTAGCACTCGAGTGATGTGACTACGAGGCGCCATTAAAAATCGCTGTACCATTATTTAAAATATTGTTCACATTATTAAATATGTTGGTATCAAATCAATTATTAAACATTTAAGTATTGTACGAGGTATTATATCAATTTCGTATCCACCAAAATTAGAAAAATCATTTGCTGCACCACTATTTAAATTTACAATATTGTTCACATTATTAAATATGTTGGTATCCAATCAATTATTAAACATTTAAGCATTGTATGAGGTATTACATCAATTTCGTATCCACCAAATTTAAAAAATTATTAAGAATTAAAATAGCTCCGAATGCAAAGGGTTAATAAAGAGTTGATGAAATTTGAAATAGTAAAATCTCTTTTACTCCTTTAATCTCTCAACGGAATTTTTCTTGTATAAAAACAATAGACTGATTTGAACAACAAGTATAAAACAAGACGAGCCATTCGCATACACTGATACATGGTTTCCTTTAATTCAAGAATGCATTGAGCAGGTCAAATGGAAAACAGTAAACGGATTTGAAAAATTCAAGAATATTATTTCCGTTCAACTGATAAAAACTATTGAAGAACGAAAGACATTTCTGCGTAGCTCCTGTTCCTCGCGATCAATGCGGAGAATTTCAATTTCGCATACAGATTCGTTGGTCTGAAAAAAAAACTCACCGGGTCTAGGGTGACAGTTTCCGGCAGACAGGAGTAATACCACCGGCACAAAACACTTCAAGAACTTCATGTTGCTCTTCGGGCACGGTCGACAAGCACGCACGGCGTGTTCGTTAATTTCGTCGACAACTGTTTACAAGTCGGTAATCTCCGTGGTCGAAGAGTCAAGAACGACTGAAGCTCTTGAACGAGACAACAACTTATATACGAGACACCGGTGGATTTTACGTCGGCCAATAATTGGCCGCGCTGATGAACGCGCCTGGTCCCTCCTCCAATCTATGGTCTCCGTTTTCGTAGGTAGAAAACGGACGAACGCAACAGTTCCGAGGAAAGTACGTCAATCGAAACTAACCGATCCCCTAATTACCTCAAAATCGTGTCAGGCGTCCGACACGGGGACACGGGAGAGCGTTACACCGTGAAAAGACAAAACTATTCCTGGACGGCGATCAAACCGGCGCTATCAAGGTCTGATCGCTTCGGCGAATCGACTTGCCTTTTTTCAATCCTGGTATACTCCTGAAGATTATCGTGCGTTCCTCTATCTCGTTTTCGCCCAAACAATCGGAACTCGCGGGGAAGTTCGTTACGTTTTCTGGAAACACCAAAAAATGCTTCACTGTACTCTGACATGTGTCTTATTTGCCGGCTTGATCGGGAGACAAACAGCCCGGATGGTCCGATGGATAATTGAGACCTGAGGGAGATCATTAAAATGTAGATTACATTCCAAAATAAATATTTTATTTTTTTGAATATTTATTTCCCTTCGTAATATAATCATATTTAAACGCATATTTGTTTATAATCGAGATCCTACTGTATTTTTCAACTGCTGATGGAATACAGTAAAAATGGTGGCTGACCTTCCGTTTCTCTATACGTACTTTGCCGATTTTTGAGTGTTACATTAGTTATACAGGGTGAACAATATAAAGCGTTACACACACGAGTATCTCCAAAAATATTGATCATACGCGAAAATGTTTCAGATGGAAGTTGTTCAGTACCGAGGGGAACATCATGCGGTGGGGCTTTTATTTTTACCGGTAGACACTGCAAGGTGAGGTGAAGGTTAACTCTCTTTTTTTTTAATGGAATGTCCTATTTTTTATACTATAGATCGATAGGGTGTCAAATTCCGAGTATAAAAGTGTTGACCTTCATATGTCCTAAACCTAATAGTTAACGAGATATTATCCAAAGAAGAAAGAAAATCGTTTCGATCATATCTCGTTAACTATTAGATTTAGGACATATGAAGGTCAACACTTTTATACTCAGAATTTGCCACCCTATCGATCTATGGTATAAAAACCTTGGAGTGTCGATCGGGAAAAATAAAAATCCCACCCATCGATGTCCCCCTCCGTACTGAACAATATTCATCTGTAACATTTTTGCGAATAATCAATATTTTTGGAGATATTCGTCTGTAACGCTTTATAATGTTCAGCCTGTACATAAATCGTTCGCAATCGTAGCACTTTTCTATCGCGTAAAGGCCAACTAAACGCATCGATCACTGTTCCAACATGAAAATTTTTTGAGTTGTGTTATCGTTCTTGCCGGAGTACGATATATTTTACATACATTTTTCCTCCTGTTCCTTCTCGAGAATAGTTCCTTGACCCACTATAAAGATTCGCTGGAATCGGCCAAGATCGTTCGGTAGTGGGGAACAACGCGGGATCGTAATCTCGTGTATTCCGGCGAGAACGCGACGGAATGTTCAATAGACGACGGAGTTCATTGGTTTTCCCCCGACTTTGTATGGCGTCCCCGGATCACTCGATCGCCAGCGCGCGTGTTCCCCGTCTAATTAACGGGAAACACATATGAGAATCAGCAATTCCACTTTTTTTCGTTCCACTTTGTTATTAATAACTGTATATACCAGTTTCTCTCGCGCACGACAGTTACGGGTGATTTGTCTTCCTTCTTGGTTTATCTTAGCATCAAGAATATCAAGATTTCGAGAACCTCTATAAACTACAATCTTAATCATTCCTTCTTAGTACACCTTGAAAATCAAGGTTCGAAATGGTTATATAACTCTTTAATTTTATTCAAAACATGGGCCAGGAGACGTTTTAAAAAAAAAGGGAAATTCACATCGTAGATATCGACGGAAACCAATAAAATAAATTCGTGAAACTGTTTTCCTTTCAATAGATCTTATAAAATATAAAAATAACAATTTTTCTGCAACGAGAACAGACGTTTCATTCATCGATGTTCAAAAAGTTTCAATGGGAAACTTTCCTTTCCGTAAAAATTTCGTAGGAACATGTATTTTCGCGAATAAAACATATGCATTTTTTCACAATTTGCATTAAACTTAGTTTATAAATAAATGGTTTTTTTATAACTTAACTTATAGTTTTGTCCATCATATAATCGACAACTTTCTTATATATATATATATATATATATATATATATATATATATATATATATATATATTATATATTGCACATATTTTCCACTAATTCATTTTTCATGCGTTTTTACGTGATTGTGCGAAAAGGAAAGAACAATAATTCTAATAACAACGATAAAAATGAGCTAAAAAAGAGGTGGACTTATAATTTTGGCCAACAGTGTTTGTACTAATGTTTCCCCGCAATCGTCCATGCAGTTACGTCAGCACTTCGCTATAAACATGTAAATGCCTGTCATAAAAATCTAATTATCTAATACCAATGACGGCAGTGCAACTTTTTCAAGTTATCGTAACATTTTATTGACTCCTACTGTCTCCCGTAACGTTTTATTCAAAATCGTACTAAAAATCTTTTTATCTTTTTTTGAAATATTTGAACGAGCTTAACTTTCTATTGTCATAAATTTTTCAGCAAAATCAAACAGTTTTACGAGTCATATATATCTTTCATTATAAATAAAATTAACTTTTTACAAACCACGCTTATATTAAAATGCACTAGAAAGGAGAAAATAATTTTCTTCCTGATTCTCCATAAAATACCGAATCCAGTTAAATGATTAATAATATTTTTCCCCAAAATTCTAAGCAATTTTCTGAACAAATAGAAAAATTTAATATTTTAAATAAAATCATGACACTACTGACTATAAAAATAAAAGCGTGGAGCGTCCACGAAGATTACGTCAATATAGTTTAGCGCTCCACGCTTTTATTTTTATAGACACTAATGTCATGATTTTATTTAAATTTGTATTGAATTTTTCTATCTATTCCGACACTAATTTTGTAACAGAAGAAATTTTGAACTAATTGCTTAAAATTTTGGGGGAAGAATATCAATAATCATTGAACTGGATTCGGTATTTTATGAAGAACCAGGAAAATTTTCTCCTTTTTAGTGGACTTTAATATAAACGTGGTTTTTAAAAAGTCTTTTTTTATATATTTTATTTTCTACTTTTGTCGTCATCGGAAGCAAGTGTGTATACAAAATTTCAGCAAGATTGGACTACGGAAAGAGGTTTAAAATTCGATAACGAGATTTGACGCATACGACAACACAGCAAGTTAACATAAGCGTGGTAAATATATTTCGTGAATAACAATCGTAAGACAAATAGTACAGTCATTTGGCACATTTGCTAACAGTCATATGTGGAAAACTGTTATGAAAACTTACAACGTTGCTTTGAATTATAAATAAGAAGCAGTAAAAATGATTATCTATACCAGGAATACTCAATATTTGCCGTTTAAATCAAAAATGCCAATAACTACTGCATTGCCAGCAATAGTACAGTTCAATTCGTTCAATTCGTCGTACGCTTCGGAGATTTCCATGACATTATCATGTTCTCCTACGCACCGATTGCTCATCGATATTAAGAGACGCATCACGCTCGATCATTTCAACGTTGTAATATTTGTACGTCAACTTTCAGCTGAAGTCTGTCTTTCTTTTTCTGGACGATCATTTTTTTGGCAAATTGATCGGGAGTTACGTAACCAGCAGGAACTGGCCACTTAAGCGTTGCTGTGATCGACGTTCAAATTAAGCGTGCATTATTAAACATATACATTTCCATATGATGGTATATTCTTATTTATGTTATGAGTAGACTGCGGATCTTCATGCAAAATAAAAATTGTCTGCATCGATTGCAATGAATAAAAACTAAATTGAATGTTATTTCTTCCCTTGATGATTTTTGTAGAGAAGCAATCATGTATTGATATCTTCAATTTAAAAGATTAATCAACAATTTTGGATTTCATCTACTCAATTTTAGTATAAATGCATATAGGTCCGTACGATGTCATCGTCTGCCTGCCCATTCGGATCATAAATTTGAAGTTGCAAAATATAAAAGAATACCTTATATCCATTGTTATAAGAATATTAATCCTGTGCATTATAAAATGTTACCGTACCTCACCGTTCCTCCAGCGGATTAGGCGATATACCTGTAAAGGTCGTTATAGCAAGCAAAAAACGCATGCGAATCTTCAACTCCGACAGATCGACAACACGTGCGACGGACCCATCGTAGCGACGAGCGGACTACCCTTATAAATCACGCCATTGATGACCGTAGACAATGCCAAAAGGAATTTCTTTGAGTCCTTTCGACACACCCCCGTCCAATTAACAAACGCAACATTTCCTCACCGAACTCCACCCTTAACCGTTCACGAAAAACCGAGGTGAGAACCGCAGTATTATTTTGACCGTGGTCGGAGTTACTTCTTCCCGTTCGTTGTCACGGATTCGGAGAGTGTGTTGTGTAGTGTCCAGTGATCGTGTAGAAGTGTGGTGTTTTGTGCTCCATCGTTAATAACATGTATTCACGCAAATGGCAGTGTCCTGTTGATCCGACGGAGGAACAGAAGATTCTGAAAAATTTGTAAGTACTTGACATTAGTATTTTATAACCGAGGATTAATATTTTGCTACTTCAAATTTACGATCCGAATGTAAAGTCCTATTTTTACGTTTACGAGGCCTAATTTGCATTATTGGGCAGCGTTTAGGTGTCACAAGCTTTATGAAAATAGCTACATGCGCAGCTTTATGGTTCCGAATAATGCAAATTTCGCGTCATATAAGAATATAAACGTTTGTTTAAACGTCAAAGTGAAATATCAATGTTTTAAACGAATATTCATACATAAAAAAGGTTTATATCCTTATAATAGTAAGGTGTAGAAAACAAAGAAGTATACAAAAATATAAGAATATTAACACAAATGTTGATTTATATTATGTTTCATCCTGAGAATCAGAATCATTGGGCTCTACTTCACCTTAAAATACCGAAATTACTTTCTTACCAACCCAATACTAAACATTACGCTTCAACCCCAATTGCAACCGTAATCCAAATGCGCCGATGATCCATCGACAATGGCTGGATGACGAGATTACGCGAATATCAATGAAATCGAGATACATAAACACCGATGAGTCATCGCGCGGGATTCCCGGTTCGAAACCGTTCCGGAGTTTCTAAGTTGTGACTCTGAAATTCCACCTAGTACTTTGCGCCGCGCGATTATAAAGTCCGACTGTCTATTAGCGGCAGTTGATGAATTCTGAACTATATGTATACATACAATATGCGTATCCTGTATGAGATAACATTAACCTGGCGTGGGCGGAAGCGCCGCAGGAGAATCATCGCGATATCGTTGGAGGTTTTCCTCAAAAAGGAACTAAAAAAAATAACAGTTACATTTCCTGATCACTCTGAGCAAAAGAAAAATGATTTACCGTCCGTTGTTGGTCGACTTATCGGCCGACTCGATTTGTACACTCCGGGGGCAAACCGGATAGACCACATTAAAATTTACATGGTTTTAATTTATGCTCAGATTGCAATGTGTTTCTATAAATTTTTTCTGGATGTAAATTGCAATTTCTGGACAATCTTTTCTGCAGATCATTTAGTAAACCAATGCTTGTAATTGCTTACGAAACATCAGTTCGTTTGGTACAATTATAAAGAAGTTGTACAGTTTTAAAGCGTGTTCAAATACATTCGTGGTTCACTGTATATTAACTCGAAAATTAAACATTTCTTCCAACCTAAAATAATTCCATTGTACATGATCTTTTCCATTTTATCATACGATACTTAAATGTTTAGTAATTGATTATATCTCAATACATTTAGTAGTGTGAACAATATTTTGAAATTTTGAATATTTCTAAGGGATAATTTTCATTAAATTACATGACATGTGTATTACGTTACATATAATTAAATTATATTATAATTGAAATTACAATTATGTACAATACATTAGAAAATATAACACGTACTATCGTTTTGTCCCCGAGTGTATTATTGCATTGGGATAACGAGTTTCTCACCCGTGTAAACAAACGAGAACTACAAGGTTATCAAAGATCGACGAATTTCAAAGCAACGCACACTGGTAGACACCAATTATCCCGCATCGCCGCAATAAATCATCGAACGTGCTGCACCGGAACGTTAATGGGATTAATTGCAGATGATTATATAATAACCGAGCACCGTTATTATTAAAATTGATTTATTTATCGCGGGATGTCTCTCTCTCTCTCTCTCTCTCGTGTATGTTCGTGAGTTTAATTGACCGGCTCCGTCGTAAAAGTGTTAAAATCATACGAGGAAGGCTTTGTTTTGTTATATTACGTTTAAGAGTTCTGCAACGCGGATCGGTTGTCCACAAGATTTATTTTCAGCCCGCGCGTTAAAATACACTAACCGGTTCTTAGCCTTAATTTGCATAATCACCGATTGGCATTTCTCATACGAAAAAAGAGGATCCACGCGCAAGCCGGTTTTTCGCTGTATATTTTTACTTCTTTCGTGTTCATTATCGTCGTTAATTCCAGAGACGTAGCTGGACAATAGGGTGGACCTTATTAGCTATACTTGCTGAAATTTTTTGCCCCCTGAAATTGTATCATTCCTTTTTTCGGCACCTGGTATCTGAATATTCATGACGTAGTGGGTGATCTAGAGACTTTACAACAAGGCTGACGCGCAACTACATGCGCAGAACAAGTAACCTTCTTATTTGGATTCAAGTGTAGCCGATGCGTAAACCGAGGAAACGTCTCGCAACAATTACGAACTTAATCAACGGTTGCTTACACATCGGATCACGACTTAACGATCGTTTTACATCTTTCCTACGGGCACATTATTTTACATATCTGATTAGAGTTGGCAGTCGTTGAACCTGACCTTGAGGAGACAGGTTCTCAGAGGCTCCGATAGAAGCGGGGAAAAAGTGACCTTCATACGCGACGAGTGCAAAGATGTACACACCAAAAAGGTGCACGCACGTATGCCGTATAATTGCGATAATAAAATAGCGAATGTTCCAAAGAAAATTCATTCGTTCCGCCTGTAAAATATCGATACATTAGGACCTCGCTGAACCGGCTTGATCGGGAGACAAACAGCCCGGCTAATCGAGGCCCGAGGGAAATAATTAAAATGTACATCATATTCCAAAATAAATGTTTTATTTTTGAAAATTTATTTCCCTTCATAATGTAATCATATTTAAACGCATATTTGTTTATAATCGGGATCCGCACAGTGGTCTATTTGGCCAGAAAAAGTGGAAAAACTATTTTAGCGTTATTTATAGGCCGAAGGTTATAATTTAGCATGCTGAAAAATTCATCGAAATCAGCATTGTCGTTGTTATGGGTAGACTGCGGATCATTTTACGCATTTATAGCTTATGAAAATGTACACAGGACTAGAATATAGAATTTGATAGAGTTTTGTACAATTTTTCTTTGTTTTAGATGTACAAAGGCTGTTCCCACTGAAAATAGGATTTTATTTCATTCCACTTTCTTAAAATTGGAAAATGCATAAATATCATCAGTAGATAGCGGATCTTTATGCATTTCTAGCAAAATTGAGAAGACAATGTTCAAAATTGTTGAACAATTTTAAAGACTGAAGATGTTTAATATGCATATGAGTTCTCTTCTATAAAAATCAGGTTTCTATCTCTTGCAATCGGTGCAGACAATTTTTATTTTGCATAAAGATCCGCTGTCTAATCATCAGTCCAGTTACATATGAGTTACAAACAAAGAAAAATCCAGTTCAACCCTCTTGGTGAACACAGCTAACGGTGTTTGGCTGGCGGGCGAATATTGTGGGCATAAAAAAATTAGTATAAAACCAACGAATATTCTCATGGAATCTTCAGAAGTTAAATAACCATAGAACTTTCGAACAGAATGTCCGAGTATTTTTTCGAGTTCTAATCAAGATCGTTAGGTCAACCGCCCCGAGTCGGAACTAGCTTGTCGCCGTTGATACACGGAACTAAACCTATTACGAAACAACGACGACGTGACTCGCACCTTCATACATAACCTTGATGACTCATTGTCAATACGTACCTCTGTTCGGTCCGTCGCGGGACGAAATTCGAAGACAAATGGCAATGAGGAAAACCCACTGGCAATCCGAGACGATCGGTTCCTATGTGTAAGTACCTACAGCTTATCAAACCTAGCTGTGCGGCTGAATGTCCCCCGCAAGGGGAAATGACCCCGCCGCGCAATGGTAAATAGGCCGAACTTCGCAAAACAGTTGTTTTGTATGTTTACTGCTGTAAGTGTGGATTTATAGTGGAGCTGCGAGCATCGATGATAGCGGCGCGGTGAAAAGAAACCAACATCCGTGACAACATTTCGACACATACTAATGAAAAAGTACATATGTATTTTCTTTGTTTTTCTTTTTTTTCACCGCAAAGCTCGCCTCGCTGCTCCACTATAAATCCACCCTAAGAAATAGTGGACAGTACGCACTTTTGACCACTTTTGACGAGGTGCATATTTACCTTACCGTTCATACGTTGCATCCTTCTCTCGTCGAGAACGGTCTTTGTTTTTGTCTGCGCATTTGGGGAACGCGCACACTGGACCCGTTTCGGCCGACGTCCGACGTTGCGTCTCTTTCTCGCACGCTTGAAAAAAGAGACAGATGCGTCGAACATCAGCCAAATTGGACGAAAACGGGTCCACTGTGCGCGTTCCCTTAGTTTTGGTCAACTTCACAGCTGGATTTGATAAGCTTTTTTTATTAGTGTTGTTATTACTGTAACCGTTTATTTTGCCACGAAACTAACCCCGCAGAGGAGTTGAAATACTCGGTGAGATCATTCCTTGTTTTCTTTGCTTCCACACACTTGTTGCCTCTGCCCCTTTGAAGTTGCAAACTAAATATATGTAAAATGTGTTCCTTATCTCTATGAACCTTCCTCGATAGTGCCAGTAGTACACATATAGTATATACATATTTTCGGGTTACCCTCGGTTCGTCGACAACCCATTTGACCGACACAGTTTTCATCGACGATTTGACCGACAGAAACTTTCGTCGACACAATGTTTTCATCGACAGTCCGTGTTTAGCGACAGGTTTGGGATCATGACTTCATGATGTTGCTATGTGTCACAGTACGGTTCCTGCTTTGGTACGTGATTGTTGTATTAAATTGTTCGTAAAACAAATGCAATGAGTTCGACACACCAGAGTAATTTTGACAAACGGGCAGAAATTATTTCGTCTATACGTGGAAAACAAAAAATTGTGATTGATGGTTTTGTATTTAAAAAAAATAAAAGTAGAGGTAACATATATTATTGGGTTTGTGATAGAAGTGGTGTTAAAGGAAACAGTTGCCAATGTCGGGGTGCTGCAAATACAATGTATATACATGATCAACATGTAATTCGTTATCATGATTCGTCAAAGCATAATCATGCTCCAGAACCATCACGCGTAGGAGTTGGTAAAAGTTGGAATAGAACCAAAGAATTGGCATTAATTAATAACGAAAAACCCTATACTATTGACAGAAATGTAATTCCAAAGACTGAAAAATCCATTCAACCATACCTTCCTATGGATGGAGCGTTAGAGACACAGGTATTACGTGCCAGAAAGAAAAATAAGCCTACGGAACTGAAAAGTATCGACGAAATCATTTTGTCGCAAAATTTGAATGTAAACCTTTTGTCAGAATCGTAAGAATGGAATCAGATAGCATCCTGCTATTTACGGCGGAGGATAATATGTATAGTGATTTTAGCCAGTATAAAGTGTCGGATAATGGATGGAACATTCAAACTAATCCCTTCGTTCTTCAAACAATTATACACAATATGTGGAAATAAGAGAACTGCAATCATTCTGCTAGCTTATGCCTTATTAACTTCAAAAAGGAAAAGAATATATGTATATATTGCTGTTAAATGAAATTACTCGTCTAGCTGAAGAATTAGGAATTATTCTGAACATTTATTTTGACAGACTTAGAAATTGCTGTAATGAATGCGATAAAATCTGTATTTCCTCATGCAAAATTAAAAGCATGCTTTTTTCATTTGGATCAAAATGTTTACAGAAAAATTCAAAGTAGTGGATTGGTAAAAAAATACAGTTCGGATGAAACATTTAGTCTTCTTGTACGGTAACTTTCTCTCAGTGCCTGGTAATTCACTCGGATTAGGAAGGTTTAGTTGGTTCTTGGACAACTTTTGTCAAAATATAGTGTTCTTTGTAACTCCACCATCTGATACTTGTCCATTGGCACCAACATCAATCATGATGAATTGATAATTCGCGTTGACAATAGCCATGATTACAATACTGAAAGTTCCTTTATCGTTGTAGCAGTAAGAACCAGAGTTGATGGGTTTTTCTATCAGTATATGTTTGCCATCAATACTATCCACACAGTTGAGGAAATTCCATTGTTCTTGAAATTCCTCAGCTAGCTTTTTCCATCCCTCTGCAGAGTTTTGGGTACCTAAAACAAAAAACATTAAAATTTTCCACCGAGTGTAGTTTTTATAATTTTTGTATTTTTTTAAATAATCTTGTTTCAAATAATGTATTGTTTTTATAATCTCTTTCAATTATTGTTTTAGAGTCATTCAAGTCAAGCATCGCAGGCATCGTCTACAGACCAGCGGGACTGTCCCCCCCCAAATCAAGATAGAAACATCTACTCACGAGGACTCGACAGAACAACTTGGCGGTTTAGCTGCAGCATATTTCGAAACGCCTGAAAGTGAATCGGACTTAGTAACGAAAGCATGGGCTTTAAAGTTGAACAGATTGCCTCAAGATCAAAGACTATTTGCAGAAAAAATAATAAACGACACCTTGTTTGAAGCAGAACTGGGAAATTTAACAAGACACGGAGTGCATTTCCTATCTTCTAGTTGTATTGGAAACCATTGCTGTCAAAAATAAACACCTAATTCCAAAACAAACACGTGAGAAACGCCACCTCGTCACAAAGTACAGTAAGTACACACAACCGTTTTACCCTAGGTCACGGCTCTGAGAGCCTACTATCTCGCGTATTTCCATATATTGCTTTTCCATATCTTACTATTTTATGCCGGTATTACTATATCTTGAGTTCCATTTAAACAAGACTAAAAAGTATAAAATAAAATGTATAAAAAAGCTTTTTAAAAACCACGCTTATATGAAATTGCACTAAAAAAGAGAAAATAACTTTTTTAGGCAATTGTGACTATAAATAAAAGCGTGGAGCGCCCACGAAGATTACATCAATATAGTTTAACGCTCCACGCTTTTATTTATAGTCACTGATGCCCAAAAAAGTTATTTTCTCCTTTTTAGTGCAATTTAATATTTATATTTAATATTTAATAAATTATTTAATAAACTATAAATGAACAAGCAATAATACATAAGAGTTTACGTTGAACATTTATTTGTCAAGCAACTTCAGTACAAGGATGCAGGTACAAGTTGTCTCGAAACTGTTTTCCCACGAACGCCAACGGTGGCCCAAAACGAACGTCTCCGAAATCCGTTCGTTGAAATGTCAAGCTTTGGTTTTCGACGGGTCCTCGAACGTAACATGTGTTCACACTGTCCTCGCAATTTAATTCTGCAATGAATCCTTGCGGAACATAATAATACAGGAGGAACAGGCGGCAACCGTTCGTTTCCACGCTGTCGATTCGGAACGTTGCGGGTTAGTCTTGCGACCATCGGAAACAGTTCTACTATTCGAGATTCGGAAGCTATCGATAGAAATGATTATTGTCCCGTTCGCGTATAAACGTAAACGTTTGAAAGATTAGGCGGATAGTAATTGTGGATGCTCGAAGGCAATTTACAACCGTGTTCGCCGACGATCGAAATATATATATATATATATATATATATACATTCATTATTATTGTCCTTCACTTTGAAAATACATATTTGGCAAAAATTGCGCAACAAGATCGGGGAACGCGATTCGATATGTTCGCCTTCGGGCTTCGTGAATTCCCTTCTAACACGAGAATACCGCGTTTGGAAACAAGATCCACCGTCCAGCGTGATAACAATCTGTATTTTCCAATAAACTTATTATATATTCGCATCCATTAGGCATTCTCCAGCCAACGCACAGCGTTCGGACACGTATGCGCCTAAAGATTCTTCGCTCGTCGTTCACGTTGCTACCCCGTTCTCGACTACATTAAGGCAGACTTTCAAGTAATTGACGCTGACATCGACTTTACTTGATAATTCTCTTTCTCGTTATCGATAGACTGCGGAAGTTAGAATTCACCCCGGGCCCTTCGATTTCAAAATAAAACGGAAAGTGTCCGAGACAATTGCTGCGTCAACAATATTCCAACATTGTTTAAATATGTTGAAATATTTATAACGTCGTAAAAAAAATATATCGTTATATTTGGAAAAGTTTGTAGAAGAGAGTTTTGAAAAAAAATTTCTGAAAAACTGAGGATGTTGCATAAAAACCACCGATTGGTTATTGAAACGTAGAATTGGTGTTGTATATGTTTAATGATACCAATTAGAATACCAAATCACCGGAACCATGTTCAAAGCGATACAAAATCGAGATAATAATGGTTCAAACAATCGGTACAGGAAACGAAATAGAAGCTGTAAAAGATAATAATAGTTGGAAATTCCGGTTCATCTTAACAGTAGAACGGAAAAAAGCTTTTGCATAACCGTCTTAATAACTGGATATTAAAACAGTTTGCAGATAATGATTGCAAAAAATTGACATTAACACGCGTCGACTGCTAAACGAATCACATTGCAGTAAAGTCTATTCAGTATTTGACAGACATTTCAATTACGAAAGCATTCAACGTTGTCCATTACTGGTCGGAACATTCATCGTGGTATGTCTGATTCGAATTTAGAAGATAGATTGATCGATTCAGAAGAAAGATTTCTCACAGTGGTACCAATCGAGAAGCTTTATTGACTTTTCTGATCCAGAGGTAACGGTACGAAAATATATGTTTCTTTAGCAGGCTTTGTTCGAAAACAAGAAACAGTCGAGAGCGAATTCTTAAACGTTAGACAGATAGGAATGAGTATCACATAAACGAATGAAAAGCAATCCTTAATAAAAATGTTCGCACATCTCTTTCCTCGCACGATCATCCGGTGGTTTCACCCTTAACGCTTCGATAGCTCCACTTCGGAGACATCTAACGTTTCTTTAACTAACTCAGATTTGTTGATTAACGCTCCGGTTATTTCATAAACAAATGTTATCATTGGAGACATCTAATCCATGTACCCTTTGCACTCGGTGCTATTTTAACTGGAAAATTAAACATTTCTTCGTAGCTAGAATATTTCCATTCTCTATGATTTTTTAACCCTTTGCACTCGGAAGAATTTCAACTGAAAAACTAAATATTTCCTCCTAGCTAGAATAAGATTCCATTCTATATTATTTCTTTCATTTTATGGGTATGAAATTGATATACTACTTCATACAATATATAAATGTTTAGTGATTGATTGGTAGACTGCGGATCTTTATGCAAAATAAAAAATGTTTGCATTGATTGCTGGACACAGGAACCAAATGAAAATTGTATTCTTCTTTTAATTATCCTATTAAGCTGAAACTAATACATTGATGTCCTTAAATATTTTTAAATTGTACGTATCCATTTTTTTCATACATGTATGCATAAAAGTCGCAGTCTATTGATTAGATACCAACATATCTAATAATGTAAATAATATTTTAAATAATGGCAGAGCATTTTTAGTGGCGCTCCAGAGTCACCTCTCGAGTGCTAAGGGTTAAAATTTATTTAAAAACTGACCGGGGCGCTAATTGAGAACGAGTTTGTTACACAAATGTTAGCTGTCGCAAATAGAATGCGGATCTTTACGCGTCTGTGGCGCTTGCAAATCTGTGAAGCACACGAAAATATCAACAAAAAACAAAGACATCTCTGAGCAGCCTTGGAGAGGGATGATCAATGGTAATCTATAAAATAAGGGTTCGCATAAAGATCCTCAGTCTAGTCAGAGATTGCTACGATAAAAAATTCGAGGGGGTACATTCTTACGTCCTCTTCGAAGCAAATAATACTGTAACTTGTGGTCGTTGTCTATCTAAGTAAGCAACGGCCGCTTCACTCGCCAAATCTCTGCAAACCAGATATATCTCGGTTCTAACGCTAGAAAATGCCACGTAACACTGTCCTTCGGTAACAGAATGGTAACTACGTAAAAGAGACGGCGCAAGAAACGTACGAATAATGTATACAAAAATATAAATATCAATGGGAGGAGAGCACGTTGCATTAGGTTTCAAAGAAAGGGTGGTAGCCATCCCGTGGCAAGCCAGTACTTAAAGTTAAGCGGATAGACACGTTTCCAAGAACGCAAGGGTGCGGGATGCGTGTTCTCATATCTCGATAATGCAAAGATGGGGGTTTTCAGTAGTCAAAAGCACTAGATAAAAAATCAATCAAGGCCGCGATCGCCCTCAAAAGTCCTATTTTTAGGTTTACGAGGTGTAATTTTCATTATTCGGCAGCACGTAGCTGTCGCAGCTTTATGAAAGTAGCTACATATGCATAATGTAAATTACGCGTTCAGTGAACAATTCAATGTTTGATTATTGAAAATGATGTATACGTTACATAGAGGCCATAAGAATTTTAGGAAGGTGGGGCATGGCACAGAAAAGTTTGGGAAACACTGATCCAGCGCTTTTGACTACTGAAAAAGCCCATGTTTGTATTATCGAGAAATGAGAAGGCGCATCCCGCACCCTTGGAAATCCTGGAAAAAAGAGTCTACCCCCTTAAGCGTAGAAACGAACGAAATTGGCCGTGTTTGTGACGAAAAGGATAGATTCACGGCGACCTTGATTACCCGTCATCGCGTCCATTGATCCTAGGGCCATGTATTCCTTTTCCTATTCTACGTCACGAGGTTCACACGCATACACGCACGCTCACACGCATACACGCGCATTCATGTTTCCCATGAAAAATATCCTATCTATAAAGCTTCGTTTAAGGTAGCGGAGTTCGAGCAGTGGTTTCCACGGTTTTCCTCGGGTCAGGGTTCTCGTTAGTCGTCTGCTCTTCTTCCGCGTTTTCCAAATCCGATTTGCGCATCACCGCGTAACTATTCAGGTATTCCACCACTTGCATATGGCCGAACGTTTCTGCCTCGTCTATCGGCCGCTTTCCCCATCTGAAATGCAACTCGCGATTAGCTCGGATCAATTAACAATGTGAACCCTCAAACTTCACTTGAGAAGTGTCTATTCTAATCAAAATTGTTTTATTTCAAATTGATCAAAAGACAAGTCCTTGATGAAATGCGTGTATGTATATCGCTTATCTCAGTAAAAAAAAATATATTATAAAATATCAATATTGGAGTTCATGTGAATAAAATCGACGTCGAATCACTCTCGACATAAGCGTGTAAAATGTATTACCAATTATCATCTTTTTTTAGAGCGGTTCACAAATCTAAAGACAGTTATTAAATGAAAACAGAATGCCTTACGTTAAAATATGTATTTTGTAAAAGTATTTTTCAGTTATATCCTTCTGTATACAGGGTGTCCCAAAATTCCTTCAACAGCCGGAAATGGGAGGTTGCTGAGATCATTTGAAGAAATATTTTCCTTTGCAAAAATGCTATCCGCGGCTTTGTTTAGGAGTTATTAACGAAAAAACACGGACCAATCAGAGCGCGACCAAGACACGAGTTGGTACAGTAGGCCAATAGACAGTTGGCGCGGCATGACTACTGTGCCAACTCACGTTTAGGTCGCGCTCTGATTGGTCCGTGTTTTTTCGTTAATAACTC
>CM052299.1:3417569-3435721 GCA_028455765.1 Lasioglossum oenotherae | reverse complement strand
TTCATATGTCCTTTACGCGTCCACCTGTAAAAAAAATAAATACACTATATAATGTACCCCTTCAAACCATGCAAGTTCTGTATACAAAACTTTTTCGTGCAACGCATACTTTGGAAGTTATTATAGGTGTGCAAGTTGAGTGGACCACCCTGTATATTATTATTGGACTGCGGATCTTTATGCATTTATGTAGAAATTAGCTGGGTGAAATAGAAAACTGTAAAAGGTTTTAAGAATTCAAGAATGTTATAATTAGACTGCGGATCTTTATGCAAAATAAAAAATGTTTGCATTGATTGCCAGACACAGGAGTCATAGAAAAATTTCATTCTTTTTTTAATTATCTTATTAAAGTGAAACTAATATACTGGTGGCCTTAAATCTTTTTAATACCTCCACTGTTTTAAATTGTACGTGTCCATGTTTGTCATAAATGCATAAAATCCGCAGTCTAGTTATAATGTTGCTTTTAATGTAACAAAGTTGTTAAGGGATGAAATCCATTTTTATGTTATTCTTGCGTCCCACAATCAATGCAAAACATTTTTATGTTGCATAAAGATCCGCAGTCCAATTATTATATATTATATATAGTATCATATATTATTAATTATATAATAATTGTTATTATTAATGATAATCATAATGGCTATCACTCCCAACACTAACCGTACACTACGACGATTTAATTAATACAATTCCAAAGATGCTTCCAGTAGAAATTCTTAAATAAATTCAGTCTTGCAATTGTTATAAAAGAATGTGTATAGCAGTCATATTTAGTGTTCGGTACGGTTAGTGTTAACATCGCATTGGAACCTGAACGGATTTGCGCAGCGAATATCTCGCATGCCATAAATGGCGAATCACACCTGGGGACAAACAGTCGATTAGATTCAATTAGAAGGATGGTCGAGTACCACGAATGATGGTCATCTGGTCAGCGTGCGTCAAACTTCGCAATTTCGTCACCGAAACCGAGCACGTGCGTCGAACACGTATTCAATACCAGATCGGCAGAACACTAAAGGTGACTGTTTCACGTTCTTTCATGAAAACAGGAAGGGTGCATTTATTCAAACTTCTAGCGATATTTCTTATAATTAGATTTTATGCATTTATGATAAAAATAGGTCTAATTTTTGACAGTAAAAGAATTTGAAGAACTTATTTAAGTACTGCTATATCATTTTTTCGACCTGTTAAACATATTCAGAAAGTAATTAAATATTTATTTTCGCCCCAGCTTGTTGCGATTCAGATGGAAAGTTTTTAGTTTACATAAAGATCCGCGATCTAGTTATAATATTAGGTGAAGTAAAAAGTTCTGAGCCTTTTTCGCTGTATTTATAAAGCGAAAAACGCTCAGAACTTTTTACTTCACCTAATATATGTATGTATTGGTTTGTAACATTGATGCGTCCGGTTGAAAATATAAATACAGCGAGGAGCAAATGGAACGATTGAAATCATTTTTGCAGAAAATCATTATTTAATTAATTTGATAAATAAATATCATTATGTCTATTAGAACGGGATCACAAAAAAAACCAACGGCACATGATTTTATAGCAAAGTACATATCTAGAAAAGGGAAATCCTCGCCGATTTTGATGCGCTTGGAATATGCTGTCAAGCTCTCATCGTTCCGTACAACTTTTTCGTGCACCCCGGCCTCCATTTTGGAGATATTTACAAAAAAATACGACTGCCCATCATCCCATATCCCTATAAGCATCAATGGATGCCTTTTCTCACTGGTCAACAATTGTGCTCGTGGCATTTTACTAATGAGAAATTAAAATGTATAACATATTACGCAAATCTTTACTTTTCAATTGCAATTGCACTCCTTTTATTGTACCTAGCTGCACTTATTCACTCAGAGTCTAACAATAAGCACAAACTAAGTGGCTTTATAGAAATTTCGCACTTATATTTCGCTTCGTGAGGCAAAGAATGTAAACACACCCAAGAGGTGAACATTTCCGAGCAGATGCTCGTAGATTTATGATTAGTTTCAACTAAATATAATTGTAGATGAGAAAAAGTAGTAAACTTGACAATTATATATATATATATATATATTATTATTATTATTATATATATTTTTTTTAAAGAATACGTCAAAATATAGGTGGCTTTATGGAAATTTCGGGCACTGTAGGCTTCCGGTAGGTAAACTGTTAAATAGATTTCGACTAAAGAGTGTATAGAGTCTTACCGGAAGGAATTATAAAAATCGGCGATATCCTCAGCGTGATGACCACTGACGTTGCAGTTGTCCATTCTTCTCCGTCCAGCCTCAAGGACGTATTCGAACGAACACCAGTTGCTCATCACTTGCGAAGACGTTATCCTCGATTGCTACCCTTATCGCGGTACTGAAACTCGGTTCCCTAAGCGCGCGAGATCGGTCGATCGATCCAGCAAAGTTATGGAGAACGAAATCATGCCTTCTCTCTGTCGAACGTATTTAAATGCGGAGCAGCGTCGTTAAGACAATAAATTGCGATGCTTGGGGTCGGATCTATGAAGATCAATGGTTCTCAATTAATCGGCCATGCAATCCACTACGATGCACGGTAGTCTGGAAATCTGCGCTTTCCCCAGGGAAAATCGAATTTTTCCATTTTAATATTTCAACGATATCTCTTATTTTCTGGGAACCAGCAAGCTATTAACGCATTACACCCAAAATTATTTTTCAATATTATTATTACTTCAAAGGACAGTTCTTTGACTGCTACTTATTTTAATCAATTTTTACTAATTATATTAGATTGGGGAAAAAGGAATCCATTATTTTTACGTTATCTCAAGCGGAGAAATGATGGATTTCTTTTTCCCCAACCTAATATTAAATGTAGCTCTCTCAATGGTTGTTGTCATTTGTATTTGTGGAACTTATATTTGTTTTCAGCTAAAAAATAAAACAGTTAAAGAAATAAAGGAAGAACCAAGTACTTACATACATATAAAAACCCGTTTTATTTACATTACTGTATCTCTGATGTCGAGTCACACTCGACAAAGGAGTGCAAAGGGTTAAATATGTGTAGGTTTAAATATTCCATTCTTATGGAATCGGCTTTACTTAGAATATATTTTAGATGCAAAATTTACAGATTTTAAATCGTATATTCGACATATAACAACTTGTTGTAGCTCTGGTTGTATTTTTTTGGAGACGATGTGAGCCACATAAAGTGGGGATCATAGTAATATTCAAATACTATAAAAAGGACGATAAATTTTTTAATATTGGACCATTCGCGAATTGGATTTTTTTTCGAGAAGTTGGAATAATTAGTTTACTATGCAACGTGTAAAAAATTTTGTAAGAATTGCAATTGGTCAGTTGTTGAAAAGTGATTGAAATGAAGTTGTTGAAAAATTGTAAAAATTGAAGATGTCAATATATAATTTTTGTCTCCTCTATTACGATCATCACGGGAAGAAGTAACATTCAATTTAGTTTCGATTTGTTGCAATCGGTGCAGAAAATGTTTATTTTGCATAAAGATCCGCAGTCTAGTTATAATTTTCTTGAAACACAGCAACAGCGGCTCTCGCGAAGAAATCGACTATCGGATCGATGACTAAAAATAATATAATTATAATATTAATTATGAAGTATAAATAGTTTTCTGTAGTTTGGAAAGTACGAATGAAATACAGTGAGCCAAGAGAGTATTCGAACGCCCTTTAAAACGGAATAACTTTTTATAATCAATTATGAGCATTGATTTACGAAATGACATGCAAAGAAGAGTTTCCAAGAATTGTAATTTACAAGGTTACATGCAAAAATAAAAAAGGCACTTCTTGAAACATTTTTATTTGGGCTCTTAATGAAAATCTAAAATATATGTTCTGTAGATCTATGTTAGTTATACACATATTGAAAATTTCATCGAATTATCACTTCGATTATGAAAAATCAGGTCGTTTGGTACAATTATAAAAAAAGTTATTCCGTTTTAAAGGACGTTCGAATACTTTCGCGGCGTACTGTAGATTTATTTTAACATAAAACGATCACGGAGTAGAAAAGACACACAATAATAATAAGTTGACGTTTTTGATGTTCTATTTTTATTCAAAAATTGTAACCCTGTGGTATAGAACTACAGTAGATTCTCGCATAGTGCGATCAAGAAAATTGTTTAACCCTCTGCCGTATTTTAACGAGCCACGCTCGACATGAAGATTATGAACGAAGACTAACAAATATGAATGTTACGCCGTTTATTTTAACTAAAATAAAATTTTAATATTAAAATAAATGTAGCCACATATAAAAAATATAGATTTTCTTTTTTCTTCTACGACATTTCTCGGGATAAAGACGTTTTAATGACTGTAACTGTAAAGAGAATGATACAAGGGGTTAAAGGAAATGTAGAAAATGATTAAATGAGTGATTAAAAAAAGACTATAAACGTCTCACTGAGACAGCTTAGCCGATACCTATTTGTATGTGTGCAGGGTGGTTCGATTTTCGTCATTATTATTATTCGCAGCGAAGAATGTTTATAATGTTGAATGGTTTCGAGCGTAATGCGATTGCACCTGATAGAACGATTGAACGCGAGCGTTCGACACATCAGCCGTGGCGATGATTTAGAATTCCACTATACCGCGAACGGTTGAGAACCATCGACATCGATTGCATCGGATTTATTGGTTGTCCATTGTGTTTTACCGAGTGCGTGGATCTATTTCTCCATTGTTACGATGTTCCTCGAGTAAGGAGAACGTGATAAACGATTAGCCTTATTTCGAATACGCAACAACGGTCTGCGACATAAGCAATTGGACTATTGTACGCATCGTTGAAGTTTAACTGGACTAGCTTCGTCTAAACGTTTCCATTTAATCTCAGAATTACGTAACCGAAGTTGAAGGGTATGCGTGCGTTCATCCTACGCCACAGGGCCGTCGAGATAAATCCGGAATTGTTTTCGGGCAGTCTCACAAATAAGATATAGATAACGGCAAATATAAACGAAGCAATTGGCGACTTGGTAATTCAATATATATATAAGCATTACTGCATTACTTGTAAAATAAGTAAATCCTCGATAGTCGCAAAAAGGTCGTATACGATGAATGCAAAAAGAAAATCCCCTCCGGCGCAGAGATTTTTTCAGAGATTCGAAATTTTTATGGGGCTGAGCACAGGCCCTGGCCTCCAAAATCAACCAAACGCTGGAGTTCATATACTGAGAAAAAAAATTGTTACTTCAATAACACGCGTGTTATTGTAATTTTTTACTTCGATGAATATCAATGTATTCTTTTCAATAGTATGAAATTTAGAAGCAAATCGTGATGTATATGAATTGTCTATCATGAAATGATTGAAAATAGTATTTGATTCAATACCGTATATCATTATTCGTAATATTTCTTTTTTTCCTTCAATCAGATATGTTGTTAAAAAAAAATTTGAGAAATGTATTGATTTATACTGGAATTGGTTCGAGGCCATATCTTATTTTTTTGAAAACATTAATGGTCAAGCTATTGGCTTATATGATTGGCGGAAGTGAGTTTTGCTATTGAAATTCAATAGTATTAAATATTAAAATAAGTTCATATGATATTGGCACTATTCAATAGTACATCTTATTGAATCAACATATATTTTTTTTATATCGACAGGATTTTTTTTCTCATTGTAGAGTTGAGATCCGGTGAGTACGGCGGCCATTCCGAAGATGTGAGCCTGGAAAATGGGATTTGCTACGGTTTTCGTGGATCAAGGGGTCAAAATCAACCAAGAAGTGTATCACGGGACATTCTCGAAGCCGTCGTACTTCTGTGGGCCCAACAGCACCTCGGCGATCCGGAATGGACGTTACAGCAGGATTCCGCGCCGGCCCACAGGGCGAAAACGACTCAGGAGTGATGCAAAGCCCATTTTCCAGGTTTCATCACATCTGTGGAATGGCCGCCATACTCGCCGAATCTCAACCCGATGGACTACAGCGTATGGTCGATTTTGGAAGCCAGGGCCTGTGCTCGGCCCCATAAAAATTTGGAGTCATTGAAAAAATCTCTGTACCAGGAGTGGGATCGAATGACGCCAAAAGAGCTGCGGCCCATTGCCGAAAATTTCAAGACACGTTTGAGCCTCTGTATCGGCACAAAGGGTGGCCATTTCGAAACTTCGTAAATATATGAATACTAAAGGTCCATGTTATGGACATGTTATTATTTGGTTTTTCAAAATTCGTCAATTTGACAGAATTATAATAAGAAATGATTAACTCCGTTATTTCTTGTCACCCTGTATATACGTATAATTCTACACAATCAAATTTTGCAAGAACTTGTTTGCGGCATGTGGCTCCTTTCAAACTTTTTCCTTCTCGATGAGTAGAAGGTATCGATGTAAAAACAAACTTTAACTGCTCTTTACCCCTTAGCGGACTCAAAATTTGTGCCTTTCTCCTGCGAATTATGATGTATTTGGTATGTAATCCAGTAGATTTGTACCCGGCGCGGATGCAGATCGAAGTTTCGAACCTCTAGGATCAATAATTGAGGAGCTGCTGTGGTCGCTTAAAGTTGAGCATTTTTGTTCTTTTTAGAACAAAAGTCCATTTTTTGTACTTTTATTATATCAATAATCGTAAAATAAAAAATCTGGAACCGGTCATCTTGACCGGTGATGGTAGGTTTAGTGTTAACCCTTTGCACTCGAACAATTTGAATTCCAAAATCAAGATATTTGTTTCAGCCCAGATCATTTTTGTTCTATCTAATCGTTTTTACATCGTGCACATCAAGTTGAACCTGTTTTCTTATATAACAGTTGAGCTTTTTACAATTTATAGAAAACAGACAAATTTAATAATGTTAAAACTGTTTTAAATAATGGTATGGAAATTTTTAGTGGCGTCAAAGACTCGCCATTCGAGTGCAAAGGGTTAAAACGGACGCGAGCCTCACCATTCGAGTGTCAACAAGTATCAAACGTATTGTAAAACTTTCTCGTTCCTCGCTCGAGCGTCTCAATTTTCAATGCATCGTTGTGCCTTGTATTTCCCTGCGAGAATCGGTTGATTAGCTCGACTGCTCCAATTTTCAAATCACGAAAGAGATACTTTGCATTTGATAAGATACGGATGCAAAGATTGACTATGGAAAAACGATGACAACGAGCATATTCAGATATGTACCATTGTTCTCGCGATCAATGGCACGCGTGCGATTCGAGTACGAATGCATAGTTGCGTATCGTGTAGCACCCTTTATGAAATATCACACTGTTTGTATCGTTTGAATCAGTATGAAGCCACAGTAATGCTTTACTTTTGAGCTGCCGTAAAAAGTGCTGATCCAATTGAATTAATGGAATGCTTAATGGGAGGTTCCGGTCTAGATTTCTCAAAACATTGAATTTCTTTTACCCTAGTAGCACAAAATATTGTATACACATTCGTATGATATTAAAAAGAGATTCAATCTGTTTCAAATATTCAAATACACATAAAATATTTATTTTACATCAAGTAACAAATACTTTTTTCAATATGCAGGAAATATCTATTTCGTGTTACGAGAAAAATATTCTTTTCTAAATATAAAATGAATCTCTTTATGTAATATTAGAAATAGAATATTTTTCTTAAATATGCAGGAAATATTTTATGTTTATCACGGAAAAAATATTTGTTCCAGAATATGCTGGAAGACGTACACACCTTTCATTTTCATATTATGAATGAAATATTGGCTTCAAATATAAAATAAATTGTCTTTATTGAGTATTGGAAGTAAAATGTTTACTGTTAATTTACTTTGAATTCGTGTGTGTCACTTAATCGATATACATCTAACGATTTAAAAGATGTGTGCGTAAAGGGAACTTCGAAATTTTAAGAATTAACAGAGTTATAGAGGCTTTTAACAGTAAACGGCACCGATTTAGTGCCGAGGAGATTGTTATGTTATTTGTTTTGTTAGAAGACAATCCTGGAAATGATAATTTCTTTAGCTTCCTAGACCGGAGCCTCTCCTGAACGTGATCGCGGCTCCATCGAGACGAAAGGTGCGTAACTAGTGGTCGGAGATGCTGGCTGTCCGACCAAGTAATTGATAAATGATCACAAGAGAGGTGGAAAGAGCGTGTTCGTTACCGTGTCTGTGCGCGTTCTAATTCTAAGGCACTTCCGAAAGCGGCGTCCAAGTATTTCATAGTTCCGAGCTTCTTCGACGCCGGTACCGCAGCCCGTCTCTGCAATCAATCAGTTTTGCCATCGTAATCAGCGATGGCGTACAAAATCACTTACCATGATTTATCACTATGCGGATTTTATGCATTTACGGCAAAATTGGACACGTACATTTAAGACAGCGGACATGTTAAAAATATTTAAGGACATCAAGATATTAGTTTCAGCTTAATAGGAAAATTAAAAGAAGAATACAACTTTTCTTTGGCTCATGTGTCTTGCAATCAATGCGAACATTTTCTGTTCTGCATAAAAATCCGCTGTCCATTTACCACTAGACAGCGGATATGTTTATGCAAAATAAAAATGTTGTGTACCTGAATTGCAACGAACTGGAGTGAAGTCGAAGTTTATTTTTTCTCTTAATATGTTCAATAGATCGAAAATAGTGTGACAGTATTTTTGAATTTTCCTAGTGGTCTTATATACTTTTCTGAATTACACCTATACTTATTTTTGTCATTAATGCATAAAATCTATTGGTGATTTTAACTTCATCCATGCTGTGATCCTGATCTCCTAATCTGGAGCGAATTTCCTCACTGTTATCCTAATTCTTCATCTCGAAAACTGTTATTCCGCACAACGATCCGCGCAGCCAACAATAAACAAACAACTGCGTTCGAATAGGTGATAGACGATCCGCGAAACACTTAAAATAGACGCGTCCCTTAAACCGACGAAATCTGTATCAAAATCAAAGAACTTTCGATCGAAATGAGATAGAGCGATGAAATTTTTTTTAAATTAAAGCTGAAACTTTGCAGAATATGAGATAATTATGGAGATTGTGGTGCGAACGATTTTTAACCTTGAAAGAATTCGTTAAACTTGCACAATTTCAAGAAAATCGTGGTTTTTCCAATACCACACGCGGAAAAAATTTTTTTTCTAACATGCGACACATCATTTCCCGTAGATTTTTTCACGCTGATTTCAATTCTGGTTTCAAAATTTGTCAACGACCTCAGGATTTTGCAAGAAATCGATTTTTGTGAACGCAACTTATGAAATCGTTCTTTCGTTGAAATGATTTGGTAACCCACTAGTTTGAAGGAATATTGTATTCTTATATATAAAACACATTAAAAATAATCACAATGAAGTATTTGAAGGTTTACTTCAAATCACACCGTGAAAAAATATACGGGAAATGTGTTGCGCATGTTAAAAAAAAATTATTCCTCGCGTGGTATTGGAAAAACCACAATTTTCTCGAAATTGTGCAAGTTTAACGAATTCTTTCAAGGTTAAAAAACGTTCGTACCACAATCTTCATAATTATCCCATGTTCTACAAAGTTTCAGCTTAAATTTAAAAAGATTTTCATCGCTCTGTCTCATTTCTATCGAAAGTTCTTTGATTTTGACACAGATTTCGTCGGTTTGGCCCGTAGTGCGTGCCCGGAGGATCAAAGGAGCCCGAACCAGGTCGCGGAGACAATGGGCATCGAGAGAAAGGATTGCAGCCGTTCCTCAGACCCAGTCCTCGTGTCTCGCGAGCGAAGGATTTCGGGTCGCCGTCGAAGCGTACGAAGTACGAAGGGAGTTGCCAGGGCAGTTCTGTATTGATCCTTCGATGAATCAACCCCAACTACCCTAAGCCGAAACCTGCCACGTGTAATTCGGATCAGCGGAACCGAACACACACGAAAACAGTTTCTCAACCAGTCCATCCTTGACCCACTTTCGGGTACCCGGTTTCGACAAACACGAAAAATGGTTCCCATCCATATTCGTGACAAACAAGGGTAGCAAGTTCGCGCGCACCGAACGTGAACGAACGATGCACAATAGCTGCCGATCGCGTCGACAGTAATTTATCCGCGGGGAAAGATGTTAACGATCATGTAATTGTAGTGCGTTGGTCGGTCGCTCGTATGCCGCGAGTCGCCTCTAGAACGGTCAAGTATTTCTGTCGCTGAAATGGGCCATGGGCCACTGCCACCGCCCACGTGGGCAACAAACATGAATAGAATGACGCGAGCCCGCGTCACCGTGTGTGATCGATGCCTGCCTTGGTGGAACAAGAACACGTAACTTCAAAAATATGATCAAGAAGAATCGAATCTCAAGACGGACAGCTCGGGGTTGTAGACCCCGGATGGGCTACTACGACGTTGACGTTCCTGGCCTGAATAGAGGAGCTATTCCCAGCTATCTGGATCAGCCCTTTCCGGAAGTAACGGAGTCCTCGACACGTCAGGACCACGCACACTTCGGCAGGAAGCTAAACGAAGAGGACCTGGAACGTTTATTGAATCTCCACGAGATAACCGATCACTGAAACTGCGAAAGCAGGCCCAGCTGCTGAATGAATAGACGTGGGACGTCGTATTTTCCACGGGAATCCCTCGGATCAATAACGGGGCTGCTAGAGAAGAGAGGATTTCGCACCTTGTTGCTGATGTGCAGCTTCCTGAGCCCGTTCGCGCCAACTTTCACGATCTTCAGCATCCTCGTGGTTTCGCCGTTGACGGTTTCTTGGTAGTAGTTCGCGGAGTAAAGGGGAGCTGTCTCGACGGATTTCGACGGTGGTGGAGCTTCGAGTCTCGGCCACGCGATTCAAGGGGTTGAACACGGCTCTCTTCGGGGCCTGCGAACACGCACGCGTACGCACGTACACGCTCGGAAACGGTGACGCGAGACCGCCGACCCTCGACGTCCCGTTAACTAGGAGGTACTGCGGTATTAAGGGTCGCGGGGACGTCTGCCAACGGGGAGGACCGCCGGCATATAGGGCACATGCGCGATTTAGACGCGGCGCGCCGCGCCGTCGAGAAGTGCGCCACGGGCCGAATCGGATTTTTTGCCGTACGAAATCAATAGGATACGGAACTGGTTCTCACAATGAGCGTTGGGGATTTTGGGCCAGGATCCCTTCGCCCTTCGCGCAGCCCGAGGACGAGGGAGAGCGTCGACGAGCGGTCCAAAGCGTCTCGTGCACAGCGCACAGTGCTTCGAAAACGTGCCAATGTTCCTTTTTGCGAGATACAAGGTGTGTTCAACGAATAACGGGGATTTTCATCTTTCGGAAAAAATTGTACAAAATTGCCGACATTGGATATTACACACTTATGCCAGCGCCTCTCCCTCGCGTAATTTGCATCATTCGGCAGCATGTAGCGATGAAAATAGCTATATGCGCAGTTGAATGCTTCCGAATAATGCAAATTACGCCTCGTAAACGAAATAAAAGAAGATTAAACCGACTTCGCGAAAAAATGCACTAGAAAGTATGAAATAATTTCCGTTTAATTGATGTGAATACACGCTAACTTAAATACAATGCAATTTTTTCGGAGGCGGCGCACAGTGGGGAAAAGTGACCTAACTCGATACAAAAAGAAATAACTTTCGATAGAAATGAGGTAGAGCGATGAATTTTTTTAAATTAAAGCTGAAACTTTGGAGAATATGGGACAAATAGGGAGATTACGGTACGAACGGTTTTTAACCTCGAGAAAATTCGTAAAACTTTCAGAATTTCAAGAAAATGTGGTTTCTCCGTTACCACGGGTGGAAAATTTTTAAAATTTTTGCTATGCATCATCTCCCGCAGATTTTTTCACGCTGATTTCAAATCTGGTCTCAAAATTTGTCTACGCGACCTCTGGTTTTTTCAAGAAATCGATTTTCGTGAACAGAACTAATGTAATCATTTTTCTCTACTCCTTTTTACTTACTTTTTCTGGCACTCCTTGTAGGCTATGTGTGACTGTAATGTAATTTAAATTAGATATCTATTTTCCATGATTATATTTTCATGTACACAAGAAGTAAGGTAAGTATTCAATCTTTTTAACTTACTTCTCTCATCAACGAATTCTTTAACTTCTGGTGATACCTTATTCTTATTTTTGTCAGAAAGAATGAAAAAAATGCAAAATTTGTTTTCAAGGGATCAATCGGGAGACATACCCTACAAACTGCAGAAGGTTTCGTTCTGATTGGTCCATCCATCTCGGAGTAATCGGTGAAATAATTCATTTTTCGCAAACAAAATCGTGAGGAATAAAAAATGCAAGGTTTTTTTCACGGGATCTACATTCATATTCGTAAGACTTTGTTAAAAACTGTCTTCTGGCTCGTCAAAGTACGGCAAGAGGTTAAAATAATTCGTACTCTCTAAAATTCTATTTACTTCGTGCACATTTAATAAAAAGAGGATATCGTTCATCGTTTTATTAGTATTTTCTTGTTCCAGATATGTACAGTACTATTTTATGTTTCTAACATATGCGCAAATAATTCCATCAACAATCGCATTCGTGATGCCAATCGAATGTTTTCCGCCAAGGATAACTTAGCAGAATGTTTTGTAACGTTGTGATTAAACAGTGCGAAGTGAAAACGGCTCTATAGAATAATCGATAATTGTTGTTAATAACACTTATCTCTGCTATGAATGGGATAAACGATACTATGCGAATCGCTAAAAGGTCAACTGGCGCTGGACGCGTTGATAGTCTTTTAAAATTCAATGATCGACAGCTAAAGATTTCTCGATAAACTGTTCAATAACAATCGCACCTACGATCGCAATAATATCGTTTGGGGGTTTTACTAGACATCATATAATTATCATGCTACTCTTTCATAGAGTACAGTCGCAGAGGAGTCTGTTACAGCAAATCCTCTATAAACGCGTAAAAGCTGTAGCAGATTAACGCAGACAAAATATGTAACGCCAATATTTAATCTTTTTTATTATCACTTATTTCTTTATGAAACTTTCATCAATATATTCGTGGCATTTTTCCGATTAAAATAAGACCAAACACGATATAATTTCAACTGTATTTAGTGCTTTAATTGACGATGAAAGTTTCGGACGCACGGAAGGTTGGCGTATTGGAAAGAAAGAGACGCGGAGAGTCGCAGTCGTCGGCACAGTTCAAAGACCCGTGCGTCCTGACAATGTAACGCCAATATTTAATCTTTTTTATCATTATATCTTTATGAAACTTTCATCGATATATCCGTAGTATTTTTCCGATTAAAATAAGACCAAACACGATATAATTTCGACTCTATTTAGTGCTTTAATTGACGATGAAAGTTTGGGACGCAAGGAAGGAAAGAAAGGAAAAATGAAAAAGAAAGAGACGCAGTCGCCGCCATAGTTAAAAGGACCGCGCGCGGTCTCTCTTTACACGCACTGTCCTTTTTTCTACGTTCGGCTCGGCCTTTTCAGCTCAAAAAAATAGCTACCCGTCTCAGATCAGAGTTGGGCAAAATGGAATTTCAATTACAATTACAATTACTTGCCAATTACTGTAATTTGGAATTGCAGAAATAGAATTACAATTACATGTAATAGGAATTGGAATTGCAGAAATACAATTACAATTACATGTAATTGGAATTGGAATTGCAGACATACAATTACAATTACATGTAATTGTAATTGAAGATGTAATTAATTACTCATGCAATTAATTCCTGCCCAACTGTGTCTCAGATAAACGCATACAGATCCCCCGAGGCTTACGCGTTTATGGTGGCATTGCTGTAACAGACTTCCGACAGGCAAAGTGTTGTGTACCTTGAAATCGATTGTGCGCGCTACGCGAATTAAATCCTAACGTTGTACGACAGTCGGCGAAAGATCCGAGGCAGTTTCAACAATTACAAAGAATAGTTTACGAGTAGGTATCATTAATATAACTTATCGATTAATATACATCGATGCTTAATACTTTGGTTTCCATTTCACATTCTACCAGGTAAATCTACGAATGTACTTAAGTACATAGAGCTCGACAACATCATCGACGTAATCTATTTTGATTTTCGTATGAAAAAATAGTTTGCAGTTCCGATGAAAAACCTTTATTGCACTTTTCGCGCGCAGTGCATATACAAAACCGTACAGAAACTGCACGAGGCAAGGCCCAATTCATCTGTAAACATTTCAAAACGCTACCGTTCCATCCCCGTACGATCTACATCTACATATTTCGCGCCTCCGTGCAATTTCACATCTAAACTTGTCCCTTCCGCGATCTGGAAGACTATGATACTATCGTAACGATACAATGGCGAGATTGGTGCGAATCTTAAATAGTCCTTTAGAAAATAGTATGTTAAAAAAGTAGTGTTCTCTCGAAACGTTCTTTTACGTATCTCGTAAAAAGGTGCATCGTGTGCAAGGCTCGAACTGTATAAATTAAGATGATTGTCATGACAGTAATTCGATTATTTACAGATGATTCTTCGAATGAACACAGTTTGAACGGCGGATAGGAATCTGTGATCGTGAGAAATTGTGAAGTGTGCTCGGTCAGCTCGACCGAAAATTGTAAAAATCCGTCGACAACCGTAAGGCCGAGCGCTTGTGTGTGTCGCTGAGAAAACCGCCAACACGTTTGATCCTGAGATAAAAGGCAGAGAGATAACAAGAAGGTAGAACCGACGAGATCTATAAAATATTGCGAGACTCGATCAGCGATGAGATATTGGCCGGGAGTTGCCGCGCAGGCGCGACGATTAGTAACGGCAAAGTAAAATTCTGGATAAAATAGGGCACCTTGAACACCGTGCGAAATTTTTAAAAATTGTTATGATTAAAACTTGTTATGCGTGTTTGTGTACATTCTGTATCTGGTAAGACACTCTCAGTCCGGAGGGTCTTTTTGTCCGGAACAGATTGATTACTTTACTTTCCAGCCAGTATCAGTGCCCCAAAACCTTTTCCTCGTAATGTATTGGGTTGGCAAATAAGTTCGTTCGGCTTTTGTGATTTATTCTACTGTAAAAAACCGAACGAACTTATTTGCTCCATTATTTATTTCATCCAAGCTATTTTCTCGGAATCGCATGCGCGAGAAAGCCTGGCCAATATCTCATCGCTGGTCTGGATATACATCCTGTAAAGGTTACCAAAATTTCATAGAGTTTCCTCTTGCCCAAACGGATCTAATTTCTATAGAGGACAACAAGACACAGCTCGAACCGTGTGAATTGCATCCGCTGCTATGAAGTAAAGCTTGAAAATCAGTGAAGCGACGAGAAGGACGAGCCTTCCCTCCGCTCACTGTACCTTAACAGTAACAATCCTAACGTAAGATCGCCGTAGCGTGTGCGTATATTATATGATTTACTAACAATGGCCAACGTTCGAGCATACATCGAAACCTTGAGATTCGGGGGGCATGCCAATGAGATCATTCTGCGATCTTATTCGCTGGTTCGACCTTTACGTCATGGTTTGCCTTTATGCAATTACTTTTGCTCTTCAGACGTGGAGTACATATTGCGCCCTTCGATCAGATCAAACAACCCTTAAGGATATTCTGGAGGTGCAATGGGAGACAAAAGTACAAGAAATTCGAAATCCATCAATACATGGCAATGAAAGCCATTCATGAGTATATTTTGCATTAAACTTTTGCGAATACTGTACCCTCTGTAGCTATATTCAGTGGTCTACCCTTGTCTTCGTTTCCATGCTAGTGAGAGACAACACGATAAATTTGACGTTTTCTAACAGTTTCTTATTTTTTTGCTCTGTAACTGTTTAGCGAATCCTAATAAATTTTGAACATAATTAATTACATAATTTTTACTACATATAAAAAAAAACTGAAGTTTCTAGTTGCGTTTTTTCAAGGCTTAAATAGGGTTTGAAGTGGAATTTCATGAATTCTCCATAAGAAGACGTGTTAAAATGTGTAAACTTTAAGTTGCTGTAATATTTAAACGGTGCAGTGAATCGAACCCAAACTTTGGTAATTACATTAATTTAGTAAGAATTAATATCTTGTGAAATTTTAAAAAATTTTGTTGCGTTTTTATATACCTCCAGAACATCCTTAAAGAGCGTTACAGCGCAAAGGTTGAACCAACGACAAACATCTGACAGTTCGCTTGGACCGATTCTCGAATTTCTGAACAGTTATCATCCCCCGTCGTCATAACAACCCGCGGCAACGGAGACCGCGCGAACGTTACCCTAAATTACCGTGTCCTGATAAGCGGGCGGACCGCTAAGAACGAACTGTCTCTGGCTCTGTCTGACGATGTCGTTCCTGTTGGGCACCTGAGGCGTCGCTCTGACCCCGTGGTAGTTGCTGTAGCTGGATCTGGCGCTGGCCGGCCGATTATTATACAGATCGTCCAGGTCCTCGCCGTTCAGACTTTGCGTGCTGGTCTGCTGGAATGTTGGATTGCTCTGGCCCTGCCACTGCATGGGGTTTACCTCGTTCGGCTGCCAGTTGTCGGTGAGATTCCTGGTGGAGCCGCTTGCATCCCAATTCGGGTAGGTTTGGTTCGCGTAGTTGCTCGTGTTCGAGTAGTTGTTGGACGAGTCCTGGTTCCAGATGACGGGCGAGGACACGGCCATGTTCACGGCTTCCGGCTGCCAGTTCGAGTTCCGATCCCTGTCCCAGGTCATCGAGATTCGGTCGTAGTTGAGCGTGCCCTGGGACAGCGAGTTCACGTTCTGGTTGGTCAGGTTGCTGGGCGTCGTGTTCGCGTACAAGCTTTCCTGATGGTCCATGATCCGGTTCACAGGGTTCTTCCTGCGCGATTGTCTCACCGAACTTCTGCGGCTAGATCGTCGTGTCCCGTCCCGTGAGATCACCGATCTTCGCTTCACTCTTCGGGGCGTCATCGGCTTCGGTGAGACGCTGTCGTCGTGCACCGGCGGCTCCGGCTGCGAGTACTCGATGCTGTACAACGGCCTCGGCTGCTTTTTCTTCCGCTTAGTTTGTACTGTACATGGAAACAAGCGAACAGTCTGGTCACACGGGGAAATGAACGGAATCGGTGATCGATCGATTTCGTTTGCAACGCAACCGTTTCCGTTCCCGGAGATATTCGTTTCTCGTACACCCCGCGGCAGAATGTTTCCGATCGGAGGCATCGAAACGGATTTTAAAGAAAACATTTACAATTTAGAAGTATAAACTATTACTTTACGGGGTTAAAACTGATGGGATATGAAAAGGGGCTTATTAACGGATGAAAAACAACAAAATAACATAAGCTTCCATTTATTATAACAAAGAAACGAGAGAATAAACGAAATGTTACACGGAAAAACGTTCCCGATTAATAGAACAGCTGGAAGAAAGTTTCCGATTCGATTTACACTGTCCAACACCAAAATTGTTCAACAATTACTGTTGGATGATTCTTTTAGAGTTTTTTGCGCTGATTCCGAATCTTAATTTTTCCTCTAGACGCACTGTTTTTGAGAAATTTGATTTTGAAAAAGAACATATTTTTCAACTTTAACCTTCCGTATCTCTCAGATACACATATGTTTAATCAGAAAAACAAAACAAATTTATGTGTTTAGAGTATCGAATCATATTGCTACACTATAAATTTAAATAAATAAGTCAATTGGGCATTATTTTCCGAGCGAGCTCGATTCCCACCACACGTTACCTACCATTTTAGACGCATTCGATGCAAACCGTGTATCTGTGAGATTCGCGTGAGTAACGGAAGGTTAAACAAATATTGTGATTGTATTATAAAAGATATTGGATTGTTCCTTACAGCAAAAGATTCTGTAGACTTTCCCGAATACAGTGATATCCAATATTAATACATTTTGAATGTTTAAACATGTTTAAACAATGATTAAAGACGGAGAGACACCACTTTTGCACCAATTGTTGAGGATATTTTTCAATTATCTTAAAAAATAAGGGTCCAGCGTAAAATCGAACTATATCACGCGATAGAGCAGACTTTTATCTTGAGAAACCACCCTCTAAAGTTTGCAACGTCGACGTTTTTTCGAACTACATAAAAAGCAAAATGTCTTCGCCCGACATTAGTTGCCGCCAGTATCCCGTCACTGGGATAGTCGGGCGAAGATATTTTGCTTTCTGGTTCGTAAAAAACGTCGACGTTGCAAACTTTAGAGGGTGGTTTCTCAAGATAA